>CM076579.1:1209998312-1210442245 GCA_034641835.2 Pinus albicaulis
ATGTTGGAAATATTGTCATTGATGAAATGGAGGAAAAGAAGATAGAGGCAGGATAAAGAAGGAAACGAGATGCAAAGATAGGCAAAAGAAAACGCGAGGTAATATTTAGAGCTAGGAGAGGCGAGGAGGCATCAAATAGGAGCGCGATAACGATAAGGTAGAGGTAAAGCGGCGAAAATAGAGGAGAGTCGTTATCAAGAGCGAGAGACGAGCTATTATCATAGCGAGTAAATGAGGTCTAGCGACTCTAAATGTGAGCGAGCGACGAGCTTGCGACCAGAAATCACTACCCAGCTAGTAGAAACACTAAATATAAATTCCAGGAACAGTAACCCAGGCGGAAGGATATATATAAATAAATTCCAAGAATCGCTTAACCTGCTAGAGGATACTCCAAAGATGAAACATAAAACTTACATATATATGCAGCACATTACATATTTCACAAAGAATCAAAGTATCATAAGGTGGGACCCTTTCCCAATCGCATCGGAGAAAAACTATGCAGCGGAATATGTAAACAACAGAAAATTGCGATTGCGATTGAAAGCCCAGACCCGATGGGAATACAAACTACAATACATATATAAGTTTCATATTATTGAGCCCGAATTTAAAATAATCAAAGGTCCAAAGCATATTTATTAAGTTATATGGAGTGCATAATACAAAGTTTTATATGGCGGGACCCTTTCCCAATCGCATCGGAGAAAGCAGCGGAACATGTTAACAAATATTTGTGATTGCGATGAAACCTAGACCCGATGGGTTTATAAAACATAATTGATATGTGTCGGAACATGCAACTAAGAGTTGCGATTGCGATCAATCGCAATTGGAAGAAATACATCAATCGCATTGGAAAGAAGCAGAACGTCGGAGCACTATGTTAAAAGATTGTGATTGCGATTGAAGCCCGGACCCGATGGGTCTATAAATTATGATCTAATAGGTTTGAGTTCCAGTTCTAATCGCATCGGCACATTTAAATGAACAGTGACCAATCGCAATCAGAGTTAAAGCGGGGCATCGGAACATGCAAATGGAATTTGCGATTGTGATTAATCGCATCGCATCAGAGTAATCACAATCAGAGCTTCAGAATATTGGAATGTTGGTACATTCAAATGGAAATTGCGATTGCGATCAATCGCAATCGGAAGAAGTTGAGAAGTAGTGTATAGCATCGAAAAGCATGGAAAATGGGCCCAAATATATGATAGTCTATTGATTAAATGGAATCGACCCCTTATACTAATGTTTATAACGCTTGACTCGGAAAATAGAGTGGAAGGTTTATACAGCTATGGGGCCCAAATTTTTCAGAGTTGTTCATTAATATAAATTCCAGGGTTTATTAAGAAGGTTATAAAGGGTTTTATTGTTGATGGTTCATGATAAATATTGTGAGTACTGTGTTATTAAAAAGGTGTTATAAAACGCCGAGAGTTGTTTTATGTAACGGGTGCGATTGTATTGAAATATGCCGTGTGGTTTGTGGACCCACAGGCCTTGGCTTAAGGTGGAGGGCGATTGTTAATATAAAACGATTGCTGTGGTGTATGTATGTTCTGCTTGCGGAACTCACCACATCAACAAGACACTTGCTGTGTGTAAAGCATTGGAATTTTCCCAGAGTTAAAGTGCAGTTACATACATACAGGATTTACGCAACAACTATAAACAGAAAAGCATACAGATGAGAAAAAGGGACAAACACAGTCAAAGAAAAGACAAATGCGCAGAGATCCAAAAGGCTGAATGAGTGAGCTGGAGTTCTCATTGTAATTAAATGTAATATTTTAAATTGGTTCATATTGTTTGTGATGCAAAGGCAAGTGTCCAAAAGAAAAAGAAAAATCCCACTGTAAATTTGTACATATTGTTATAATTTTAAAAATGAGTTGGAAAAAGGAATGAGAAGACAGAAGCCAAAGAGTCAGGACTGTTCACTCCAAATTCTCTGTGAAATACAAACAGTCATGTGAGGAACTTTATATATAATATCAACTGGATATGCATAAGAAAGGTTAGAGAGAGTAAATCTAGAGTAGAAAGAATATAGAAGTGTGAGGTAGAGAAGATTAAGAAAAGAAGAGCAGAAAGAGAAGCTACAGAACAGAGCTGATATCTGAGGTAAATCAGCAAACATTCAGTTTGATAAATTGAGGAAGTTGGAGCTTCCCTATCAAGTTGCAACTTGATAGCTGTCAGTTGTAGCTGACTGAGGTTGGAGCCTCCTGTAGGTTGGTGCCTGCAGAAAATTGAAGGGAGTTGGTGCTTCCTTGCAAGTTGTAGCTTGCAGAATTGAGGTTGGAGCCTCCTGTAGGTTGGTGCCTGTAGAAAATTGAAGGGAGTTGGTGCTTCCTTGCAAGTTGTAGCTTGCAGAATTGAGGATAGAGCCTCCTGTAGGTTGGTGCCTGCAGAAAACAGTGGTGAGAGGGAGTTGGAGCTTGCCTTTGCATCACAACAATAATAAGATGTGGTTTTCTCCCTTTATGGGTTTCCACTTACATCTGTTGTCTCTGTGTGTGTCTCTTATGTGTCGATGTGATTCTTTCAATCTGCTTAATTGTTTGTTGCTCTCAACATAAGTATGGTGTCACATTAATTTAATATTGGCTGCAACATTTTAATATTGTTCACAAATTAAGCTGTAAATAACTTTGGTGAAAATTTTAAAAAGCCTATGTATGTATTAAACTAATTCACCCCCCCCCCCCCTCTTAGTTTAATTAAAGATTCAACAATTGGTATCAGAGCAGGTTCCTTTGTACCAGTCTAACAACTGAAAGGAGATCCTAGGTTCCCAAGATGGCTAGTAAAGAAGGATGCTCAACCAATAAAGCCCCTTTCTTCACTGGTGAAAATTATGCTTTCTAGAAAATCAGAATGAGGACATACATAATGTCTCTAGGAATAGAAGTCTGGGCTGCTATGGAATTAGGATATGCCCCAAAGGCAACTGACACAGAGAAAGAAACAAAACAAGATTTTGTGGCTAACGCAAAAGCCATGAATGCCATCCTGAATGGATTGTGTGAAGCAGATTTTATCAAAGTAATGCACAAAGACACTACCAAAGAAATGTGGGATACTCTGGAGAACATCCATGAGGGGGACAAGAAAGTAAAGACTGCCAAACTTCAAGTTTATAGAGCCCAGTTTGAGAACTTAAAAATGAATGATGATGAAGACATTGCCAGTTTCTTCCTAAAAGTTGCAGAAATTGTTAACAATATGAAAGCTCTTGGAGAAACCATGCCAGAAAGTATAATTGTGCAAAATATTCTAAGATCTCTTCCATCCAGGTTTAATCCCAAGGTGTCTGCAATAGAAGAAACAACTAATTGGGAGACCTTGACCATGAACCAGCTACTTGGAAATCTAACAGCATATGAGATGAGGCTCCCACAGAAGAAGCCAAGTACTAGGGAGGCAGCCTTTAAAAAATAAAAGAAGAAAGAAGAAGAGGGAGACATATGCTCTTGCTCAGATGAAGAAGAAGAAAAATTTGTCAAGAAATTGGATAGAGGCTCAGGTAAATACAAAGGTAAAATTCCTTTCAAATGCTTTAACTGTAGAAGAGTTGGACACTATGCTGCTAGGTGTCCTCACAAGAAAGTAAGGAATTAGGCTTTAGAGTCAGAGAAAAATAAATCAAAGAACTGGCAGAAAGGAAAGAAGTTCAACAGAAAATATTTCTATGCTCAACAAGACAGCAATACATCTGAAGATTCAGATGAACCCTCAAGTGAGGAAGGAACCTCTAAATTCTTATTGATGGTCATAGAAGAACTTGAAGGACTCTTGCTAGAAGATGAAGAAGAAGAAGGGGAAATTGACCTTGAGGGGGAGCTAAGAAGTGCTCTGGAAGAGATTGACAGACTCAAACTAAAGTGCAGAAAACAAAAGGACATTCTTCTCAAGTGTGTAAGAGAAGAACAAAACTCAGAAGTCCTCATGCAGTTGAAGGTAGAGCTTGAAGAAGCCAAGAAGATAGAAGACATGTTACTTCAACAAATCAAGGATAAAACCCGAGAACAAGAGAAGCTGGAAGAAGAAGTAGTATGTCTCAAGAAGAAACTAGAAAATGCTCAAAGGAAAGTGGTTATAAACTCTTCTCAAACAACAAGCTCTAGTAAGTTGAATGAAATTATCGTTGCTCAAAGATCCCCTATGATAAAAACTGGAATATGCTATGAAGGAGAATCAAGTAAAGGCAAAGAAAAGGTTGACAGAGAGATTATTTTTGTAAAATCAAATAAGAATGATGAAGCAGCTCAAAAAATTCCTACAAAAGAAGAAACCTGTAATAAGGAAGACAGAGATCAGAAGAAACCACTAGTAGCAAAGAATATAATAAATACTAAGACCCCTGAGTATGTAAAATTTGGAAACCATCAAAGGAGATTCTTCCCTCCTATGAAGAATGCCACCTGTTATGCTTGCCACAAGCTGGGACACATTGCCGCATATTGTCATGCAAGGAGGAGTAATTCAAACCAGCAAAAGATGCAAACATTGAAGAGACTGCCTCAAGCAAACAAATGGAAGAGACAACCTTACATCAGGTATGCAAATAGTTTCTATGGTTACTGTTTTTATTGTAAGGAATTTGGCCATAAAATCATTGAGTGTAGAAAGTATGGACAAAGATTGATGTTTAACACCTCAAGAAGGTTTATGAATCAAATAAATTATGTTCATACTCATAATTCTACAAAAATTATGATCAAATGTTGTGTATGCAATCAAGTTGGACATATACCTTCCAAATGTCCTCTAAGAAGATGTAGTTCATCACCTCACAAAAGATACAAAACAAAAGGGTGCCTCCAGTGGATAAAGAAGGTGAATAAGTGTGACCTGGCTCTAACTACTCAAGATCTGAAAAGTCAATGGTATTTGGACAGTGGCTGCTCTAAACACATGACAGGAGACAAAAGTAAGTTTATAACTCTTGATGAAAAGAAATCTGGCAATGTTACTTTTGGCAATGATAAGTCAGGAAAGATCAAAGGAAAAGGCTCAGTCAGCATAGACAATGGCAGAGGAAAGGCCCAAGATGTACTATTTGTAGATGGGCTGAAAGAAAATTTACTAAGTGTCAGTCAGATGTGTGACAAAGGCTATGAAGTTCTTTTTAGAGCACAAGATTGTGAAGTCAGATCAAGCACCACAGGTAAGACTCTGCTCAAAGGAGTTCGAACAGAAAGTAATGTTTACATTGTGAAAGAGGAAGATGAAGCATGTCATCTTAGCAAACTAGAAGAGTCATGGTTATGGCATAAAAGGTTGGGACATCTCAGCTTCGACCACATCATCAGACTAAGTAAGAAGAAAGCTGTCAGAGACATGCCATAAATAAAGCGACCTTCTAATACCATATGCAAATCATGTCAATTAGGCAAACAGAGTCGCACATCCTTCAAGGCCAAAGAGGAGTTATCAACAAGAAGACCACTCCATCTTGTGCACATGGATCTGTGTGGACCTGCAAGAACTAAAACACCAAGTGGAGAATCCTACTTCATGCTGATAATAGATGATTTCTCCAGAATGACATGGGTTTCTTTTCTCAAGAATAAATCGGAAGCTCTGGAAAAATTCAAAATATTTAAAGCATTAGCAGAAAATCAGACAGGATGCAAGCTGAAATGCATCAGATCAGACAGAGGAGGTGAATTCACTGATTATGACTTTGCATACCTATGCAATGAACATGGCATAAAACAACAATTTACTATTGCAGGGACACCTCAGCAGAATGGAGTAGCAGAGAGACAAAACAGATATGTTCAACAAATTGCCAGAGCCATGATGCAAGAAAATAATATTCCTCAAACCTTCTGGGCAGAAGCGGTACACACAGCAGTGCATATCCTTAATAAAGCTCACTTAAGGCCAAGCAGTGACAAGACTCCCTATGAACTATGGCATGGAAAGCCAACTTCAATCAAACATTTTAGAATTTTTGGAAGCAAGTGTTATATAAAGAATAATGATGAAAATCTTGGGAAATTTGATGCAAGAGCAGATGAAGGGATTTTTCTAGGATATGCTTCCAAAAGTAAAGGGTACAAGTGCTACAACAAGACTCTTCGAAAAATAGTAGAAAGCATTGACGTGAGATTTGATGAAGAACTTCCAAACAATACAAGAGATACAGACTGCTGCAGTCCATCAGACAACCATGAAGAAGAAAACCAAGATGATGAGGAAACAAGCAAGACAACAGAAGATACAGAGCTGAGTTCTAAATCTCCCTCAAGATATACTCAGAAGAACCATCCTGAAGATCAGATCATTGGAGACAAGAGAGTAGGGGTCCAAACAAGAAGGCAGCTAACAGAACAAACTGAAGAGGTATACATAGCCATGTTGTCACAAATTGAGCCAAAGAGATTTGAAGAAGCCAGCAAGGACAAGTCTTGGGTAAATGCCATGAATGAAAAATTGGACCAAATTGAGAAAAAAAATACCTGGGAATTAGTTCCTAGACCCACTGAGAAGAATGTCATAGGCTCAAAATGGGTATTCAAAAATAAAATGAATGAGCAAGGACAAGTAATCAGGAATAAAGCCAGGCTGGTCTGCAAAGGATACTCACAAATTGAAGGACTTGATTACGATGAAACATTTGCCCCTGTAGCCAGAATGGAAGCTATCAGAATGTTCCTGGCATTTGCATGCTACCAAAACTTCAAGGTATATCAAATGGATGTAAAATCTGCATTTCTGAATGGAGACTTAGAAGAAGAAGTCTACATGGAACAACCAAAAGGCTTCTCATTAACAGACAAAGAAGACTATGTATGCAGACTGAAGAAGGCTCTTTATGGACTGAAACAGGCTCCTCGTGCTTGGTACTCAAGACTAGATAAATATTTGCAAAAACAAGGCTTTAAGAGAGGTGGAGTAGACAGCAATCTGTACATAAAAGCCCATGAAAATGAACTCCTGATTGTTGTAGTATATGTTGATGACATTATGTTTGGAAGCAACAGAGAAGAACTAGCAAAAGGGTTTGTTGATGAGATGAAAATAGAGTTTGAGATGTCTATGATTCGAGAGCTCAGTTTCTACTTAGGACATCAAATTCAGCAAAAGAACACAGGTACATTCATCTCACAGGGAAAAATACTTGAAAGAAATGTTGAAAAAGTTCAAAATGGAGGACTGCAAACCTATGTCAACTCCCATGATCACGGGATGCAAGCTGTGTGCTGATGATGGATCTGCTGATATAGATCAAAAACTCTACAGATCCATGATAGGAAGTCTGTTGTATCTGACAACATCAAGACCAGACATCATGCTAGCAGTAGGACTAGTGGCTAGATATCAAGCAACACCTAAACAAAACCACCTTCTGGCAGTCAAAAGAATATTTAGATATCTACAAGGAACAACACAATATGGACTTTGGTATCCTAAAGGAAAAAGCTTCACTTTGACAGCATACACAGATGCAGATTGGGCCAGCTGTGTGGATGACAAGAAAAGCACAAGTGGAGGTGCATTCTATCTAGGAGAAAGTCTGGTGGCATGGCTAAGCAAGAAACAAATATCTATCTCTCTGTCTACAGCAGAAGCAGAATATATAGCAGTAGTAGCATGTTGTATACAAGTCATGTGGATGAAGCAAACTCTCCAAGACATGAAGGTAAGCATTGATGAACCTATCTTAATCAAATGTGATAATACAAGTGCTATAAGTATATCTAAAAATCCTGTACTTCACTCAAAAACTAAACATATCCCAATCAAGTATCATTTTCTCCGAGAACAAGTGGCTCAGAAGATAGTAAAACTGGAGTATGTACCAACAAAAGAATAGACATCAGATATATTTACTAAACCGCTTGCTAGAGAACCATTTGAATATTTGAGAGACAGATTAGGGGTAGTATCTGTAGATGCTACTCTCTGATATAAAGAGAAAGAACAGTTTTAGGGGGAGAACAGAAATGAAGATATCATTCTCAGGGGGAGATCAACCAGCAAGGGAAGCATGAAAATAGGTCCTCAAAATCAAAAGGATTATGGAAAGAATACATTCAACATAAAAGAATCAATAAAAGGGCAAAAGGGTCAGTGGTGCAGTGGAAGAGTGGTGAACCTGACGTGAAGCATAAGCAGCAGCGTACAAAGTCAAAAAACTTCAAAGAAAGCAAATGCACGAAATATTGGAAAAGGATAAAATCACAACATCAAAGAATATAAGCTACACTAAGAATTAAAACCCCTTGCCATTGATGTCAAAGGGGGAGGAAGAGCAGGTAACAGGAGGAAGAGCAGGCAAACAGAGAAAGTAAACAGAGAAAGTGTATTGCCATCAATGCCAAAGGGGGAGACTGTTCGAAATATTGTCATTGATGGCAATGGAGGTAACGAAGACAGAGACAGATAAAGGAGGTAGCAGATGCAAAGATAGGCAAAGAACAACAACAGGTAATATGTACAGCGAAGGCAGAGGCAGAGGTCGAGCAACAGTAGCAGCTAAGGCAGAGGCAGAGGCGAAAAAAATAGAGGAGAGCTGTTATCAGAGGCAGAGGTAGAGATAGAGCCGTTATCACATCAGTAGAGGCAGAGGTCTAGAGACAGAAGTCGCGAAGGCAGAGGCAGAGGCAGAGCTGTTATTCCTAGAATCACTACCCAGCTAGTGGAAACACTAAATATAAATTCCAGGAACCGTAACCCAAGCGGAAGGATATATATAAATAAATTCCGAGAATCGCTTAACCCGCTGGAGGATACTCCAAAGATGAAACATAAAACTTACATATATATGCAGCGCATTGCATATTTCACAAAGAATCAAAGTATCATAAGGTGGGACCCTTTCCCAATCACATCGGAGAAAAACTGTGCAACGGAATATGTAAACAACAGAAAAGTGCGATTGCGATTGAAAACCCAGATCCGATGGGAATACAAACTACAATACATATATAAGTTTCATATTATTGAGCCCGAATTTAAAAGAATCAAAGGTCCAAAGCATATTTATTAAGTTATATGGAGCGCATAATACAAAGTTTTATATGGCGGGCCCCTTTCCCAATCGCATCGGAAAAAGCAGCGGAACATGTTAACAAATATTTGCGATTGCGATGAAACCCGGACCCGATGGGTTTATAAAACATAATTGATATGTGTCGGAACATGCAACTAAGAGTTGCGATTGCGATCAATCGCAATCGGAAGCAATACATCAATCGCATCGGAAAGAAGCAGAACATCGGAGCACTATGTTAAAAGATTGCGATTGCGATTGAAGCCCGGACCCGATGGGTCTATAAATTATGATCTAACAGGTTTGAGTTCCAGTTCTAATCGCATCGGCACATTTAAATGAACAGTGGCCAATCGCAATCGGAGTTAAAGCGGGGCATCGGAACATGCAAATGGAATTTGTGATTGCGATTAATCGCATTGCATCAGAGTAATCGCAATCGGAGCTTCAGAATATTGGAATGTTGGTACATTCAAATGGAAATTGCGATTGCGATCAATCGCAATCGGAAGAAGTCAAGAAGTAGTGTATAGCATCGGAAAGTGTGGCAAATGGGCCCAGATATATGATAGTCTATTGATTAAATGGAATCGACCCCTTATACTAATGGTTATAACGCTTGACTCGGAAAATAGAGCGGAAGGTTTATACAGCTGTGGGGCCCAAATTTTTCAGAGTTGTTCATTAATATAAATTCCAGGGTTTATTAAGAAGGTTATAAAGGGTTTTATTGTTGATGGTTCATGATAAAGATTGTGAGTACTGTGTTATTAAAAAGATGTTATAAAACGTCGAGAGTTGTTTTATGTAATGGGTGCGATTGTATTGAAATATGCCGCGTGGTCTGTGGACCCACGGGCCTCGGCTTAAGGTGGAGGGCGATTGTTAATATAAAACGATTGCTGTGGTGTATGTATGTTCCGCTTGCGGAACTCACCACATCAACAAGACACTTGTTGTGTGTAAAGCATTGGAATTTGCCCAGAGTTAAAGTGCAGTTACATACATACAGGAGTTATGCAACACCTATAAACAGAAAAGCATACAGAGGAGAAAAAGGGACAAACACAGTCAAAGAAAAGACAAATGCGCAGAGATCCAAAAGGCTGAATGAGTGAGCTGGAGTTCTCATTGTAATTAAATGTAATATTTTAATTGGTTCATATTGTTTGTGATGCAAAGGCAAGTGTCCAAAAGAAAAAGAAAAATCCCACTGTAAATTTGTACATATTGTTATAATTTTAAAAATGAGTTGGAAAAAGGAATGAGAAGACAGAAGCCAAAGAGTCAGGACTGTTCACTCCAAATTCTCTGTGAAATACAAACAGTCATGTGAGGAATTCTATATATAATATCAACTGGATATGCATAAGAGAGGTTAGAGAGAGTAAATCTAGAGAAGGCGGAATATAGAAGTGTGAGGCAGAGAAGATTAAGAAAAGAAGAGTAGAAAAAGAAGCTACAGAACAGAGCTAATATCTGAGGTAAATCAGCAAAAATTTAGTTTGATAAATTGAGGAAGTTGGAGCTTCCCTATCAAGTTGCATCTTGATAGTTGTTAGTTGTAGCTAACTGAGGTTGGAGCCTCTTGTAGGTTGGTGCCTGCAGAAAATTGAAGGGAGTTGGGGCTTCCTTGTAAGTTGTAGCTTGCAGAATTGAGGTAGGTTTCCCGTAGGTTGGTGCCTGCAGAAAATTGAAGGGAGTTGGTGCTTCATTGCAAGTTGTAGCTTGCAGAGTTGAGGTAGGAGCCTCCTGTAGGTTGGTGCCTACAGAAAAACAATGGTGAGAGGGAGTTGGAGCTTGCCTTTGCATCACAGCAATAATAAGACGTGGTTTTCTCCCTTTATGGGTTTCCACTTACATCTGCTGTCTCTATGTGTGTTTCTTATGTGTTGATGTGATTATTTCAATCTGTTTAATTGTTTGCTGCTCTCAACATAAGTATGGTGTCACATTAATTTAATATTAGCTGCAACATTTTAAGAATGTTCACATAGTAAGTTGTAAATAAGTTTGGTGAAAATTTTAAAAGGCTTATGTATGTATTAAACCAATTCACCCCCCTCTCGCTTTACCTTAAATATTCAACAAACAATAAAAAACACGTAAATTATAGAGAATATAATACACATGTACATTACATAGTAGTGATGAAGGAGTTCACCCCTCCTAGGCTACGTCTCCTTAGACTAGCTTTAATTACTTGGATGTCTTTGATTAACTGATCAAAAATTTGAATACAGTTATTTCCTGAGCTATAATGGTTCTCAAACCTACTCCAACGGCTCTGGGACACCCCCAATACCACTATTTTGGTTATGACTGAGTCGGACTCTCTGGGAAACATTTATGCCTCCTTCAATTTGTCCAATTAAATCCAGCCCTAATCTAGTTATTTTCCACTAAAATGGAAGTTTCGACCAATTTTGGAGGTCAAGCTAATCACAATTAGGGCTAAGTGGGATTTTAGCACTAATTAAGCGCAGTTAACATGCTAATACCACGCTTAATATAATCTGCATTAAAACTTGGAGTAGCGCATAATTAATCTGGATTATGGTTTAATTAATCCAGGTTTTAAAACTTTAAACTCTGCTTATTCATTGGAGCTCTGCCGGTGGTTCTGGGTGGTGGTCCTATGGACCAGGTGGGGGTTGGCCCTTTAGGGTTGGCTCCACTTTTCCCCCACCATAACAATGGTATTAATACAAATATAATTCGGGAGAGTAGTATTATAAGAACTAACTGGTAGTAGACTTAGTAAGTTGCGATTTTGTGTGGCAAGAGGTCACGAGGTCGAACCCTGGTGCCTCCGCCCATAACTTGTCCAAATATTTTACACAATATTTTGACCTTGGGGGGCACGTGGCGTCCTCCCGGCTAGCCACGTGCCATGTCCTCATTGGTCCAAACCAATACTAATAAGCCAATACAATGTCGACACTTATTAGCACCTCATTCATCCACCTATGGGAATATTCCAAAAATATTCCAAGGAATATTCTTGGAATATACCTTTTCCTGACTGGGATGTATGGATGCCTAGTCAGCATCCATGTCAGCAAATTTACTTGTTGATGCAAGCAATCAGAACGCTCTAAGTTTCTCACACAGAATCTGTTTTGAGTGAAACAAAGTGTGATAGAATCTGTAAGACGAGACCTATCTGTTCATTCAGGTTCCACTCCATTCTGAGAACTTTGAATTTTTAGCAATTTTTTTCCCCCAATTCAATTTCTGATCAATACATAGGGCATAAATTATGTATGAATATGTAAAATTACATTGGGCATGAAACATTAATCGCATAATAGTTTCCATTGAAAGAGGAAATAAAAATTATCAAGCTGGAGAATGGGGCAAGGGAATCACTTTCTATTAACACGAATTTGAAGAAATAAATATAGAATGTGGCCATGCAATTTAAGAGCACAATAAAAATTCATGATTCAAGTTTGGATCATCTGTATTTATTCCCATGTAAACCTTGATACAATGAGAATCAAGATTTAGTATACATCCTCAACATGTTTTCATGGAGATGTGAAGCAATAAGTGCTTATTTATTCTTATATAATGTGAAAATCAAACTAAAAGAAATTTCAAATAATGTGGTAGCACATTGTAACTCCATTTGAGATGTTGAAATAATCTTTTGTTAAATATATTCTTTAGGTTATAGTTAGTGGAAAACCCTTTCACTCCCATGAGTAGTGAGAACAATTTTAGAACCCCCTTTGTTCAAGAACATTTCTAGGCTTTGAAGCTCAAAAATCCTCCACATAGCATCCACTTTGAGAAAAAAATTCTAATCTTGAGATATTGTTACCCAAAGAATTAGATCAAATGATTTGACACCCTATCCTTAAACTTTGTATCTTTAAGATGTTAAGTCCCCCATTTATACCACTCACAACTAAAAATGTAAGTCTTTATAACATCTCTATCATAGACTGAAAAGAAACGAATATTCCATAACATGGATCGATCAGAATCAAGAGATCCCTATATCAGTTCATAGTGGTTACAAATAAACTCATAAAATCAAGCATTTGTTTCGCGATTGTTTCTGCAACATCATCCAAACAATCACCCGATGATGGATGAAATGGAGTGTTGAGCACATCCACAGCCAAAGAGGTTCCTACCTTGATATGATGCATCTTATGTCTAAGCAAAGCTCACCTGATTCTGAGAATAACAGGCACTAGCTCGTACCAGGTCTTGTTTTTATAGTCTGATAAAATTTCATTCCCCACCAGGACTATATTGATACTTGTTGCGGGATAGAAGTAAACAAAATTATTATTCACCCATTTGTCTGCAAATCACTAGCTGGCCAACACATTGGGAATGTCTTCATTATTAACCATGATACATACCATAATACCAGTGGGAGAGAGTGCCTTTAGGATTTATGGATTAGTATCACGAGTCAGATTATTGCATTCACTTTATACGCCAATTCATTTAGTGCAATCTTATTCATATCATATCTAAGTGCAAACTACAAATTATATCATATATTCGTTCATCAATGCTACTCTTCCCTATGCTACCACCTTACGACATTTCCTTTGAAACATGTGGTGCAATTTCTAGTAAAGCGTACTTTCAATCTCCATTAAGTTTTTACAATAATCATGGATTTAGAAATAATAAATTGAAATTAAAACTTATTTATATTATCTTAAAAAATACTTTCATACACAACCACCAAATGTTATGAATAAATGTGACTTTCAAAAATAAATTCAAACTATGAGTAGAATCTTTTGAGAGTAAGTTATGAGACTCATGGGAAATGTTCATTATATAATCTCAACCTAGGTTCATTATTTTGATTAATTAATTAATAATAATAATAATAAATTAAAACAATTATTTAATTCTCATTATTGAATAATCATCTTTAGCTTATTAGATTATTTACTATGATTTTAAAATATACTTTCAGTTTTACACAACCATCAAATTTTTATGAAAATACTAGACTTCAGAAATAAATAAATTCAAACTAAAACTCGTAAGTATAATTTATAATGTTACTCCTTAGACCACTCCTCTCCTTTAGCTATAACTTACTTTTCCATTAAACAACTTGGTAGCTTCATAGCCAAGAACAACCTGCATATATTAAATAAAATTCATTAATATCATTCCAAATCAAAATAAATGTTTTTTCAAATCCAAAACTATTTTAAAAAAAATATAAATCACATAAAACATTAAAATTTACATATTTTGCATCAAATAGTTGCAAAAATTTTATGTTAAAATTATTTATTATTTTAAAGATTTACGTAACTATATTTTGTGGATGAACTTTCCAATTTTCAGAGTATTAGTTGGAACTACTATATATATATGCAAACTGCAATTTAAAAATTTAATCAAATGTGATTAATTACATGTAGATATTAAAAATTCTAGTAAATGACCATTAATAAATACTTGTAAATATTCATCAAATTTAACTACTGAATTAGCATAATGTTATATAAATATTGTAATAACAATCATTATAAAATATAATCTAACTTAATCATATTGCAAATAAATAATTTTAAATGTTAATAAAAAAATAATAAAATTTAGTCCACAATGTTAAATAGTTAAATAATTAGAATGAAATTGCAAATTGTTTTAATAAAAAACAAAAAAATACCCAAAAATCTCATACATAATACCTTGTTTATAGCGAGTATAAACGAATATTACTGAACAAAATTTTATTTAAAGGATATTCCTAGCATAAAATATCTACAACATTGGCCTTTAATAAAACGATTCATCCATTCATTAAGAACCAGGCCAGACGAGAATCACCAGATTTAAATTCAGGGAAAGAGAGACGAGAAAGAACTTACAGAACTTTTTTCTGGGAGATTTTGGTTTATTCATTTCTGCTTTAGCACTAGCTCCCAGCAGTATCTATGACAGGCTAGGAAGAAGAGGAGCTGACGATTATGAAGTTAGAGGAGGTTCATGTGACCAATTTAGAGTAGAGACTTTAGTTAGGTAATTTTGCGCTGAAACTTGAATGAAAATATAACAGAAGTTTCGATAGGTAGAATCAGAAGCAGTTGAACACAAAATGTCTTTTATGATGATTTTGAAATTGTTTTGTGAGTTTCAGATACAGGGCACATTAGAGGAAGTCAAAACTAGTATATGCATACGATAGATTATGCTGGAAAATGAAAAAATTGTTGTGCTCCTGGAATGTAATGATGGTAAAGATAAGGGAATTTTGTTCATACTTGATGAAATGCAAATACTAATAAAAGACTCAGCATGAAGAATGGAGGGCACTGAAGCACAATACGCCGCATCACCTAGTCAAAGGATACCAACAACCCCATTGAGGTGAATCCCTCTATGTTTTCGGAGATTGAATTGAGATTTATCTCTATGTTTTTCATAGATTGCATTGACGTGGATCTCTCTGTTTTTCATAGATTTCATAAACTCTGTATAATAGTTTGATAAACCATTTCCGTTTTGATTAAAAACAAAATGTAATATATTGTTCAAACTTTGATTTCAATATTTTCATGACAAAAAACTGTTACATTGCCATTGATAAATTTTCTAATTCGAGACTTGTAGTGCCTATCTTAGAAAAAAATTTAACTTAACCCAAAAAAGTTATCAACCATTCAACAAAGCTAAGGTGAGATTTTATGAATAAGTTTTCTTCACACATGTTATGTCTAAATTCGCTTCGGTGTTCTACTTGGGAATTGAAAAAAATATATAGCTAGGTTATCCCGTTATGTTAATTTGGAAGTGTTGGAATTTTTGAATGATTCCAAACAACAGAGGAATAAAAATTCTTTTTCTTTAACATAAAAAAATCAATTTAAAAATTATGGACAGAGATGCATAAAACTTGTATTTCATTAAAAATCTATGAGTTATTACAAAATGAAACTCTTTCTCTATTGAGAGATTACAATGCAAAAATTTGTTGTATGACTGCTACACAAAACAGTGCATTTCACACTCTCTAACACATTAAAGAAAAAATGCACAAATAGTTCTCATACTATGTTTTTAGCGTTCTGGATTCTTCATACATAGTCCCTTTTGCCTTCAAGCATTTTTTATTTTTTTTATGACATATCAAAAGTATAAAAGAATTAAAACAAACTATATTTATATATATTATAAACTTTCTATGTTTATAATATATATATATATATATATATATATATATATATATATATATATATATATATATTTTAAGACTCATACATATATCCTAAAACAAAACATATGTCATGACCTTTCAAAAAAATAAAACGTAAAAATTAACTTATGGTTTCAAAAACCTTTTTAACCAAATGTTTCAAAACCTTCATCGCAGATTGTAAAACAAGAAATTAAACTCCTTTTCATAGTTTTATTGCATCCAATTCTAGATGGTGTGACGTCAACTTCTGGACGCGCAATAAAAACTTAATCGCGTAATAACTTTTTATCGCATCCATTTTTCCCTGTTGACGTCAGCTTCCCATCTATGTGAATGGCTTGTGATTGGTTTATGCGGTTGACTTAGTAGTGTGGGTCCATTGCTTATCACATGAGGGCTAAGGACTGGTGACGAGGCCCAGCGCTATGCGAACGGTTGTTGATTGGACGACGGGTTGAGGACGTGGTTGAGTGGGTTCCACAGGACTGATTTGGCACATTAAAAATCAAATTAAATAGTGGGAGTTATGTTGGTTGGTGAATGCATTCAATGGCGCAGAGGATAAGATTTAAATGGTGGCTGCAGAAGATTTATGGAGTGGAGAATTGCGTGGTCAACCCACGATATTAAAAATCAAAACAAGCCTACGACCATGTTCAAAAATATAAACTTGCAGGGTATTAAATGGTGGTTTTAATACACAGTAGTGTGCAGACAAACACGAAATATTTCTGAGTTCATGTCCTTCTGGTCTTCTGCACTGTTGTAGTTGAATTTAAAAATTCAACGCTCCCCCTTAAATTCAGTTGTTGGATTCTCTTGCATACCCAAACATTTTCTCAAATAATTGAAACTTTTCCACCCTAATGGTTTTTTTAATATATCAGCAAACTGCTCCTCTGTTCTGTAATGTTGCAAAAAAATTTCACCATTGCTCACTAGCTCTCTGATGTAGTGATACTTGGCATCAATGTGTTTCGTCCTTTTATGAAACACTGAATTCTTTGACAATGCTATTGCTGAGCTATTATCACAATAAATTGTTGCACCTTTTACCTGTTCATGACACAAACTCCTCAACATTCTCCTCATCCAAACTGCTTGACATGTTGTTGTTGTAGTTGTCACATACTTTGCCTCTGTTGTAAATAAAGCCACAATTGGCTGTTTCTTAGAAGCCCATGAAATGACTCTTGAACCCATATGAAAAAAATATCCAGAGGTGCTTTTCCTGTCATATATACTTCAAGCCCAATCATTGTCAGTATATCCAATCAATTCAAAATTTTCTGAAGTGGTGTATAAAATTCCATACCTTTTTGTTCCTTTCACATACCTCAGAAATTTTTTTGCTGCTTGCTAATGTGTCTCCTTTGGCCTTTCCATAAATACGGAAATTAAACTTACATCATGCATAATATCCGCCCTAGTTGCAGTCAAATACATGAGGCTGCCAACTATGCTTTTGTACAAACTTGGATCAAAATCATTTCCGTTGTCTTCTTTGCTTAAATTCAATCCCATCACTATATGAGTAATTGCTGCCTTGCAATCCTGCATGTTAAATATTTCCAAAACTTCTTTCTCATATTTAGCTTGAGAAATAAAAATTTTATTTTCATTTTGCTCTACTTATATTTCTAAGAAGTATCTCAGCAATCCTATATCAGTCATCTCAAATTCATCCTTCATGACTGTCTTAAAATTCTCAATGAGGTAAGCATCATTACCTGTAAAGATCACATCATCAACATACAAAAAAACAATCAGCATCTTACCATATTTCTCCTTGATGTATAATGTGGCTTCTCCTTCACATTTTTCAAACCCATTTTCCAGTAGATAGGCATATATCCTAATGTACCATGCTCTTGGTGCTTGTTTCAGCCCATAAAGAGCTTTCTTCAATCTGCAAACATTGTGCTCTTGGCCTTCTTTCTCATAGCCCAGAGGTTGTTCAACATAAACCTCTTCCATCAATACTCCATTTAGTAATGTTGATTTCACACCCATTTGGTAAACTTTCCACTTGTGTTGTGCTGCTATGGACACACCTTGTTTTACTATTTCCATTCTTGCAACTAGTGCAAAAGTTTTGCTCATAGTCTCTACCTTGTTCTTGATTGTAGCCTTTTACAACAAGTCTAGCCTTGCGCCTTTCAATATTACCTTCAGCATTGCTCTTGGTTTTATAAACCCATTTTACTCCAATTACTTCTTTTCCTTTTGGGAGACCAACTAGTTCCCATGTCTTATTTTTCTCTATTGCATTAATCTCTTCATCCATAACATCTATCCATTTTTTATCTTTTATAGCTTCTTCAAAATGAATAGGATCTTCTACATGACAATACAATGAAAATAAAGAATTCATAACTTCTTCTTTCTCATAAATTTCGTTCAGACTTCTGAATCTGGTTCCTCTTTAACTTGCTGAACTTGTGCTTGTAGAAGCACTCAAATTTGCTCCTTGTGATGTGCTTGGAGAAGCACTATCATCACTTCTCAAGGGTGCTCTCATTCCTTCTTGTGGTGTCTCTTGCTGTCCTTGTGTTGGTGGAGGTGGGGCTGCTAATGAGGAATGTCTTTCAGCCATTTATTCCTCATCTTCATCATGAGAAAAACAATTTTTTACGTTCACTGTTTTCTAAATGCTTCCATCCCAAGCTTCTTCTTCAATAAATTGCACATCTCTTCTTATAACAAACTTCTTAGTGGATGGGTTATACAATTTGCATGCCTTGGATTCTTCACTGTATCCAATAAATATGAAATTCTCCCCCTTACTGTCCAACTTCTTCCTTAGTTGATCTGGAATGTGTGCATAAGCCACACAACCAAAAACTTTCACGTGGGTGAAAAACTGCTTTATGCCACTCCATGCTTCTTCCAGAACTCTATTAATTACAGCTTTGGTTGGGCATATATTCAAGATGTATGCTGCACATTGTACAACTTCAGCCCAATACTCATTTGGCAAATGTTTTTCCTTCAACATACTTCTTACCATGTCCATGATTGGTTCTATTTTTCCATTCAACAACTCCATTTTGCTGAGGTGTATACCTTGCTGTAAATTGCTTGTGTATCTCATTTTCTCTAAAAAAACGCAAAAATTGTTTTGAGATATACTCTCCTCCTCTGTCTGTCCTTAAAACCTTAATATGCTGCCCACTTTGATTCTCAACAAGAGCCTTAAAGAGGCAGAATTTATCAAACAATTCACTCTTAAATTTCAAAACGTAAACCCATGTTTTTCTTGTGAAATCATCAATGAAGGTCAGCATATACTAGCTGCCTACTAATGACGGTGTTTGCATTGGTCCACACAAATCTGAATGGACTATTTCTAAGGGTACCTTTGACCTTATGCTCTTTCCTGATGAAAAAATTTCTCTGTGTTGTTTGCCCAAGATGCAGCCTTCACATAGGTTGTCTGGTTTCTCAATCAATGGTAGTCAATTTACCATTCCTTTCCTATGCAACAAATTCAGACCTCCAAAGTTGAGATGTCCAAATTTCAAATGCCATAACCAATTTCCATCTTTTGCTTCTCTTTTGAATGTCTCTTGTGTCACTGCTGCCATTTTAGCTTCTTTCTTCAAATCTGGTCTCATCTTGAGAGGGAACATTATGTTCCTTGTCATCTTCACTTGTGTAAAGCATTGATTGCATGGTGGTTTATCCATGAAGGTGCATACATCATCTTCAAAAAAAACATTGTAGCCTTTCTAAATGAGTTGTCCAATGCTCAAAATGTTACACTTCACACCAGACACATAATAACATCTGATATGGATCTTCCTTCTCTTTTCTTTATCAAAAAACTTACTCTGCCTTTTCCCATCACAGAGACCTTTCTGTCTGTCCCCAATGTTACTTGAGACTTTACATTTTCATCTAACATGGAAAACATGGAAATTTTTCCAGTCATATGGTTTCTACATCCTGAATCTAGAAACCATATATCTTCATTCTTTTCTTCAGCCATACTACATGCTAAAAACAACTTCTCTTGACTGATATTTTCTTTAGTAAAATTAGTACTGGGTCTATTACCCATGTCACTCTGTTTCTTCCTACATTCATTGGCATAATGACCATACTTCTTACAGTAATGACATTGGACTTGAGATTTATCATACCTTTGTCCATGTGCTTGATTTTTTCCACCTTGTTGGCTGCTGCCTTGTCCTTGGTTTTGATTTTGATTACCACCCCTTCCATTTGTATTTGCAGGGCTATTTCATCCTCCTCTGTTTTGGCTTCTTCCTCTTCCTTTTCCTCTGTAGTTTCCTCTGCCTTGACCTCTTCCTCTTCAAAATGACATTTGGTTCTTGAAGGCATGCTCCAAAGATGAGTTTTCTATTCTACCCAATCTTTGTTCATGTGTCGCCAATGATGCATGAAGCTCATCAATTGTAAACTTTGAGAGATCCTTTGTCTCTTCAATGGTTGTGACTATCACATAAAACCTTGAGGAAAAGCTCCTCAATACTTTCCCCACTATTCTTCTCTCTTCTACTATCTCTCCATGATATCTCAGTTGGGTAACCAACCCAATCAACACTGTGAAGAATGAGTCTATTGTATCAGACTTTTTCATGCAAATAACTTCAAAATCCCTTCTCATTAATTGAAGCTTTGTTTTATTTATCTTCTCCATACCTTGGTAGGCTATCTGGAGAGTATCCCATGCATCCTTAGACCTCTTAGCTACTGCAATCCTTGGAAATACACTTTCATGCACTATTTGATAGAGATAGAAGAGGGCTTTTTAGTCCTTCTTCCTATTTCTCTTTAGAAAATCCTTCTCTACTTGTGTTAAGGCATTAAATGCAATTTTATTTGCTGGTTCTTCTAGACCATCTTCAACTAGCTCCCATAAATCTTGAGAGTCAAACAGGGTTCTCATTGTGATTGTCCAATAGTCATAGTTCTTCCCATTGAACTGTGGGAGTTGAGTATTTCCCATACTCGTGCTTGTGCTGGGTCCTGCCATGGCTAGCTTACTGAACTATGTTTTTAAAACTTGACTCTGTTTTTAAACAAAATGTCTCTTTGCTTAAGAGACAAAATCTGTCTTGAAAAATACTTCTCTGGACTGCACTATTTTACAACAAAACAAAACTCTATTTTTGTAAAATACCTTTCTTTTGCTGAGCCCTCACTTTGCTGGTCAAAAGCTGCAACAAACTCCTTCCTTCAGCTTCGTTGAAAACTTAAAAGACCTTGAATAGCTCTGATACCATGTTGGAATTTTTGAATGATTCCAAACAACAGAGAAATAAAAATTCCTCTTCTTTAACACAGAGAAATCAGTTTAAAAATTTTGGACAGAGATGCATAAAACTTCTATTTCATTAAAAATGTATGAGGTATTAAAAAATGAAACTCTTCCTCTGCTGAGGGATTACAATGCAAAAATTTGCTCTATGACTGCTACACAACACAGTGCATTTCACACTCTCTATCACATTAAAAAAAAAACGCACAAACAGTGCTCATACTCTGTTTTTAGTCTTCAGGCTTTTTCATACACAGTCCATTTTGCCTTCGGGCATTTTATTTTTATTTTTTTTATATGACATATCAAAACTAAAAAAAATTAAAACAAAATATATTTATATATATTATAAACTTTCTAAGTTTATAATATATATATATATATATATTAAGACTCATACATATATCTTAAAACAAAAACATATGCCGTGACCTTTCAAAACAATAAAACATAAAATTAATTTATGGTTTCAAAAACCTTTTTAACCGAATGTTTTAAACCTTCATCACGGATTTTAAAACAAGAAATTAAACTTATTTTCATAGTTTTATCGCATCCAATTCTGGTTGGTGTGACGTCAGCTTCTGGACGCGTGATAAAAACTTAATCGCGTAATAACTTTTTATCGCATCCATTTTTTCCTTGTTGATGTCAGCTTCCCATCTATGCAAATGGCTTGTGATTGGTTGATGCGGTTGACTTGGCAGTGTGGGTCCATTTCTTATCGTATGAGGGCTAAGGACTGGTGACGAGGCTTACAGTTATGCGAACGGTTGCTGATTGGACGGTGGGATGAGGACGTGGTTGAGTGGGTTCCACGGGACTGATGTGGCCCAGTCAAAATCAAATGAAACAATGGGAGTTATGTTGGTTGGTGAATGCATTCAATGGTGCGGAGGACAAGATTTAAATGGTGGCTATAGAATATTTATGGAGCGGAGGATTGCGTGGTCAACCCATGATATTAAAAATCAAAACAGGCATACAGTCATGATAAAAAATATAAACTTGTAGGGTATTAAATGTTGGTTTTAATACACAATAACGTGCAGGAAAACACACAATATTTCTGAGTTCACGTCCTTCTGGTCTTCCTGCACTGTTGTAGTTGAATTTAAAAATTAAACAGGAAGGTGTTAAGATTTCTCCCGCAACCTAACGTAGGATACCAGAACTGCAACACTTGTTTTATGTCGTTGGCTGACAATTCATGGAATAGATTTGTTTGAGACTAAACAATAATCTTGCATGTGTGACACATCGATTCCCTGCATACTTCAAATAAAATTGAATGCAGCAGCTATATAGACATAATAAAGAGGGTTGCATTCATTATATGCCATCGACAGTTTCAAGTCTCTCGACAACAAGAATCCCTATCAAATAACATGCTCTTGTGGGAAAAATACCTTTTTATATAATATTAGGTTGTGAATCAAGGAGCTCCAAACACTTTGAAACTGTCAATGAATCACAACAATTCAATATAATGAAAACATTTTCTAATGGACTTACAATGTCACTTAATAAATATGATTAATAGATTGACTTCATCCTTCAAGTCAAGAACGAGGTTCAGTGGAATGTCGAAATCATCGTGTGATTGCTTGAACAACTAACACAGATTTGTTGAGTACAGAGAAGCACAACAGATAACAAAACACATTTAGAAACAGACAGATTCATACAAACTGGAGAAACTAAAATCAACACACACAAATGGGAGAAATTATTCACAGACTTCTATTACAAGAGAGGCCTTGCCTGGCTTGACTTGCTCAGGCAGAGGTAGGAAATAAAAATTTATAGTTGCAGAAGGCAGGTCTACAAATATGCATGTGAAAAACAGATGACTTCATAGTCAATCACGATGGGCAGCAGTCGGTTGCTTCGAGCAACTAGGCGATGTGTTAGGTTTGACATTGATGCTTCTCAAAGAGTCAGCAAGGTCGGTGGTTCAACGTCGACATCTAAATGCAGCTTCACATTAACATTCTCCCACTTGAAGCTGAATGAAGAATCTTGAATAGTGTTACACCGAGGCCTACCATGCCTCTACATAACTCATGCTTATTTCTTGGTAGAATCTTAGTGAGAATATCAGTAGGTTTCTTATCTGTATGGTTATTTTCCAAAGAGATTTGTCCTTCCTCCAGCACATGTCAGATCCAATGGTGGATTTTTTGCCAAGTGAATGGAACTCTGACTATCACAATACAACACATACTTGTCTTGTTTTATTCCTATCTTTCCTAGGAATCGTTGCATCCAAAACTTCTCTTTACAAGACTCTACTGCAGTTATATACTCTGCTTTTGTTGTAGAGAGAGCTGCTATTATTTGTAGCCTTGACACCCAAGATACAGTTGCACCTACAAATGTGTACAAATAACCTATAGTGGACTTTCTGGTGTCAATATCTCCAGCCATATCAGCATCTGTGAAACCTTCAAGCACTATCTCATTATAACCAAAACATAAACAATAATGACTAGTACCCTTAAGATACCCGAAAATCCATTTTACTGCTTGCCAATGTTGCCTTCCTAGATTGGCAAGGAATCTTCTCACAACACCTACTAAATATGAAATGTATGATCATGTGCATACCACAGCATACATTAAGCTGCCAACTGCTGAAGCATAGGGAATATTTCTCATTTCTTCCTTCTCCTTGTCATTACTGGGACATAACTCAACACTCAACTTGAAGTGGGATGCAAGGGGCGTACCAACTGGCTTGGAACCCTTCATATTAAACTTGTAAAACACCTTCTTGATATATTTTTCTTGTGACAGTCTCAACCTTTTGTTTTACTGTCACACATGATCCTCATGCCCAATATCTATTTTAATGCACCCAAATTCTTCTTCAACCTATTGATCATATTATTATCATGCCCAACAATCAACATGTCATCCAAATATAACAATAATATGAGATACTTTCCTTGATCATACCTATTGATATAAAAAAAATGGTCATCTTCCAACATGTGAAAACCATGTTCTAACATGAATGAATAAAATTTCTTGTACCATTGTCAAGGTGCCTATTTCAACCCATAGAGATTCTTCTTCAATGTGCAAAAAGGTCTTCTTTGCCTTTTTCTATGAAGCCTTCTGATGGCTTCATATAAAATTATTCCTCTAATTCTCCATGAAGGAAATAAGTTTTTACATCTAACTGTTCACATTCTAAGTCTAAAACAACAACAAGACCAAGAATGACTCTAATGGATGGCATTTTGCCAACAAGTGATAAACTTTCAATGAAGTCAATACCTTCCTTTTGGGTGAATCCTTTCGCCATCAACCTTGCTTTACACCTCTCCTTCCTTTCGTCACCTTCATGCTTAATTCTATACACCCATTTGTTTTGCAAAGCCTTTCTACCTTTTGGGATATTTATCAAATCCCAAGTGTTATTTGCCAGCAAAGAGTTCATTTCTTCCTCCATTGTTTTCTTCCATTCTTTATTGTGCTCAAATTTACAAGCCTCTTGAAAACAATATGGCTCACCTTTATCAGTCAATAGGATATATTTTGAAGGAGATTACCTTTGTGAAGGCTTATGAGGCCTAGAAGATCTACAAACCAACTGTGGTGGTGCATTATGAGGTTGAATCTCCTGTAAAGGTTCCTACAAGATTCCTTCTTCTTGGTGTTCAACACTTTCCCCTTGCTATCCTTCCCGCTCTTGAATTTGCTACCCATTTTCCTGTATTGGTGGGATGTCTTCATGCTGCTCTTCAAACCTGACAATAAATTTCTTGACTTCCACCTCACATATACTCCTCTTAAACATTTCTGACTCATTAAATATAACATCCCTACTTTTAATAATTTTATGTTTGATTGGATTCCATAGATGATAACCAAATTCTTCATCCACATATCCCAGAAAAATGCATTTCATTGATTTATCATCTAGCTTAGTTCTATTTTATTTGGGAATAAGTACAAATGCTTCACATCCAAAGATTTTCAATTGAGAATAATTAAACTTCTTACCAGTCTAAACTTCTTCAGGGATGCCTCCATCCAAGGCTATAGATTGATATCTATTTATGAGGTAGCAAGTTGTCTTGACAGCCTTTTCCCAAAAATGCTTGTCCAAACCGGAATTGGACAACATGCTCATTACCTTTTCAATAGTGGTGTGATTCATTCGTTTGGCAACACCATTTTGTTGAGGTGTACTAGGCACAGTATTCTCATGTTTTATGCCAAACCTGTTACAATATTCTTTGAATGCATTTGAGCAATATTCTCCACCATTATTTGTTCTTAGGCACTTGAGCAATTTGTTAGTCTCTCTTTCAACGTCAACATGGAATTTTTGAAATATTTCAAACACTTCACTTTTAATTTTCTTGGAATAAGCCAAACCTTCCTCGATGCATCATCTATAAATGTTACAAAATATGATGCTCCACCTAATGACTTGATGTTAACTGGTCCAAGCACATATGAGTGTATCAATTCTAACACATTTTTATTTCTGTCATGACCACCTCTAAGAAATGAAACCCTTCTTTGTCTACCATATATATAATGCTCACAAAGATCAAGATTGTAGGATCTCAAACCTGGTAGAAAATTTTTACCAACAAGGATTTTTAAGCCCTTCTCGCTCATGTGACCCAAGCACTTATGCCACAGATCTACTGAGTTTCCTTCTTTTACGACAACAACCAAATCTTATTTTCCTATCATTGCCTTCAATGTATATAGTTTTCCTGGCTTGGTTCCGTTGGCCACGACCAATTTTCCTTCGCTAATTTTATAGCCTCCTTTTCCAAAGCTTGTGGAATAGCCTTCATCATCGAGTTTTCCCATAGAGATCAAACTCATGCGCATTTCTCGTACATGTCTGACCTGCGTCAACAATATATCTTGTCCATCCTTCATCTTGATTTCAACATCTCCCACTCCATCAATACTGCAAAAATGGTTATTCCCCAAATGCATTCTACCATAATCACCAGGATTATATCCAACAAAACTATCTTTACATGGGGCTACATGGTGAGATTCCCCAGAGTCAAGGATCCAATCAAAGATACCACTAGATTTATATAAAATTTCATACTCTACTGAAACACTAAACAACACATCACCATTTGTGACTACAGCAGTAGTCTCACCTTCATTTGTGCTGCATGACTTGTGATTTGTACTTGCCGCTCTTTGATCCTTTTGTCATTTCTTCAAGGCTCGACATTCTTTCTTCATGTGCCCAGGTTTGCCATAGTGAAAGTAGATGATCCTACCCCTCCTTGTTTTTGATCAACCTCTTCATCTTGATTGCCCTTGTCGGCCTCAATCAATTCTCCTACCACGATCACCTAGCACTAGAGCTTATCCTCCCTAGTTTTCCGCAATTGACTTGCGTTTCAGCTCCTCATTCATTAAACTGTTGCTAACATCATCAAACATTAGGGTCCCTGTAGGTGCTAAAGTACTCATAGCCACAATTAAATTTTCCCACCTATCTATAAAATAACACATTAAGAAAATAGCTCTAATTTCATCATCTAGAGATATTTTAACAGAGGCAAGCTCACTAGTTATAATATTGAATTCATTCTTCAAGTGCTCAACAACCAAAGCACCCTCCTTCATCTTGAGATTGCAAAGCTTCTTCATCAAGAACACCTTTTTTTATTCCGTGTTCTTCTCATATATATCATGGAGCTTCTTCCATAATATTTTTGCCATCTTTTCTCTCGACACATTGAAATACACATTCTTTGTTAGATATTTGCAGATTGTTGCAATCACCTTTCTATCTAGCTTATTCCATTCCTCATCTGTCATCGATGAGGGTTTCTTCGTTACACCCTCAATCAACAAATACTAATCTTTTAAAATCAATATATCCTCCATCTATGATTTCCATAAAGAAAAATTAGCCCTGCTCAACCTCTCCATATCATTAACTGTCGTCTTCATTTTCAATAATCTCACACCCCAAAAATCTCAATTATAAAATAAGACTTAAAAAAAAAACAAAGGTCAAAAATCAACCTCCTTTAAAAAATCATCTAACAAAACATGACCTTCCCCTTTTTCATTTTAAAAACATGACCATTCCCTTTCAAACTTCACGAAATATAAATATATATGTTTCATAAACATATATCATTTTTAATTATAAAGCATATAAAACATAAAACTTCACTTCTTAATTATAACTTCAATAAAACGGGAAAGACATTTAACCCAAGGTAATTTTAATGAGTCATCGCTGCAGGCCAAAATAACTCAACGACGTCCATGTTCATGGCACTCTTCTTCTCATCTATTTCTTCGACAGATCTCGACACACTCTCATGGTTTGTGGGATGTTCTATGCCGCGGTCTCCTACATGAGGACCCTCCACCACTCTGTTGCTCCGTATATATCTCATACAACAACGTTCCTCCATAGAATTTACTTTCAATAGCTTTCAAATAGGGAAATTCACACCGTGGTAGATGCACTCTCCTCGAACAACACTTTCCTCACAGCTGACCTCACTCACGAATGTGGCTCTGATACTAGTTGTTGAGTACATAGAAGACAACAGATAACAGAACACATTCATAAACAGACAGACTCAGACAAACTGGAGAAACTAAAATGAACATATACAGACTAGAGAAATTAATCACAGACTTCTATTACCAGAGAGGCTTTGCCTAGCTTGACTTGCTACAGAAAATACAAATTTATAGTTGCAGAAGGCAGGTTACAATTATGCATGTGAAAAACAGATGACAACATAGTAGTCAATCATTGTGGGCAGTAGTCGGTTGCTTCGAGCGGCTGGGCGGCGTGTTAGTTTCGATGCTGACGTTTGTCACAGAGTCGGTGAGGTCCGTGGTTCAACGCCAGTGTCTGAATGCGGCTTCACATTAACAAGATCAACCCCAACTCTGAATCTCAGGCCCGCCTTGATTGCACAATAAATATTGGGGTCTGAAAAATTATTTATCCCGAGGAGGAAGGATAATAAGTGGAACATTTCGAAGCAATCGCTTTTTCGGCGTTGTTTAGAGAGGCCACAATTTCGCTCAAAAATTCTTGTAGGAATATTGTGAAGAAATTTTCAAAAAATCTAATTTTGAGAGTCTTTGAAAAAATCCAATCTGAGGAGTTTTTGAATAGATTTTTTTTAATGGAGGAAAAGAATTCAGCACCATAAAAAACAACCAACCAGACAACCAAAATCCTCAAACTTAAAGACTATAACCAAGATTTCCAAAAAAATTTAGTGAATCTTTTCACAATAAACCTAAATTTTCCAAGCTAAATTGTAACCCCGTTAAACTACGACCTTTTCGCGAACCAGCTGTTGGCTGCGAGAAAATTCTTCATCGTCGCCTGCTATTACCGTGGAGATGGATAGCAGAACATATAAAACAGCAGCTAATAGTGGGTTTGGATTATATATATAGCTACGATACATCCATACCATCTCAACTTCTTTCTGTTATAACCAAGGCAATACTTCTATATCAAAAGTCGGGAGATTTGACGGAAGAATCCAATTTTGAGGACGTAAGCTGTGACTCGTCGCGTTAGCTGTCTCCACCTGATAAAATATTTTCTAAAATATGTGCATCACGGGCAGGCTGCACTGTGTACATTTTTAAGATTTGGAAAGTCTTTCGGAGGGAAAATTCTTGTTATGATTGAGATAAGAGATTTTCCTGATTTATATATAGCTACGATACATCTATAGCATCTCAACTTCTTTCTGCTATAATCAAGGCAATACTTCTATATCAAAAGTCGGGAGATTTGACGGAAGAATACAATTTTGAGGACGTAAGCCGTGACTCCTCGCGTTAGCTGTCTCCACCTAATAAAATATTTGCTAAAATATACTTTGCATCTAGGGAGGCCTGTGTGCACATTTTAAGATTTGGAAAGTCTTTCGGAGGGAAAATTCTTGTTATGATTGAGATAAGAGATTTTCCTGATTTATATATAGCTACGATACATCTATAGCATCTCAACTTCTTTCTGCTATAATCAAGGCAATACTTCTATATCAAAAGTCGGGAGATTTGACGGAAGAATACAATTTTGAGGACGTAAGCCGTGACTCCTCGCGTTAGCTGTCTCCACCTAATAAAATATTTGCTAAAATGTCTGCATCACGGGCAGGCTGCACTGTGCACATTTTTAAGATTTAGAAAGTGTTTCGGAGGGCAAATTCTTGTTATGATTGAGATGAGAGATTTTCCTGATTTATATATAGCTACGATATATCTATTAAATCTCAACTTCTTTCAATTATAATCAAGGCAATAATTCTATATCAAAAGTCGGGAGATTTGACGGAAGAATACAATTTTGAGGACGTAAGCCGTGACTGCTCACGTTAGCTGTCTCCACCGAATAATTTTTTTGGTAAAATGTGTGCATCACGGGCAGGCTGCACTGTGCACATTTTTAAGATTTGGAAAGTCTTTCGGAGGGTAAATTCTTGTCATGATTGAGATAAGAGATTTTCCTGATTTTCGTTAAACACGCATTTGAACCACGGGCAAACCCTAGTAGTGGGCCTCTCGCTTCTGCGGGCTTGTACTGTCTCACCATCTCACCCATCAGGATGCCCTAGCGGTGACTGGTTGACTCTACAAGATTGTTAAGGCGTGGATGGAGATGGTAACGTATTGGCAAAACTTATTTTAGAGAGAGGATGCTTGTTATTACCTCGATAGCACATATAGTCAAAGTTTTAAGCCCTACCCATCTGAGACCTCCGGACAACTAGAAAGGAAATACATATAACCTTCATTTTAAAAAATATATATAGATTCTTTATAACATTTACTTTGCAGAGTATGTCATGCACTCTTTCTCTTCTCAACTTCTTTCTGGTACAAGTCCTGGAGACTTGAGATAAGAATACAATTTTGAAGACGTAAGCCGTGACTCCTTGCGTTAGCCTTCCCCGCGTAATAAAATATTTGCTAAAATGTGTGCATTTAAAATTTCGAAAGCCAGTAGGAGGGCAAATACCAGTTGGGATTGAGATAAGAGATTTTCGTGATTTTCATAAACACGCCAAACCCTGGTGGTGGGCCTCTCCCTACTACCGGCTTGTAGGGCTTGACTACCTCACCAATGAGGATGCCCTACCGGTGACAGATTGTTACTGCGTGGCCGGACATGATAACGTATGTGCTGACGCAAACGAATACTATAGTCCAGTGCCTCTATTTTTTTATCAGTTCCATACCGTGTGCAGGGAATTCGCCGCATGTTATTATTTTAAAATCAAGGATGTTAAAACGCGGAAGTTAACGGCCAAGACAATAGGGATTCATGTTTTTACATAACCCAGTAATGGTCTCATTTTACTTTTTACATATATTAGCTTTGATTATCTACCCAGTCCTCTTCGCTCCACTCAAGAGGGAGAGACCTAAGTAGGCTGTAAAATCTTCGCATAGAGCATGCTTTTAGTACCTCGATAAGAGATATAGGCGAAGTTTGAAGCTTTAGCCATCTCATGCACTCCTTTCACCCGTTCCACCGAGTTTGGCATTCCTAATTTATTGAAGAAATAGAAGTTTGGCAATACCATTTCATTGAAAAGAAATTGAGGTTGAAAAAGAATGAAAAATTATTCACTTCCAAGCCTTCCACCCCATTACTTTAAGATATTTTTCTCCCATTAGGTCATGGAGAATGTTTCAATGTTAAACACGAAAACTCATACGCCCTAAAGTAAGATTTAACCAAGTACATAATCATTTTCAATGCTTTCTCGAAATGTTTTTGTTACTTTATGAGTCTAACAATTATTTTTAAGTGTTTTTAGATATTACTGTTACCGTTTATGTATTATTATTATTTTTCAAGTTAAGATTTTAGCAATTAATTTGTTGGTTGATTATTATTAGTTTAGATTATATAAGTTATAAAGTTTGATTTTGAAAAATAAATATTTATTTTATTGTATTATTAATTTTGTTTTTTCCAAATATTTTATTGGATCATAATTTTGAAGGTCTTATTGCAATCTTTGTACCATGTCTATAATTATCTCATATTTATTTATCATAATTTGTGGATATAGTTACAATATTTAGTTGCAATATTTACACCAATATGATAAGATTTAAGCATTTACAATGTTTTTCTCAAAATATTATATGTGCTTTTCACTCTTATAATAGTTAAAAGACACCTAAAATGAATGTATTTGTTTAAATTTTTTTGTCCTACTTAAATTTTAAGACTATCTTATATTTTAATATTTAATAAGTAATGATGGATTAAATATTTATTTTTAAATACTTGTGTTTGTAGTTAATATTCAATATTTAATATCTAAATTTTAATATCTAAATTTTTATTTCAAATAAATATTAAATTGTTGTGTAAACTTTTTGTTTTAGAAAGTTTATGAAAATTTAAATAATTATTTAGTTCATGTGATTAGACTATCACATAAATGTTGTTATAACATAAATATTGTTATAGGTCGATAGAGTTATGAGTATATCTTATCCTAATTTTTTGAGATGGATTTATTAAATATAGGTATTGTTGTTTTTTAGGCATGTTTATGATTATTCATAATATTTTCAATGTACTCTTGTTTCAAGTGTTTTTGGGAGAGATAACTATAGCCTTAGCCTTAGACATCTCTTTTCTGGTTGTATTTTTCATGATGAATTTATTTTTTTATTAGCTTATTTGATTTGATTTATTAGGTGAATTTAACTTGGATTTTGAATTATATAATGATGTATTTTGAGGAACATTGTATTAATATCTTGATTTTTTTTAGGTGTCTTATTATGAAGGTTATTATGGAGAAACCATGATAACTATAGATTTGGGCATTCTTATTTTACACATCATGGAGAGATTTTTTTACACTTTCGTCTTATTTTTAAATAAGGATTAAGGGTATGATTATCAGGTTGTTTTGTTTGGTTTTCCCATTGAATTATTATTTGTATTTTGGATTTCTACAAAGATATTTTTCGTGTGCATGGTATTGATAGTAAATGTTTCTAAGGGTGTTTACATTTTATTTTTTGTTGTGTATAAAAATTTTCTAGAAAGAATTTGGAAGGAAGTGTACTTTTTTCCCTTGATATTATAAGGAGGTCATCAACCCCACTCTAGAAGATCAAAATTATCTCTCTATTTAACTAGTTTAAAGAAGAAAATTAATATAGACAAGATTAGAACGAACTCTTATGAGCTCCATAGTGAAACAGGTCATTGGAAAATTCCTAAAACACCATGGATGGAAAGGATCTGCCATCTCTGTGAGAATATGAACATCGAGGATGAAAATCACTTGCTCTTAGAGTGCCCTATGTATAACCACATTAGAGCTCAATCTCATAATCTTTGTTGCAATACTGACCTTCCTAGCCTTTTAAGTTGTCAAAATTATAGTGAGCTTGGGAGGCCTCTCTCCAAGCTTTTTAAGCATAGGAATAAAATCTCAAATCAAACTAAATAACTCTTTTATTTAGGTCCAATAAACCAAAGATTGGTCTCAGTGGATGTTAACCACCATCATCATCATTATCAGTTATTTTCTAAAAATATTTTAGTAACAAATATAATAGATTTAGTGAAAATTGTATTCTTAAAATGTTATGTTACAACTTCTAATTTTAATTTAATAATGATCATTTGTGTTGAATTTAAGCTTATCTTTTTGTACTAAGTTTTCGTTTGGAACTGGGGGAAATATCCCTACTTATGTGGGCAAATGGGACCTAGATTTTTAATCTTAATTTAAAGCATCCACTTGAATGTGTCTATAATACATGAAAATAATTCATTTCGTTATCAGTGAAAGGTTTCTTTCATCTATTCTTTGGAATATTCTTAAACATGGATAGTTGCAAATTATTATTTAGTAATTATTTTAGACAATAATGACATTTTTTTCCATGGCTATTTGATCTTGTGACCTACTTCCTTACTTCCTATAGATGTAATAAATGAATACGGAGCCAATTAGAAAAAATTCGTGATAAGATGGGATAAAGTCTCTTTTTAACCTAATTTAATATGTATATTTTTTATTTAGCTTTTTATGTTTAGCCTGGCCTTAAGGTTCAATAGATCTTTTTTTCTTTGACTTAATTGATCTATTAAAAGCCATTGCTTGACTTTGGAAATGGCTTCTAATTCTTTTAGAATGCATCACCTTTTTACATTAAAAATATGTTGCAGTTATATAAAAATTATGGGTTCTATTATATCTTCGATATTTGAAACTCTTAAAATATTTAAAATATGATTACATATTAAAGTGTCAAACTTAAAGTTTTTCTCATCTATTGATTTTAAAAAGAAATGCTATAAAGGTGTGAAAATATTAAATAATAAAAAAAACAGAACTTAGACTTAGATTTAGTTTCTTAGTTGAATATGTTTTCCTAGCCTAAATGTGTAGAATCTTAGCAAGTAATGTATATACTTATTGAATTATGGATTTTTAATCTTAAATTAGAGTTTATAAGTTGAATTTGTGTCCATAATTTATGTAAAAAATTATATAAAAATTAAAATATTAAATAATAAAAATCCAAAGCTTCATTTGTTAGACTTGGATTTATTTTCTTACTTGAATATGTTTTACTAGCCTTTGTTCATGTTAAAATGCATAAAATCTTAGCAAGTAATGCATATACCTATTGAATTATGGATTTTTAATCTTAAAGTACAGTTTATAGTTGAATTTGTGTCCATAGCTTGTTTACATGTATTGAAATTTTGTTCATAATTTGTCTACATGTTTTTACTCTATTTCTAGTTAGAGAGATTTTTTTTATTTTTTTTGGAAACTATTTATAAATTCAATGAAATCAACTTACTAATGATATTATGAAATAATTAAATGTCGGTAGAGTTATAAGTTTTTCATTAGATTGTTGTTGAAATTTTGTAAAATCTCAATTGAAAGATATGCACATCTTTATACTGTTATTATCTGCAATCGATTTTTTTTCTAAATTTTTCCTCTAAATTTATCATTGTTATGATAATTAGATTATATTCATATTAAGTATCTATAATTAAATATATAATCTATTTATTTGTGTGTCCAATCTCATTATTTTTCTTAAGAAATGGAGTTCCTTTAATAAAATGTTATTACACTTAAAACTGAAATGCATTTATGCATAATGATCTGCTACGCTAATGATTCCTAGTTTCTTTGTTTTTAATGTAAAAAGAATCATTAATATATGAAGTATGTGTTAACATGATTTCAACTTCATTTTTGCAATGAAACACTTTACTACTTAGTAAATAGTCGGATTTTATTGGATCAGAATTGGGTTTTCAACTAAAAATATTTTATAAATTCAATATTATAAATATGAGACCGGTAGGTACTAAATTGAATAGATTGATGGTAAGCATTAACTTGAATTGAGAAATGATAAACACCTAGGGTAAATATTGAAGATTTATTTTCTAGTCATGATTATATATAGATATAGATACAGATATAGATATGAATGTGGATAGAAACATTTTATATATTTAATGAAATTTAATTATTAATGTTGTTTTCAAACATTTATTTATGAGTAAAAATGCAAGGTTGTCATTTGGTTATTACTGTAGCTTTACAAAGTTGTTTCTTGTTCACTATATGTAAATATTGTTTTATGGTAGTTTTAAAATCTATTTACATTTAATTAATTGTTTATATCATCTTTCTCAATTTAAATTATTTTGATAATTAAATAATGTTGGGCTTAGTTCTTTAGTAAACTACAAATTTTATTTGGGACATAGAGACTCGACTTTGTAGTCTTTTTGTTTTGTTTTGAGAATGAATCCTCTTTGGTTGCAATGCAAATATTCTCATGTCCCAAATGCATTTGTTCCTATTACTATATTAAGCTAGTGATGTTAGCTTATTTGTTATTAATGTGTGAAATTTCCATAAGAGCTTCACTTTGTTGATCAATATCTTACCACGTTCATTCATAAAGGGAGTTTAAAAATTATGAAATATCAAGTTATTAGATTGTGGCAATAGTGGGGAGAGTGGGAGGGTAGGTGGATGTAAGTGAGTGTGTGTCAATATTGGAGGGTACGAAAAAAAATGTTTCGGTAAAAATAGGGGTTATTTCGATTATAAATATGTATTGGAAAGTGAGGTGAATAGAAATATTTTGGAATTTTTTTATCAATATCTAGTAAGATTAGGCGTACTCTTTAATACCCCATATATGCAAGCGCTATGAAACAAGTTGACTACCGAAAAGTTGTGGTAATGCTATTAATATAATAAATATCTCTCTACATACTTGTAGCTACATCTCATAGTTGTATCTAATGTCCATCCATATCTCATTGATTTAAGGTAGACCAAAATAAAGAAATCCTTATATCATAATTTCAATGTGCATATTTAACCTTAGCTTAATATACCAAAGTATATATAGAATATCTAATAATGAGTAATTAATAAGAAGATGACATTTCATTCATATATGTACTTAAGTTATGATATCCTACATCTTTATATCTGTATAGTGACTAAATTAATTAATTAATAAGATACTTACAAATCAATTCTTACCTAATAAGTTAAAGTTAAATTTCTTATCAATTCTAATCCATAATTGCTTCCTTAATTACATTTATTTTAACAAATTCTGATTTATTATCATAATTGAATTATCATATTCTTAAATGTTTTCTTATTAATTCTAATCCATAATTATTTCCTTAATTACATTTATTTTAACAAATTCTAATTTATTATCATGTTCTTGAATGTGTATATGTAATCGAATTATTTATTTATTTATTTATGTGGAAAGACATACGCTTTACATATATCACAGTATTTTCATTAGAGCATACTCGAACATTAAACATCCTATTCTTAAATAGTGTGGTGTAGTTAGTTCACAAAGCATGCCTTGGTCCGTTTCTCCTCCACTACTATCTAGAAAAGAAGGGCATTATTTTCTTTTACTTACCTTCCGGTGGAAATGATACAATGGGTATGGAGAAACCTATAGTAGGTATTCGAACCAACCTTCTTTAAATCCCTAGGCTTGATAGGCTGCTCTTACGAATTGAGTTTTGACTACTTTCCTAAAGAGATTGAAAGCACCAAGGAGCAGGATTATTAAAATATTGCTCCATAGAAGCACATCTTGGGACGAGATTCTACTCCTTTTCTGGTAGATGGTCTTGCAACCGAATTGCATAGTGTACAAATTGATAAGATATCAAGCGTACTATATGATTAAACATTTTAATGATGTTACTGATTCTTCAATATTATTCATATTTATGCTGGAGCGTTGGAATTAATCTTGTCCCGTGGCACTAATTTTGGACCTCGAATTAGATAAAATTTTAGTATAAAAAAGCGAAGACCATGATAAGCCAAAACTATGGACACTCATCCTTCTGGATTTATTATTCGACTTTCTGTCTATATTACGTGAGCAATTTTTAAGTTTCATTACTGATTAGATGTTCCTTGTTGTGTTCTTCTTATATTATTTTATGGATTCAACATTGGAAATATGAGATATTTTAGTATCAGAGGATAATGAATAAGCTTATTGAGATTTATTTTGGGAATTTCAAATTAAAACATTCTTTTAATTTGTGATAATAGTATGTGTGTTTTTTATCTTATTATTTATTTTTAATGTTTTGATTTTTGATTTATTTATTTATTTATTTAGAATAATTTTGTTTCAAAGAGAAAAAAAAAAGTTTGTTGAACTTATAAATGTAAGTTGTGTTTACACAATACAAATATCTAAAAATATTTTAAAGGTATTGAATGCATTTATGTATTCAGAAATGCAATTTAATATATATATCATAACTATTAATTTCTAAGTGAGGTATATAGAAGAAATACTCCACATTTTGTTTCAAAAACAAATTTTGGAAATATCATACAAATGTTTCCCTTGAGGAATAGTTATACCAATGCATTTTTTTTATGTTTGTAAATATGTCCCTTTTATAGGATAGTTATTTTGTTTGTTAGCCTACACCTTCTACAAAAAGGCTTAGTTGTTGATTTTAGAAAGTATGTTGTTAGTCACACACTTGTGGTTTGTTGGAAGATATTCCTTTTCATATGCTATATAAATACACATCGGAAGACCTCACGGGTGTGAGGGATAGAAGAAAAGAATAAACTATTTTCAATTATGTATTGAATGGTTTTGCTTTAGCTTCTAATTGTTATCAAATTCCTATTTCAAGGTAATTCATGTGTTCCACCTTCTTTGAGTCATCGAGCTCTACGATAAATAATTACGCCGATAGGCCTTTTTTTTAATCAGTTCACTTCAGTTCTTTGTCTGACATCTGGCACACATTTTTTTAGGCCTACCCTTCTCTTTCCACTTTACATTCAGTTCCTTTATGCGATGGCTCAAGTTACGTGCAAAGTGGCCAGTGGTACACCTCGATACTGTGACAATTTTTAGGTGCACGACTAACAACTATTTTCTTCCATGACACGCGTTAAATATATTTGTTATCGTGTTGGGTCAAATGTCATTAAAAATCTTATTTATATGTTATCGCTCCCTCTTCTCATTTCCCTGCATTGTGTATTTCCCTCTTACTGAGTTTTGCTATGTATTATCCCTCTTCCGAGCTTTGGTTCCAGTTTGAATCATAGTTTCCTCTGTTTGATGTGCATTGCGAGTGATCCTAGTCACGAAGCAAATTTCAGTTTTCATCTTGCTCTTGCTTTGAAGAGTTGAAAATCCTCGAGATTTTAGCAGTTTTGCGAGGCAGACGAATCCAATCTCGAATTGTAGATTATTCATTCAATTGAGTTTTGTGGATCTCTGAGTCTATGTTTTTTGGGGGTTTTCATTGAAGTATGTCTATTTTGTTTCTTCACTTGCACTCTTAAAATTACGAAGTAGTTATAATAATGCCAGAATAATGATAAAATTTTATGATTATGTTTTCTTTTGGATTAAACTTTGTTGTTTCTTTAATTATTTCTTTACTACTGAACAAAATATTTATTTGGGTGTTCCTCTGCCATTGTTTCCATGAACTTAAAGTTTGATGATGTCAAAGAACTACCATGTCAAGAGAGGAAGATATCATCATGAGATCCACACGTATTTTGTATGGGTATGAGTTAAACCTTGTATGTCAGATGAGGTTTTGAAACTGTGGGGCATTCTCTGTTAATTTTAATGTAAATATTGTGATTCCATATATAAAATATTATCATTTTAGGTGGATATCATATAAGATTTACCATTTTAGAAACCTCTGTAGGGTTTAATTTTTCTTTATATCGTACTAGGTCTAGACGTCACTTCAATTTCGCTTCGTAACCTTTAGGTGCTTGCATATCAGACTAGATTTATTTTTCTCTTTGCAACATGAGGTGCATAGCAACTTGCCTTTAGTTTTCGTTTCATATTTTCATATTAGGTTGGGTTCAGTTTTATTTTCCACTTCACAACCTCTATATTCATGTTGCACAGTGACTTTAGTTTTCATTTCATTGCACCCAAAGAGGCCAGGTGTATTTATAAGGATCAGGTGAGGTTTATATCCTCATTCTAGGGAGGGGGGTTATCCATAATGGGTGGTAATCAATGGTGCCCAACAACATACTCATGGAGTTTTTTTATGATGGAATATTCCTATCTTAGAAGGAAAGCTATCCATGATAAGTGGAAATCAATGAGAATTCAAGAGCAGTCTCATTAATCATTTATATGTTAGGATATATAAATTTGGACCTAATATATATTCATATAGGAAAAGTCAGATCTAAAATATCTTTAGATAAGAATAACTATGCATATACAACTTTCAATAACTCTATTGCTGGGTGCATAATGCTTCCTAGGTGGCTTTATTAAAATAGGAAGTGCAGTGGATGGAGGAATTGAATATAATACACACTAAATCCATACCTATGAGCTACTCGTGCACCTTTGAATTTGTAAAGTGACTTTGATTTGAAACAAGTTAACACAAATGGCATGAGTAACAAGAATTATTAAACATATGAACTATCTAGCTTCACAACCACTCCAAATATGTAAGATCTAACATTAAAAGCCTCAAAGTTCAACTGCAGGTTCACAACTTCGAAATCCATATCAAACCTCGGTTTAAATGAGTTGGAGATATGAGTCTCTAGATTCACAATTGTGAGAAGTTGCAGATCAAAAAGAGCTTGAAATATGTAGTCTTTAGTTTCACTATTGCGAGGTTACAGTTTTAAATGATTCTAGATACTTTGGAGGTGAAATTGCAGCTTCAAAACTTCAAAGTGCATATCAAATCCCAGTTTCAGTGGATTTTAATTATTATTATCTAACATCATAACTTTGAGGAGGTGCATATCAAAATGGGTTTGAAATATGTAGTCTCTAGCTACTCAAATTCGAGGTGCATATCAAATCCTCGTTAAATAAATTTTTGTAATATATATTTCATATTGGATTTAGTTTTGATTTCAACTTCCCAAAAACCCTCAATATAAATATCTAATTGATTTTAGTTTTGGTTTTAGCTTTGAATTCTAAAGGTGCATAATTTTTATTTTAGTTTGATTTTAGTTTTGATTTAAGTTTTCCAAGTTGTATTTGCATAGTTTTGATTCCAAATTTTTAATATTTATTTTGGTTTCAATTGCACAATGTTTATTTCAGCTTCTCAAACTCTATGTACTAGGTTTTTTTTATGAGTCATTGATTTTAGCGTTTCAACCAATGAAAACCTCTAGGTGCATATCAAATAACTTCTTCTCGGCCTTGGATGATAGACAAGATGACAACTTACAACATTCTTGGTTTTGGGTTACTTCCTTATTTCCCTTTTAACTCTCCATTTCTTTGCTGGGCTCTCTAAGGTTTGATGGTATCTGTTTTGGCAATCTACTTGCTATGTTTGATTTCTTTTATAGTTCTTTTGGACATTCTTGAGTACTTCCAATGCTTAATCATCTTTGTAGTTTTTATTGTCTTATTTCCATCAGTGGAATTTAATATTAACTTTAAAAGATTGGTGCTATTGGAAAAATTCCATTGTAGAAGTGTGTAGATTTCCCAAACTGTCGACGCACAAGTGTGGTTTATTTCCTTTATTGAGCTAGAGGGAAACCATATGAAAGTGCTTTCTTGGTCACAAGTTAGAAGGATGCAACTTCAGGTAGAAGGGTATGGTTAAGAAGCATTAATTATGATATGAGTATCAAGTATTTGATCCCTATGCAATCATATTTCTTGTTTATAAAAATCAACAATGTAAACTTTGAAATGAGAACGGAAACGACTACCTGCTTTTTGAGGTAGCAAAAAAATATCCGATTTTGAAAAGTGTTGATTAACAATACTCTTAATTTTTTCTTATCATATTTTTGACACATTAAATTTTCTTATGTACCAAGTATAAACAGTATTTTTAAAATATTAGTGGTTTTTATGTTGATTTTGAAAAGTGTTGATGCCAGCATCATCCCCCTTTTTTAGAAGACTTATTTTTTACTTTAATTTTTCTAATGTATGAAATGCTCATAATTATTTTCTAAATTTAACAATTTTTGAAATACTTGTATTCTTCTTCTTCCGTGACATATTTTTTTAAGTGTTTTTCTAGCTTGTGTTTTTTTGTTTTTCTTTCATTTGTTTTTGTAGTGAGATCTTTGATTTTTTGCAGTGTTAAAAAAATATGTCAAAAGTTTAAAGTTTTGATCTTCTATATAATTATATATTCTAAACTAATATTTCATTGCACATGAAATAATTGTCACTAAAAAAGAAAAAAATTTAACAATTTACATAAAAATACACATTTTGAATATAGATACAAGAGAAAAAATACACATTTTGAGATTTTTTTTGCTAAAAATGAAATATCAAATAAACCATTTTTATAGGAAAAAATTAACAAAAAAAATTATAAAAATAATATTTTTTATGAATTTTATATCAAAAATTAATTAAAATAACAGTTTTTTTCAAAAATTAAATGATTCATCTAAAAATTAAAGTGAAAATCACATAATACAAATTTTAAACATATAATAACAACAACTGAATACTTATTATTCTCATAAAATGTCAAAGTCAAAACATTACAAGTATAAGTTATTAATAATTGCAAAAAGTTAGCTTCATTTGCAAGCTTAACTGAAATGTAATCAATAATATCACGTAACCCAAACTCTTCAGGAATCGTGTTGTTCGGAGAAATGCATTGAACAACTTAATGACATTAGCTTCCAACATCAATTTCGTATAAAAAAATATTGATGGGAAAATACTTATATGGGGAAATAAGTATTCAACTACTGCAGAATGGGCACCGTCATCAGGTTTGGAATTCTTGAATTTCATTCTAGATCATCTAATATTTACATCAAATATATCATTATTACAATTGATTGTTGAAGTTCATAATGGACGAAGGCAGAAGAGACATATAGATTATTCTGAATGCATGTAAGAAATTAAAAAATATATTATATATACATATTAGTATTTTGATGTTGCTGATTTAGTTTCATGGGAGTCCCTTTTCAATGATTAGAGTGATATACTTTCAAGGTCAGACAATGAAGATATTCTTTTGAAGACTCAATTTATCTGACCACAAAATGTGTCAAATGAACATGAGGAAACAAGCATTGTTGAACAAATTCCATCTCAATGTATTATTAATTCTTCACAGGTAGAGGAAATCGAAATGTATATTGATTCCAAAATATCTCATGCACAACGTGAACCAATGGAAGACCTTTATAGTGGTTCAATACAAGATATTAAGGCCGTTGCATGCTCACATTGTTAGTAGATGGAGATTAACATGGCTATCCATTTTGGGTTTCTAAGGTTATAAACGTAAAAACAAAAAAGGAAGATGCTACATGTGTTGAAGTACATTGGTATGTCACAAATACACACCCATTCAATGGTGTGTACAAGCTATAGATGGTAGTTGACAAAAAAATTGGTGAAAACAGAAAAATAAAGGATACAAATATAAATCATCACCACACACACCTCTTAAAATTGCACGAATTTTATATACTTGTTTATTAATTCAATTTAACAAAGAGAGGAACTCTTCACTTTAGGATGATAGAGATTCTAAAGAGGTTGCTACTAGAAGAAATAGTGTTGAGATGGGAGTCTACGGAATCCAATCGTAGATCTAGAAGACTTTTGAAACCTCAAATGGTGGGCATGCATGTTGAATCAAATGGGGCACTAGTTGATGACAAAGAATAATATGGAACATCTTCATCCGCATCTATTCATTCATCTAAAGATGTGAATTCTGATGGTGTGCCAGAACATATGAGTGATTTTGAATAATTGTGTAAGATAATTTATATAATTGATGTTTGCATGGTAACTTGAAATAAATATTTTAACTTCCATATGATCTTACATGAAGTTATGAGTCATTTTTATGTTTGTTGGATTATATGTTTTAATAATGATGAATTCATTTGCTTAGAATATTCACAATGCGACAATAACATAGAGAAATAATTTATGTTTCATTCAATGTGAAAGTATTGATATTTTGATTATTTTAGTCATATAATTTGTTCATAATATCATGGTTGAAATATGTTGAAAACTTAATGACTTTTTAATTTTATGGGTGAAAATTTGTCATTTTTTTTTAATCTTTAACATTATAGTTGAACACAATTAGAATTTTAGGGATTTTTAGTGTCATGATATTATATGTTTGACGAAATTAATGAAAATTGTTGGAATTTTAATGTTTTTAAAATCTCACTATTTTATATTCAACATCATTACTAAAAAAAATGTTGAAATTGTTCCCGGAAAATAAAAATGGTTTTCTAACAACAACATTAGTGTGATTTTTCCATTTAGTTGGCACATAAAAATTGGTTTTACTACCATTTTTTAAAAATGTTGAAAATTAACCTTGAAAAAAATAAAACCTCATTCTAGAATACATACTTTTCATTTTTGGGTTGTTTTTCATGTTTTTTGGGAGTTTTTTTTACGAGAGTTCCCATTTTTAGTTTATATTTCTTGTTTCAAAGTTACATTTTTAAGCTTGGAATACTCAAAATTAACAATAGGGACCTCATATATATCATCATAAAGAACTTGGTTTTACTCAATTTTCCTTTTCATTCAAGCAAACTTTTCATTATTCTCTGTCAGTTTTTTTTTTTTTAACTCTCGTTTCTTGCAGTGAATGGCAAGCTACAACTTGCTTATGTTGTTCAAAAAACATGAAAAATAGGTTACTTTTTCTCAAGCATCAATGTCCCACTTCTCTGGCTTAGATAAAATCCCAAGAAAATCCCTTTTTTTGTTCAAGTGACTTGAGTTTGTGGTTACCAAAATTGAGGGACCATTTAGCTCAAGTTTTCTGTTGAGGATGGAATTTCTAAAACAAAGAAGAAACACCTATGGTATAAAATATCGCTCAGTTAATTAGTAATGAAAGAATAATATTTTAACAGCTTCGATAAAATACATTTCCTTACCCAAATTTGTTTCGATAATTTCAGTAAATACCATGTCTATAGTATAAAAATATGTTTGAAATTTATGACCAAAATGTGTATAAATATATTTAATTTATTGCAATCCTAACTATTTTTCACATGAGCATATATGAACAATTACAACTCATTAAAATATTCACCCATAACTCAAAAAACCTATACACTTACATTAGATTTACAAGATACAATTATTATCAATAAAATTTCACCATAAAATATAAAATATGTTTTTCAAAAACTATGGCAACAACTTTTTCTCAAAAGTATGTCATTCAAGCCCGCCTCTCCCCATTTGAACAATTTGTATTTTTTCAATTTCTGTGATTTTCAAAGTTTCCACGAACAACCAACTTGACCAAAAAGGAAGAATAATTTCATATTCAAAAAAAGGGAGAAGAACAAGGATTATATGTCCAGAATTGACAACTAAATACCCCTATGCATGAACCCCTATATTTGTAACTTTTGAATACAATCGAGTAATAATTGAATGCTCCCACGATTGTATAATAGTTGAATTCTCCCACTAGTGATCCGAATTTTCACAAAGTTGAATAAAAAACCACGAACACCTTAGCTAAAAAAAATTCTACCAAAAAAAACAAGAAAAATGGATTAAAATATGAAGTTAAATTCCATGGAAATCATTTGCAATAATAGAAAAAAAAATCATGGAAACATTATTTGAAATGTGTGGAAATATTGGCTCACTCGTTAGCTCCATAGTATTAAGAATTCTATGTTTGGTGTGGCCTTATAGTATTAAACTATTTGAATGGCATGGGTTTCAAAGAGATAAGTTTGGGTGAAAGAAAAAAAAATACCATTGGAGTTAAGTATAAAAACATAAAAACATATCCATTTCTACTACTACTTGTGATTTTGAAGAGATAACATGGAATATAATCATCTTTGACTTTAACATGGGATCCAATAATCTTTCAAACTACTTTCCAACCATTGGGATTATAGGTCTCCAAGGAGAATATTCTACCATGGCCATCTGATCTTCCTAACATGTGGAAGTAACCAACCGCTGACCACATTTACAAAGACGTTTTAAATTTTTTTATGAATTGATACTTTAGAAATGAGTTTTATTTTTTTTTCTCAGGGATATTATCATGTTTTTCGATTGTTTCTATAGAATCTGAAGAAACAATTATCAATCCATATACTTCCAAATACAACACAGATTTGATAGATTATCTGACTACATAGGAATCAATGCACCCTCCAAAATGTTCACCCAGTAGACTTCTATCTTAGATGAAATTTTTATTCATTGATCACTTAGAATCCCCTCTGAAAAGACAATATTCTATATGAAAAGGCAAGAAAGAAGTGAAATTCTACCCTCCAAGGTATAACCACAACTTGTTGAAACCTATGAAGGCTCTCTCTCCTTAGGTTGAGTATGCACTAAGAAGCAATGATTTTATGCTTTTATCACAAAAATCCCTTAGTTGAGTTTGAATGTTGGTATCACCAAATAAAACTTAAAAATCCTTAAGATAGATGCTTTTTAACCAAACTAGAGGTTATCAGGGCATGGTCTCCGATTTGTCTGGTTCAAAGTTTATTAGTGCTAAAATTAGAAACAAAACATTTTTGTAGTGTTTTAAATTTTGGGAAATGATTAAAACACATATGTAGGAGTTAAATCTGAGAACCTTTTCATGGTTTTGGTATTTTTTTGAAGCTTTCGTAGCCTTATTTTCATCTCATGAATTGGAAAAATTATTTTGATAGTTATCGTTTATAAGGATTGTTGAGTTCTGTTGGACATTTTTCCTACTTATTTTTTCTAGGTTTATGTTCTTGTCATATTTGGATATCCATTTGTAAACTCCTCTTGTTTTAGTATGGATACCTCGATGTTTTATCAGCTACAACCACCCTCCAAAATTTTTTTATTGTTTAAATTTTGGAGCCAAAATTCCCTTCATAGGAGCTTACCTTGCACTGGTACCAGGTTTTCGTGCTTTAACTAATGTTTACCTCTCATTTATGTTTGTGTTTACATTCTCTTCTCCTAGAATTTTTTTGTAAGTCACAAGCTATGCTCTTGTTTATGCCTTGTGCAACAATTTTGGGGTTGCCTCGAGAAACTGCACAATTCATGAAGCTATTCTTGGCCTTGATGTTTGGAATTGTGCAGTCATGAATGAGAACCTATCCTTAATATAGGAAAGTTTGAAGTCATGACTGGTAGCATAGCCTTGATATTGGAATCTACACATTCATGACAATCAGCGGAACACTAAGCCCAGAAGCTACGCAATCTTTCATTGAGCTCAGAAATTGCGTAGTGCACTAAGCCGAAAATTACGAGTTCTACAGAATTGTGCAATAATTCCCTGTGATGTGCATGGATATAACTGATTGGATTGAATATATAACACATGAGAATCTAGTGTTGAGGGATATAACTCATTGGATTGAATATATGATTTAGGAGGGTTTGGTATTCAAGGGAAACCAATTGTGGATTCTAAAGGGGTTAGTGAGAGACAATTTCCTAAAGGAAATCACAATGCATGACTAGCTAGTCACTTTAGCCATGATAAAACTTATTGTCAACTAATCTCTTTTTATTTTTAGCTAAGAATGAGGTATGATGTAAAGAAATTGTATAAACATGTAAGATTTTTCAATACGAAAAAGAGATGCAACATAATTCTGTTCTATATCAACCACTACCCATTCCAAGAAAACCATGGGATGTCATTAGTATCAAATTTTTTTGGGTTTTTTGAGGACACAAAGAAAAAAAGATTCAGTTTTTATAGTGGTGGAAAAATGATTAGAAATGGCACAATTTATACTATGTTCAAAAACTAATGATGCCACACACATCAGACTTTTTTTTTTTTTTTGAAACATCCTGAGAATACATTGGCTACCTAGGAGCATAGTCTCAAACTAGGACACAAAATTTGTTGGGCACTTTTGGAGGACCTTGTGGAAGAAGATCAGGATAGACCTTGCATACAACTTAAATTATCATTATCAAACATACTGGAAGACTTAAGTAGTAAAGAAAAGCATATGAAATCTGGTAAGATGTTTGGTAAATGAAAAATGTAAATAGTGGGATCAAGTTCTTCCATAGGTTGATATGTCCCACAATGATTCTGATAACAAGAACACAGGAAAATTTTCATTTAAATTTTTGTATGGCATACACCCAAGAGGCATCTTTGAGCTTACGAACTTGGGAAAATGAGTAGTCTGAATTGAAGATATAAAAGAATATTATATAGCCAGATATACTCTACATGAACAAGTTAAATAACAACTAAAAGAAAGAATCCATAAGCACAAGCATAGGGAATACCTCAAGAGAAGATAAATAAATTTTTAAGTGGGAGACTTACTTTTCGTGCACATAAAGAAAACGAGGTTTCTAAAACATGAACACAATCAGATAAAACTGAAAAAAAAATTGAGTTGTGAAAAATATTGAGGAATTTCTCAGAGAATACATATGAAATTAAGCCACCCATTGAGATATGGATCTATCCCATATTTAATGTATCAAATATGTATCCTTATAGGGAACATGAAGACAAGAAGTAGAATGAGTAATAGAAGATTCAATGAGAGCCTTAGCTTCATAGAACCTAGAAGCAACGGTGGGAAAAGATCCTTGATCAAAGAGTTTCCAAGAAAACTAATAAGAACAACTACTATGAGTATTTGGTCAAATGGAAGGGTCTTCTAGCCGAAGGTGAAAATTGGATGAATTTAACAAAGATCTAAAAACATGGCAAAATAGTTGTAGATTTCATGGATAGGAGTCCATGAAAACCATTTTATTTTTTGGGAGTATGATGTAGGATCATTGTGACAACCAAAATCTGTTTCCGCATGTTTAATTTATTTCTCTTTACATTGTAAATTTGTAGTTACGATATGTAAGAAAAAATCTATGCTTTTAGGAATTTATGCTGAGTTTTCCTCATGGGACAGATTGTTAGGTCCCAATAATATTAGTGTATCCCCTTATTTTTTTTAGTGTAGCCCCCTTATATTTATTTTTGTACCCCTGTAGCCCCCATATTGTTATTATCGTGCCCCAGAAAAGACATTATTGTTATTGTTGTTCCCTTACATTATTATTGTTAAGTCGGCTAGGATTATATTGTGACGTCATGGAATCCTATATACAAAAAGGAGGTTTTTTCATTTTTATAATCCAATAACTGTTCATTTATGTAATGTAAAGGAGGTTTTCCCCTCGAAGTGGCTAATTTATAAGGAGTTGATCTCTCTTTTCTTCTATTTTTGGAGTTGGTTTCATAAAATTTGGAATCAAAGCTCTGGAATCTAGGGTTTCGCTGCTTCATAGAGGTTATCATGGTATTTTCTATATAATTTTTTTTCTATGAAGGTTTAGATGCTAAAAAATATCCATTTGCGAAGCAATCCTGAGGAACTTCATGTAAAAATTTCAGATCTTCGTTCACAATATTTTTGGAGATATGATCTATGGAAGTTAGGATTTTTGTAGGCTCTCAGATTTCATCTAAAAGAGGTGACCTTGGGAAAATCGGCAGAACTCTCTCTCTCTGAGCATCAGATTAGAATTCTGTAAAAATTGATCAAAATCATGTACAGACTATAGTTTATTGTGTATCAATTTGAAAGTTTAAAGAGGAAACTGTGATGAATGGCATGCCATACAAGCTCAATATACTAAACCAGTCCATAATTAGGTCATTACGGGAGATTGGGCATAACCTTTCCTTGAAGAATCTAAATCAGGTCTGGCCTATGGAATTGGAAAGAGGAATTAGAGTGTTAATACAAGATATAAATTGATATCTTTAGGATCTGAAATAACATAGTTAAATCAGGTTCAATATAGACCTCCTAAAAACAAATAAAAAGGTGTGTATTTTTTAAACAAGTTTTCATAACAATTGTTTGAAAAATTAGTCTAAAGTGATTCCAAGGGCATATTGAAGCATATACATCAATATTGAGTTATATAATGTATCCAAACAATAATTCCACACCGACTAAGCCCTAAAAAATCTCTACTATGACACATGAAGAGAAAGAATTTCAGTATGATATATCAAAATTACTATACCAAGTGCAACCAATTTTGATGTTACAAAGAGCAATCAAAGATGACATAGACGGTTTAAAGGGGAAAAAAATGAGTCTAAGTTGGAGGGTTTGAAGGACCAAATGAAAGCTAGTATGGATGATAAAGTAGTGGAAGATGACATTGAGCATCAACAAAAAGTTCTACAAATCTCAAAGGATAACCTAACTTTGGTGCGGAATCGAATGAAACAACAGGAAGATCAACATCACAACGAAAGAAGTTTTGAAGCAGTCACAAAAGAAAGAACTCGAAAAATATGAAATCTATCAATTTCAGAGTATCTTAGCAGGTAGAAGAACTTACGCGCTGAATATTCCACATCGGAGGATGACAATTTTATACAGAAGCATCTAGAAATAATAAAGCATTGATGACAACACTTGTTTGAGGGAGAGGGGCATGTTAGGTCCCTATAATATTAGTGTATCCTGTTATTGTTGTTAGTTTAGCCCACTTATTATTATTTTTGTACCCATGTAGCCCCCATATTGTTATTATTGTGCCCCATAAAAGCCACTATTGTTATTGTTGTGCCCTTACATTATTATTGTTAGGTTGGTTAGGATTATATTACGACCCCATGGACTCCTATATATATAAAGGAGGTTTTTTCATTCGTATCATCCAAGAATTGTTCATTTATGTAATTTATAGGAGGTTTCCCCCTCAAAGTGGATGATTTCTAAGGCGTTGCCCTCTCTTTTATTCTATTTTTGGAGTTGGTTTCATAACAGAGGTGCACCTATTCTATTTTATGAAGTGGAATCCAATTTTATATAACAGGGACACATATTCAAATATCCATAACATGTTTGTTACAACTCCATTTTATATCATGGAGATATTTTTTAATGTCGAGAAATTTTAAGATAAGAGGGCCCTGATGCTAAAAATATTCCAGTTTTATAAATTTTTTCCCAATGCATGTATTTACTGGTACTATAGGTTTTAGTTATAGTATCTACCAAATTGATTGTTGACATCATGTGTCTCGTTGATGCCTAGGATGGAATGAAATGATTAAAGATATAAAGAGAAATCTATGTGATGTTTTTCTATTTGTGTGATTGTATGCAATATGAACTAAATTAGAACCCCGTGTGTTCTGGGTATCCAATATGATAATATTGTGTTGTATTAATCCGTGTGGAGGAAGGAACATATCAAAATTTGTATTTCATAAATTGCAGAGAAATATTTAGTTGAACGAGAACCACTAAAATATTTGAATTCTGTAAGAGCTGAGAAAAATAATCTATCTTGGAGTGCGAGGAGACTTGTAGTTGATAATCGAAATACGTCCATCCATTGATCTCAAAATAACAATATAGGTTTGTTGGGGATGGGAACGATAGTTTAATTGGAAGGAGGGATCAAAAGAATTGAATTGTGTAGGGAAAAGTTGGAACCTTGCAGAGGAACTGTAATTTTGAATCCTCCCTCTACTTGCTAACCTTAGGAGCCTTCCCCCTAACCCAAAAATCCAAGAGAGATGTATATTTTTATCCATAATCTCCCACTTTTAATAATTTGAGTGGAACCTCACGTAGGAAACGTGAGTGAGAGCACCTCTCCATTCCCCCCTACTTTTCTGAAGTATGGGTTACCCCCCAAAATAAATATGCATGGTCTAGTTTCACGGATGGTCATGGTGGTCAATACAAACAACATCCTATCACTAAATTTAATACCCCTAGTAACTTGTAAATGTTTTATTTTTCATATTGAATTTACTTTTATAGACTACGGGGAGCATTGTTTGGGTCAAGATGGAACACATTATATACATAAATATTTTATTCTACTTTAATATTAAATATGAAAAAATTGCATATGGTCATCCATGTAAAATTACAGTGTGAAAGGTGCTAAAAATAATTTCACATCCCAGAAAATTACAAGATAATTAGGAAAGGCCCAAGAAGGGCTATGTGCAGAGGAGTTATGTCCCTATATTTCCTCTCCCTAGAGATGGGTTATCTCAGTAAAGGAAAAATTTTGGCTAAGAGGGTGAGAGAGGAAGATCCTAAAGGAACATTTTTGGTTTTGGAGTCTATCTGGAGGAGGCCCAAAAGAATTATCTATTAAGCTTTCAATTCCTCAGAATAGGATGTTATCACAGGAGGGTAGGAGACTGCAAGAGGAATATTGTGCTAGAAAAATTGTGGGCACTATCACAAAATTACCCTAGATGTGAAATTGGTTCGGGAGGAGACCTGGTTAGTGGAAACCAATTCTCATTTGTTGGGAGAAGTGTTCCTTTCCCCATTAGGGTTTTTTTGGTATCTCAAGTTTGATTAGCCATATAATAGATGTGTTAGATTGGATTATATGTATGTTTTTTTACCATATTATCATTACGATTCTGAATAGGTCTGGGTATTTTCTATATTCAAATAGTCAAAAATGGAATTTGTAAATGTTTAGTACAAAGGTTGTCTGCTTTTAAATAGTCAAAAAATTGAATCTATAAATGTTGAGTACTAAGGAAAAACAATTTTTCTCTTTACAAAAGAAAATATGATAATCTATTATGAACATGAAACCTAAGCCACTAACTGTAAAACCCCCAGGTGTATAACAGAGTATATTTTAACAAAACAATAAAAAAAAATGTTTCCAAACCCTACTGGGATTTTAATAAATCTAAGGACTATACATTGTAGTTAATAGTATAAAAACAGTTCTTGTTGATAACAATAATAGAGAATTTTAGACTCCACATAAAATCCTTTTTTCTTGGTAAATATATAATACATAGTTGTATATTATTATCCTATTCATGTACACGTTAAATAAAATTATAGTGAAGGCCATGGCCTCTAACACATAAAAGTCTATATCTAACACATCAGTAAAACTAAAGCTATTTTAAAATACAATCATGGAAGGTTCAAAGAGAATGAGAGTTCATTAGTGGGACAGGGGTAGGGGGTTATCCTTACCACCAAGGGCTTCATCCTCACCTTCCATTAAACCAATAAATCCTGAGAGTAGAGTGGGACAACTCATTGTATGAGCTAACACCTAGATGCCACTATTTTAACTATTAGAAGTTGTATAAACATATTATATGTGCGATGGTGAGTTGTATTATGAAAGATATTTCATTCCAATATAAGTAAGATAAATGAAATATATCCATAATCTATAGAGGTAATACATTTAAGAGGCTCGAAGCCTAGGTCAACGATCTTCAGAAAACCCAATCTTCATATGTGTATATAGTGGCAAGTTTAATCAAGGCTGTCAGGACTTTGATGTCATAATTCATTAAAACATATGATTATAAAGTCATTACAAATTTCTTGATCCATATACGTATATATCATGACATGCTTTGTAACGGTATAAAAATTACACCATGAACATCGAGAACATATATGGTAGAAAAATATATAACCTCCAAGGTCATCAACATGAAAAAAAAAAATATTACTACTAAAAATTGTGATCATATGTGTACCATTTAGACTGCCATAATGATAATAATGGAGAAAAGGTAACTCTAATTATAATAATCAATTTAGAATCAAGTGCACAATAATTGTGGAAAAGAAAAGTTCTTACATATATACCTGATGAGAAAACCAAGAAATGCATGCATATGTGGAATAAATTATATAATGTATAGAGAAGATAAGAAATTTACTTAATTTAAAAAATAAATATTTATTATAATGTTACATACATTGTAAATTTTATTGTTATAACTTATAATCATTAGAAGGGGGATGTTATTGGTGATATCAGAACAAAATAGGTTACAACATTGTGGCCTATTCAAAGTAAAACATAGATAATAACAAACTGTGTCTAGTGTTTCACATAGAAATAGAAGAAGAATATGTAACATGACAAAACTGTCTACAGGACCAAGTTCTATACCTTTATCAGAACCCAAACAAAAAATGTGGGTGCAGTTTGGTGAAGAACCTCGGTCCACATCTACAATAATGTTTGAATAAATTAATAATTTAAGAGTGGAAACTTCCAGCATGAAGGGTTGCAACGAGTGAATTACGAGATATTAAGAAAGAATAATTAATATCTTAATTGATAGGAAAAATAAAGGACTACGATCCCCAACCCTTGATAACAAAAAAAAAACATAATTGCATAGGTGTAGGGAGGTAAGTGTGCCTGAGAGAAGTCTTGCGCCTGAGCTTGAGGGTGATGAAAGAAATAGAGGAAGAGGAATCTAAGAACATTTCTCGAGGAAAACCATATAGACCACCAAAAGGGAAGAAAAAAAAACTCCAAGGGGAGTTCAAGAAATTCTAAACTCCAATGTTTGATGATGAATTTCAGGAAGGGGTGGAGGAATGGTTAGTGAATATTAACAAGTACCTTCATATTTATGAATATGATAGTAATTTGAAGGCTCGCTCGACAATTTATGAACTATAGGGAAAATAAACCTTATGGTGGAAAGAGGTTAAATTAATTCATGGAATTAATGAATAAGGGGTGACATGGGCTAGCATGGAAAATTTTTGGGGCTAATATTCCCAGGTGGGCTAATTTTCCATGGTTTTTCCAAAAAAAAAGATTCTCCAATTTCCAATTGTTTATAAAAGTGATTCGCCCAAATTTTACAATATAAAATCATTTTACCTTAAAAATCACCAACATTATATAGACAATATATATAATATCATTATAAATTTGAATAATTTTACAAATACATCAATAAACATTTTATATTTTTCACATTAGGGACTAGTGAGATTCACCAAATTTTTAAACTTCAAAATAATTTTCCATCGTTAAAATTTTCCCTGTGGGCTAGTCTTCAGCAAATTTCAAAAATAAATATCTTACTAAGTGATATTATGAAGAGAAAGAAAAGGAATTCCATGTTCTCAGATTTGGTCAATTTTCTAGGGATGAGTATGTTGCAAAATTCACCTATTTGATAAGGTATGTTCCTTATATATGGGAAGATAAGGCCAAAATACATCGTTTTAAAGTAGCCTATCAGTGTCTATGAAAGAACACCTAGAATTTGACAACACCAAAGCCATGGATTAAGTTATCCATAAGGAACAAAGTTGCTAACAACAACTGAAACAAAAGGGAGAAATTAATAAACCTTGGTTAGGTGAGAAGGGGAATAAATACCCTATGAATAATAAGAATTCAAATATTGTTGGGTCTTAGAAGTTTAATAGAGGGAAACAAAGTAAATTTGTTGGAAAAATCTAGCAGAAATCCCAATCTGAAAATAGAACTAAGAAATTAAAACTATTAGGTAAAGCTGATTTAGTAAGGACATAAACCACTAATACAATGTTGGGGTTGCAAAGGACCACACTATCTTAGAGACTGTGTTTACCATGAAAATACAGAACATTTCGAAAATGTTCAAGAAGCATCGACAATGGAATAGCTTTTGGGAAGTATGCTTAGAATAAATTCCTCCCTAGAGGATCAACAAGCCTAGCATGAATCCACAATGGTAAAAAATGAAGGTAAAATTTTAAGCTATATCACCCCCAAGTTAGTAGATTTATGTTGTTTGCAGGTTAGTAAATTCAGACATAACAAAAATAAGACTAACAACGAGATTTTTGAAGTGCCTAATAGAAATGGTTTGAAAACCAATATAAGTAAATATAAACATTCTACCATTAGGCTCATACAAATTTTTGATTGGTATGGACTAGTTGGAAGAAAATTAATCCATCATAAATTGAAAAGATAAGTTCATCAGTTACCTCAAAGAAGGAGGTATTAGGTAGGAAATTTGAGTGATAGAAAGTCTTGTAACAAAAAGGAAAATTTTAGCCTCACAGTTGAAGAAATGTATTAGGAAAGGCAATCAATTTTTTGTAGTTCAAGTAGGATATTGTAACTCTAAAGAGAAGACAACAACCCTAGAAAATATGCCTATTTATCATAATATTGTAGATTAATTTCCAGAGGAAATCCCCTACCTTCCCCCTAAGTGGGACATTGACATCACAATTTAGCTAGTCCATGGGGCCATACAAATGTGTAAGGCACCATGTCATATGACAATTCTGGAATTAACTGAGTTGAAAATGCAATAACAAGAGTTGCTAGACAAAATTATACCCGTCCTAGTGTGTCACCATGGAGATATCATGTGCTTTTCGTCAAAAATAAGGATGGTACCCTAACGCAATGCATTAATTATAAACAATTGATTAAATTAAAAATTAAGAACAAGTACCCACTACCTCGAACTGACGATTTTTTCAATCAGGTTAAGGGTGCAACAATGTTCTCTAAAATTGATTTAAGTGAGATACCATCAAATACAAATCAAAGAGGAAGATATTTGTAAGACTACATTTACGATGCAATATGGACACTATGAATTTGCGGTCTTGGTTTCTTGGCTTGCTAATTCCACAACCACATTTATGTTCATGATGAATAGCATATTTCACCCATATCTAGAAAATTTCATGTTAATTTTTATTGATGATATATTAGTTGATTCAAGGAGTTTGATGAGCATAAGAAATATCTGTAAATAGTGTTGCAAACTCTGAGGGATGATCAATTATATTCCAATTAAAGTAAATGTGAGTTATTTAAGGAACAAATACAATATTTGGGGCATGTAATCACCTAAGAAGTAATAGTCATGGACCTAGAAAAAGATAAATATGAATTTGGAGTGGCTTGTTACTAGGAATGTCACAAATTTTATGTCCTCTTGTCGCTGCAACAAAAACCCTCCAAAATTTTTCTTACGCTTGAATTTTGGAGCCTGCGTATGGTCAAATTATCTGTCACCTCAAGTTTTTTACGGTCACTTCATCATTGGTTGATAATTTTATTATGAGTTTCTAACTTTCGAAGTCACTGGCTTACACATGATTAGATTTTGATCCATTCTCAAGCACACCCTCTTTTGGACAACTTAGTAATCAATTTTTACCCTTCAAGATAGGAATTTTCCAATCCTTAATATCAGTTCCTTCACAATCCATAGATACAGTGACTGCGTAGTGCCCAGTGAAAGTGACTGTGCAACTCCCAATGATAGTCACTATGCAACCCTTGCTGATATTGATTGTGTAGTTCATAAATACAATGAACATGTAATTCATATTGACTGTCATAGCACAATATTAGCTTACAATGAACATGCAATGCTCTGAATAAGTCGTTCTATCACTCTTAGTTGAAATTGTATTATCATTCCAGTGATTTTCCTCAAATGTCTCTTTTGTGCACTTTTTATTTCACAAGTGTGGTTTTCACTTTTGTAACTATTTTTTTTTCTTGATTTCACTTTATAAGTGCCACTTTTTCTTTCTCTTTTCTTTATCATGTGTCACTTTCACTTTCCTTATCTTTTGCAAGTGTCATTTTCACCTTTTCTTACTATCACAATTGTTACTTTCAAATTATTTCACCCCTACATCTGTTACACTTCAGCGCATCACTAGAGGTAGATCTAGTGCACTGTTCTACATTAGCTGAACTTGTATGTCATAATAATATGCGCTAGACACATTCCCACAATTTAGTGCACTTTATAGTTGTAGTCAACACTTTTTTCATAAATTTTTTTCTAAGTTTCGCAAAGCTATGTTTCAACCCTTGCACTTAGAAATAAGTGTCAGTTCGTTGTTGTTTCAAGGTATGCTTGTTGATTATGGGTACTAAATATTCATTACCCAATTTTTTGATGTTATATCAGTGTGAGATATAATGGTTTTGGGACTTGCTTGGATTTCATGTTTTCTCTTGTTTGACTGATCGCACACTTGTATTTGCAACTTTTTGAACTTTTATTCCTCCTAGAAGAACATAATTCGTAGTCTTAAGTCACAGTGAAGTACCCTTCCTTATTGGAACTATGCACTCTGAAGTTACTGCCTCTAAGAACTCTACATTGCATAGTCACAATGCTTTGTCCCTACCTCATGTCCTTGGAAACTATGCAATTTAGTCTACCAGTTAGTCTTTGACTATGCACTCTGTAGTCTTACTGAATAGTTAGGCCTCACTGCCTCCATGACAAGTGCAGCTGCACAATACTTTGGCTTAGCCTTCCTTGAACTACACATTTCCCAATCACACTGAGAAATATTGTTTCATTGCATCACTATCTCCCTCATCTACCCAATTTTCTCTTCTATTCCCTCATCCATTGTCCATTGTTCCATCACAATGACAACATCTTCATCATTTCCACCTAAAACTACCCAATGTCTAATCCCTAAGCATTCTCCTTATTCTCATACTATATCCTAGGTTCAATCACTGAATTTCATGAAGAAAGTATACTAAGATAATTATAGACTAATATCTTCTTTTCATGAGTGAATTTCATCTGCAAGTACTTTATCTTGACATGAAAGGATAATGCTAGAGGAGGATGCAAAGGAGATGCTGAAAAAACACAGTTGTGAAGACGGAGAGACAAATATACTATCAAGCAAGAAGATGAAGGGACACTAGATCATGATGTAAGATTGAAGATAAAAACCACAAAGAATACCCCATATCATCAAATATCTGGAAGGATGAAGATGAAATAAATGAAAGAATTATCATGAATATACAATGGATGTCATCAAGGAGAGGCTACAAGAGAGAACTTGCAGAGAAGAAGCACCAGAAGAACCATCATGAATTCATGAATAAATATTGGAATATGATAGAATGGTGGCACATGAGGTTGACTTGGAAGGTTATGAAACTCATTTATATCCTTTGGAGGGTGAATATAAAGAAAAAGAAAATATCCATCATGAAGAAGAAACAAATATGGAAGCGACGAGAAAGGTTTTTCCCGCACACACCACAATGAGGTTCCATGTCATCAATGCCAAGTCATGGCTTGTCCAAGTGTCATCACAAAGGCATATGTGTCAATGTATCTTGCCACATCATTTTTTGAATGAAATTATTGTATTTTCTAAAATAAGAACATTTAAAATGTGTGGAAGACCAAGGGTCCCTCATGGAATGTGAAAAGTCACTCGAAAGTTCAAATCATAGTAGAAGATCACGTGTCATGAGGGAGGTAAAGAGTCACATGGGAGGTGGAGATTCACCTCATTTTTTATAAATACACCCTCATAGATCAAGACATAAGACATTGGACTTTGGAATTTTCACCTTGGCTTCTCTAGTTTGGAGTAGGAGAGAAGGTATTTCTTTTGAGGAGTAAGTGGTGACTTATTGTTCCACTATTAGGTTAGTGTGGCACCATTTTAATTGCATATATTGGGACTTTCACGTAATATATGAAGCTTCCTGAGCCGACACATTTCATGCATATGTCATGAATGATTGTGAGACACTTCATTATTTTTGGTGTATGTTTATGTTAACACATACTATTGAAAATGAACTACTTCGTTGGCATTAGTATGCATATTATTGAATGTGTGTCATTACTTGCTTTATTATTTTTGTTATCTTGTGAACTTCTTTTCAGGTTAACTAATGTTTCATTCCATACTCTTGCGTGTCTCTTTTAGGGTAGTACTATTAATTTAATTCTAGAGGCTCTCTCTCTTTTCCCTTTTATGAAAGCACCTTATATAGATTGCATTCTTCATAATGTCAATGTACTTTGTTAATTTGAAGATTGTTTGCATAATCTCTTATGTTGATAATTGCATCCTAATAAAACTATACAGCTGCAATCAAATTTCACTATGGATAGCTTATATTGTCAAAATTTTAATTACATTAGATTCCTCTTTTCGAGAGGACCAAAATTGACCTATAGATCACCCCAATTGGTTAATAGAAAGTTAAATTATGAATTATTTTATCTATTAAAGTGAAATGGAATGGGTTGACCTAACTAGATGTGGAATTAGTTAATTCAGCCTTAATTCCAAGTGGACCCACATAAAAACTATAAATAGAGGCGACATCAAACTCATTATTACACACTTTCTCAAGCGATCTTCGATTTTCATACATTGTCTTGGTTTGTCTATTTTTTCTTGGCTTTCACAGGTTTGACATGAGAAGCTCACGCAAGGTTTAGGATCACAAGAGAGAGGATCTCTATCAACTAGGGCTTCTAGGCCATAGTCGCAGGCACGAAACTTGAGAACTCAGGCTAGAACCGTGGGCATTGCTTGGCAATGTAGCTGCTAAGCTACCATAGCTGCAGAATGAGCATGTTGAGGTCACCACTAGGGTTCTTGGGCTAGATAGGGCCGATCTAGACCTTTGTTGCAGGCACAGTGAGTCAAGGTAGTGGCTAGGGAAGCTTTGGCTCGGAGCACAACATCTTGAGGTCGCAGCAAAGGGTTTCTAGGTAGATCCGAGCTTGATCCAACCACCAGTGCTCATGTAGATGTTTGTACTCTGCTTTGAATGTGTCTTGGAGTCACCTCTAGGACTAGAAAATTGTATTTAGTGTTTTAGGGATTAATTGTATTTGGGGCTTCATACTATTGTAGATCTACAGATCTTTAGATATTCTCTATATATCTCTGCTGCAAGATGTATCTACATTTCTCACTCAGTATCAACAATTTCCATTATTATAATAAAACCAGTGTCAGTGCATTCAGTTATCAAACTTAGGATCCTTCAGCAAAAGTATGTTTACGGTTTTATTGTGCATATGCTAGTTGTTTTTATGGATCCATGGATAATTGTAATCTTTTTTTCTAAATCATTTGATGACGATCTAAGAAGAATAATTTGCAAGGGTTTTCTCCATTGTGGGTTTTTCCTTGGTCTCAGACCAATCCTGGTGTTTCTATGTGTGCATGCTTTTCTTCCTTTGTTCCATTACCTTCCACTTCTTAGATTATGGTGATTTTATTATTATTTATGCATAGTTTCATATGTTGATGGTTAATAATGTAGATTTGAATAATGATACAATGATATGGGGTGAATTTAACATGTTATTGAAGAAATGCAACTATAAAATAAAAGAACAATGTAGGTCTATGAAAAATTAACACAACCAAGGAAAATTAGTAAGAATAATGATAACCAACCTTAGTTCCATTTTGGGCTCCTATTCCAAACCATGTGAAGTATAATTGTTACTTCATACCGGGGAGACTCCCTTGTTTTCATAATTTCAACACCATCAACAATTGGCACCAGAAGGAGGGCTAGATGATAAGATGAGCCTATTGAGTCTGTTTTGAATCTCTTATATTCAACGGCTCATTACCAAATCATAATCCCAAGATGTTTTACTAATAGATCCAATCTTAAACTTTCAATTCTCATTGAAATTTTTTACTATTTTTCTCAATTAAGGTTTGATGGCGGGGGTGGAATATTTATAACCAAACATACATCTCATTTTCTCAAGTTTTGTGAATATAATGAAATCTATTATGAAGATGTTGTTTTTAAAATATTCACCCTAACTCTTGAAGGTCAAGTTAAGTTGTTGTGTCATACTTTACTAGCTACTTCCATTCATTCATTTGAACAACCCTTCAAGGAGCTTCACAAAGCCATTTGAAAGTATGATTACTGATATGTTTATAAATAGGCTAATCAACTTAGAATGAAATATGATGAATTGATAGAGGATTTTTCTAATCGATTTCTTCACCTATGTTAGGATTTTCCGGAAGAAGATATGGATTGGGATTTATTTATTAAAAACTTTTAGGATCTAGCTGAAATCTCCTAGAAACAATTTGAATATGAATAATTTGTTGATTGTGCTCTTCCAACTTTCATTAAACATGACACCTCTTTAATATTAGGAGAGGAACCTACCACTCCTTTTATCCCATCTAGTCCTCCTTTCGATGTTGGCATTGGGAAATATGAAAATCAAATTATTGATTCATTTATCTTACCTATTTCTCGTTACCATGACCAAGGTCTTATCCAAGAAAACATTGAATGCTATCTTAATCCCATGAAACCTGGTCTGAAGGTTAATCCCTTGGATTTCCAAGATGGAATTAATTCACATAATATTAATATTGAATCATATTTAATTCAAAATATTTCTTCTTCAATGGATACATGTCATCCTCTATCATTTACACCTTGCGATCCCCCATACCAGGACTCACTTAATCAATTCGACCCAACAATAATTTCTCGAGATACTTCTTCTTCTCATTTTCTTGGTTTACATGTTGGGAAAAATACTGAGAGAGGGGGTGGGGGGGGGGGGGGTGAATCAGTATTTAAAACTCATAGTACTTTTCTTTATTTTACTGATGTCTATAAGCCACTTTAATTAAGCCAACTAGCGTATGCACACGAATTTCTGTAAGGAAACTTGCATATGCCCAGAGAACTTACTATTTAGATAAATCTTCAGAAAATTTACTTAGCCCAGTGTATCATTTATTTAGATAAATTTCTAATCTATGTCTTCAATATTACTATATAGAAAACTGATTACATTCTTGTACTGGTGCAGACTCATACCAGCACTCAAGCACCGACTTGCACAAGGCTACAACTTTCTCTCCTTCTCCAGCTGCTGCTGGAAAGGAACTCCAACCCCCTGATCTAATTTAGCAGCCACCACTAGAAGGGAGCTACAACCCCCTAATCTGATCACCAGCTCCTAATGGTAAGAAGATTCAACTTCCACACTGAAGGCTCCGACCCTCAGAATTACTGAATACCATGTTTCATTAATTTTCACACTGAATCCAACAGCTTCGACACAACATAAGTTGTATACGAACATAAACATCCATCAACTAGATTCAAACAGAATAGTGATATCACTCTAACTAGACCATGGAACTAAACCCAAACTTCTGCATCAACAAAGAGAATGAAATGCATCTTGATTATTGATAAAAAAAATGTATACGCTACTTTACTTATGAAAAATTGCGTGTATACGAACTTCTCTGTCAATAAACCTATGTATATATCTTAATATACTAATATTAAAGTTTAGACTAAACTGAGAATATATCAGAGATATTTAGACATATTTTCTCATATTTATAGAGGCCTCATACTGTCAAAATAATCCATCATATTCAATCAGCTAATAATTTATATTTACAATAAATTAGCATCATAATCAATACTAAAATAACCCAAATCTATATGAATACATCATTGACAAAAAACAGAAAAAAAACAAAACTAATCAGAGATTTCCTTCAGCATTTTTCAGCAAAAACCTAGCTTACATACGTGCCTTGGAAGAGCTGAACCCGCGTTTATACACACCTTCAAAGTAACGAACCCACGTATAGATTTGTAAATAATTTAGGACTGCACAACACTTTAGAACTATAAACTTACTCATATCATATCCTTCACTTCAACAATCATGTGGCAAACCACAGATCTTAACAACTCATAAAAAAATCATGTAGATACATAGTCATTTAGGTCTAGATAGCTTGATCCATTATTGTTTCATGAGTGCATAATAATATTAGATCTATCTATTGATTATAGCCCATTCTATGCATATATACCTCAGATTAAAGTATTCATTCAATTCACATATTCATGCACACCTAGCACTATGATCTTCACCTCATTATATAGTGTGATCCTTAGCGAATACCATGAGCCAAAAACACACAAGTGTCAATGGTATTCTTGGACATGATCAAATAACCATTATTGCGCTCAATATTGTGGGCTAATACTATGGTAAAGTTCCTCTGGTATCATAGAATTAGTGCACTAGATCATATGCGAATTTTCTTCTTTGTACTCGCATGTATACGCGACTTTGCCTTTATAAAATCATGTATAGTTTCTCAAATATGTTCATTGCCACCTTCTGATTTTGATCTATAGAGATTTTGTCCTGTCACTCTAATATTTTGTTCCATCACTTTTCTATTTCTGAGCTTATCCAGAACCAATATACTTGGTATTTTACAAGTGGGTTACCATCAAGGACAACACATGCAATCATAATGCCAACAATCTCCTCCTTTGGACTTGATGACAACCATGTTGGTGTTTGATCATCACAACCTATAGAAACATCAACACATGAATTACCAAATTACTCTCCCCCTTTGACATCAAGGGAAAAGGGTGGACCAATGTGGAAACAAGGTTTCTCTTTCCTTGTAGATACAAGAAATCTATAGATCTGCACTGCACTATACAGACCATGCTCCCCCTAAACACATGTTGAATCTTAAAACATATTTTCAATGAAATACATGACTCTATGACCTTTCTTGTCACCAAGGACTGATCAATCACCCATCCTAGTGGGGTTAGATATTCGACTCAACTACCCAACTAGGTAGGTTTAAATTTTTTAGTCAAGCACCCAACCAAGTGGGTTTACATATTCAAAAACGTTCATACATGTCTGAATATGACTATATTTACATCGTAGGTATCAACATGACCCTTACGTAAAATTAAATATATGAAATTTATAACCAAGACCAGAGGACCTTAATAGAGAGTGATCATCGAACAAAATTCAACAACATAATGACAACAATGCATTATACCCAACAAGGCTAATTCTCCCCCTAAAATTGTGCAACCAGAACATTTTCAACAACCCATTCATCAAAGAATATTCATCAAGTAGATAAATATCAAAGAGGAAAATGTAACTTGAAAAACCATAAACACTGACTGTACCCATCAACACTTGATCAATAGAGCCAAACCATAGCAGTTAGCAATATGAGAAAAAAAAATTTGGAGGCTGACCCAATAATTTTATGACATATAGATCCATATGCAATTGTTTGAAAAGAGACTCATGTATATACGTGACTATGCATCAACCAACCTGTGTACCAAAATTATTCTTCTCAATTTTCATCTGAGATATATCAGATAAGTTTAACAATATAATGAGGTAGAGACAACTCCCAGTTTCTGTCTGAGATGTTCAAATGCTTCTCTGGGAAGAGGTTAGTAAATATGTCAACAACTTGTTCTTTGGAGGGAAAATACTCCAATTTAACCTTTTTCTCAAGCACTTGTTCTCATAAAAAGTGACACTTGATAGGCATATGCTTGGTTTTGGAGTGCATAATGGGATTTTTTGAGCCACTAATAACACTTGTATTATCACATAGGATGGATATGGGTGGAGAACATTTAATTTAAATGTCTAGTAATTTCTGCATCATCCAGAGAACTTGTGTGAAACATGATGCAATAGCCACATATTCTACTTCTGTTGTAGATAAATGAATGGAACTTTGTTTCTTGTTGAACAAGGATACTAATTGGGGCCCCATATAAAATTCACCTCCACTAGTGCTTTTATGGTCATCAACATTTCCATTCAATTTTGAATCTGTGTAAGCATGAAGGTTAAGATAAAAAAAAAAATTGGATACCATAGACCAAAGTCTTGAGCTCCTTGGAGATATTTGAATATTATTTTTACTGCTTGAAGATGTGATTCCTGTGGATTGTCTTGGAAATGTCCAAAAATACCAATTGCATGCATGACATCTGGTCTAGTGCATGTTAGATAAAGCAGACTCCAAATCATATATCTATGCTCTAGTTGGCTTACCATGAGATAATCATCATGAGAACCGAGGTTACATATGGTCTTCATTGGAGCTCACTAAGGTTTGCAGTCTTCCATCCCATACTTCTCCGTAATCTACTTGAGATATTTTGTTTGTGAGAGAAAGATTCCATCTTTTTCTTCTTGCACTTGTAAACCAAAAAAATATGTTAGTTCCCTAAGTAAAGACATTTCATATTCCTATTGCATAACATAAGGAATTTTTTGACTTATGGATTCTTCATTACTCCCAAAAATGATATCATCAACATAAACAACGCTAATTAATGGTTTGTCATCCTCAATTTTTGTGTATAGGTTACTATCTACAGATCCTTTTGTGAAGCCTTGTTGTTGAAGATATTTGTCAAGACGATAGTACCATCCCCACGGAGCTTGTTTTAGCCCATATAGAGCCTTTTTGAGCTTGTAAACAAGTTTTTCATCATTACCCATAATGAATCCTTCTATTTGTTCTATATAAACTTCTTCTTCCATATCTCCACTAAGAAAGGAATATTTTACATCCGTTTGATAAAATTTTAAATGTTGAAAACTTCAAAAAAAATTCTTATGGATTCAAGTATAGCTACTAGTGCAAATGTTTCTTCAAACTATATACCTTCTTGTTGAGCGTAAACTTTACAAACAAGTATATCTTTTTTTATAATTACATCTCCATTTTTGTTTAACTTATTTTGGAATATCCATTTTGTTGCAATAAAATTTGTATCATGAGGACTTGGAACGAATTCCCAAATATTATTCTTTTCAATTTTATCCAGTTCTTCATTCATGGCCTTAATCCAACATTCATATTTGATAGCTTGGTTTACATTTTGTGGTTCAATGGTGGATAATAGTGTTAGATAACTAGGAGATCCCACAAGTGTTCTTCTTGTTTGTACCCATGATTCCTTTTCTCCCAAAATTTTAGATTTTGGATGATTTTTTTGAACATGCTTGGATGGAGCCTTTTCTCTCTATAATGTATGTTATTTTGATGCTTCATTAGGTCTTCTTCTATATCATTTTGATTTTATGTGGGAAATCATTCATTGTCATCATCCTCGTTTGTTGTTATTTCCCTTTTGGGAGCCTATTGAAGCCTCGAAAATTGCTGCTTCAAACATTTTTGGCGCTAGAAGGAGGGCCTAAGCTATGAATGTCAAGTAAATATCAATCCACAGACCATTATAAGAGAAACTCACCCTCATCACCCTCTTCAATTTCTTATACATCTCAAATCACTAGGGAAGAAATTGATAGAAATATTCAAACACCCACTACCAAAGTCTCAAACCAATCAAACAATCAACCTCCTGAGTCTCGTGAAATACAAGCTTTAGCTCATAAACTCCAAGAGTTCTCATTATCATTAGAAGAGTCTGAAATATCTGAAGGTAGTGTTACCTCACAATTTGTTTCTTTCAGACCTCTCACTAGGTCACAAAGTGAAAAACTTGGTATTCCTCCAAAATAATTTCCTTTACCTAGTAGAGTTAAAACAAGAAAAACCCCATCAGAATCAGAGAGTGATATTAGTTCTTCATCGTAGATTCAATCATCTTTTTCCAAAACCCCAACTCAAAAAAGTACAATTGTCTCAACATCGGCTATTCAAACATCAGTTGTCCAAACATCATATGCTCAAACAACATTTACTCAAATACCAGTTGTCTCTTCTAGTCCTTCAACTGTTACTACTCAAACACCAGTTTTCTCTTCTAGTCCTTCAACTGTTATCACAATAATGGCACAGAGACCATGGACTAGTCCAGGAGCTGTTGCAATGGCTACACATTTACATGATTTACCAGATCATCCTGAAAAATGGCTGCCAAAATTTAGCCCTGCTCTTAACATACAAGCTTAAGGACATATCAATAACTTTATGCTTGTTGTAAACGTGAACGCAGTTGAACATGAGGATGTTGTAGTCAGGTTATTCCCCTATACTTTGCAAGGGGAAGCAAGATCCTGGTATTTCTCCTTACCTTCGGGATCTATTACAAGTTGGGATATTTTTCAAGAATATTTCTTAACTAAATTTGGAGATGATAGATCAATAGCTACCCTAATCAATGATCTCTTCAATTTGAAGACAGAACCCAAAGAACCCATCAAAGATTTTAATTCCCGATTCAATAAACTCTTGAATAAAATCCATAAAACATCAAAGCCTAGTGAGCAGGTCCGAAGTGAATGGTATATAACATCTCTACCTTCAAATACAACAATTTTTGTTGATAGAGCTACTAAACCTACTTTGGCTGAAAATATGAAAGAAGCGATTCCAGTTGAAAGAAGGATTGTTGCTTTGGATAAGAAAAATGTTATTGAGGAAAGGAAATCCAAGAAAGTAAGCTTTAAAGATGATTCAAAGAAGAAGACACCAAGAGATCCATATGACATGGAAGTCTTACAGAAATTTCTCAAAACTATGTTTAATGAGATGGTTGAGATTAAAAGCAAGTAGTGGAGACTTCTACCAAAAGGCCATTCAAAAACTTTAAAAGAACACAAGTTGAATCTAAACCTCCCAATTCAATATCCAATGCAGAATCAGAAGAGGAAGAAGAAGAAGATACTCCTCTAGTATCAGATGAAGAAGAAGAAAGAGAGGAAATAGTTGAAGTACATGGGATGTGAGATTTCATTCTCCCTAACTCGGACAGTGAACATGAAGCCATGCTTGTAAGTACAAGGAATAAATCTACAGCGGAACTTGCTCAATCTGTTCCTAAGAAGAAAATTATAACTCCAAGTACCAAAGACAAATCCCCTGTAAAGAAAACTTCTCCCTTACCCACTCAAAATCAGCCATCATCTTCTAATCCTCCTACATCAACATCTAAGACTTCGGTGGTATCAGATCCTATGGATTATAACATTGTTGAAGACATGAAGAATACTAGAGAGAACATTTCCTTACATGAACTCAGAAAACTTAAACATCAATAGAAGCTTCTATTGAAAGAATGAAATGCAACACCTATTGCTCCTCTACCAAGTGGTGTAGTTGCAAAGCACCTAAAGGAACAGGTAAGCCACCAGATAAAGTAGATGCCACTGATACTATTCTTATTGGAGAAATTTCAAATTCTCAGACACCTCATTTTATTTTGACTTATGAAATCTATAACAAGAATTTACATAATTTTTTGATAGATTCAGGAGCATCCTCTAATATAATGCCTACTTCAGTCTGTGAAAAAATTAATATTGAACCACAAAATTCTGCAGCTCACATTGTACAATTGGATCGCTCTAAAGTCCAAGTTGTAGGAGAAATCAATTCAGTTACTATTTGATTAGCTTCTGATCCTAGAATTGTCCAAAGAATTGATATTCTAATTATAGATATTCCTGAATTCTATGGACTAGTCTTAAGCATGGATTGGTCTGCAAAGCTTAATGGTTATATCGCAACCGATTATTCACATATGTGGCTTCCCTATAAAGGGAAACCAAATCAAATCAAAATCGAGTGAGAAAACACATGATGCATACTGTGACAGAATTTGAAAAAGAAAATGAACCTGTAGCTTTTAATAGCAATATCCTTGGAGGTTATTCTGCTGAATCATTCCTTGGGAATTTCACAACACCACAATCACCCTTTTCTATAAATACTTTTATTTCACAAATTGAAAAAATTTCACAATCTGATTCTTCTAGAATTGTTAATGTTTCTGATACATCTGTAGATAAGTCTTTATTTTGGTCATTCTATTTTGATGGATCAAAATATAGTGATGGCGCAGGAGCAATATGCATTTTAATTGATCCAAATGGAGAGAAAACTATGTTATCATGTAGACTAGAATTTTAGTGCACAAACAATACTGCAGAATATGAAGCCTTGATCCAAGGGCTTTATAAAGCAATAGGGTTAAATGTCAAATACTTGAAAGTATATGGTGATTCTGAAATTGTCATAAGACAAGTAAGAAATACCATCCACTATCTTTCAGGTCACCTCAAACATTATCAAACCCTTGTGCAAGATCTTACCACTCAATTTTTGGCATTTAATATCTCTTCTATCCCTAGAACTCAAAATGCATCGGCTGATTTGTTAGCCAATGTTGCATCCAAACTCCTCCCTGCTGAAGATTACAGTCCTGATAGATTTTCAGTCGAATTAATCTTTCGACCATCTGTTCTCGATAATATCACAAACTAGAAAGTATTCTATCATGATGAAGATATATTAAATTTCTTGACTTCAGAGAAATCCTATGATGAACAAATTATTTATGAAGATGATCATAATCTTCAAAATACCTCAAAAAATAATGAATATCCTATTCCTAATTCTGTTGTTAAACTTGAAGACCTATATGATATAAAAGACAGATTCAAGAAAGTTACTAATGCTAAACTTCAAAGTTCTACTTTGAAGTTTGAATTAGTAAATCTTGGGTCTGAGTCTAAACCTCAAAATGTTAATCTAGGACTCAAGTTAACTCCAGAGGAAAGAACTGCTTACATCAAACTTATGAGTAAGTATAAAAATGTCTTTTCTTGGAATTATGAGGACTTAAAAACTTATGATACGTCTGTTATTAAACATACAATTCCAATGCTTTCTGATGTCAAACCTATTCAACAGAAGTTAAGAAAAATTCATCCAAACCTTGAAAGTCAAATCAAGGCAAAACTCAATAGACTTTTAAAGGCCAAAATTATTTTTCCTGTAAGGCATTCTAATTGGGTTTCCAATATGTTACGTGTTATGAAGAAGAATGGAGATATTAGAATCTACATTGATTTTAGAAATTTAAACAAGGCATATCAAAAGGATAATTTCCCATTACCAACGATGGAACAAATACTTCAAAAAGTAGCTCGTTCTGAACTCATGTATTTTCTTGATGGTTTTTTAGGCTATAACCAAATATTGGTACATCTAGATGATAGGCTAATAACCACTTTCAGAACCAAATGGGGAACTTATGCTTATCAAAAAATCCCTTTTGGTTTAATCAATGCAGGAGCTACTTTACAAAGAGCCATGGATATAGCATTTAAGGGTCTGATTAATAGATCAGTTGTTATTTATCTTGATGACATAAAAATATTTTCAAAGAAAAGAGCCAATCATCTATATGATTTGAAGCAGATACTTGAAAGATGTAGAAGATTTGGTATTTCTTTAAATCCAAAGAAATCCTTCTTTGCTCTTAGTGAAGGAAAACTAGTAGGGTTTGTTGTGTCAAAAGAAGGTATATATATTGACCCTGACAGAGTGAAAGAAATTTTTGATATTTCTTTACCTCATAATAAAAAATCCATGCAATCATTTCTAGGGAAAATCAATTTTGTAAAAATATTCCTTCCCGATTTTTCTCAAATTGTTTTACCTATGCAGAATATGATTAAGAAAAATTCAGTATTCAAATGGGGGTATAAAGAGAAGGAAGCCTTTGATACAATAAAACAAGCTATCATTAATGCACCTGCATTGAATACTCCTGATTTTTCTAAAGATTTTATTCTGTATACCTTAGCTACTAAAACATCCTATGCTGATGTTTTAACACAACTTAATGATCAACAAATAGAAGCACCAATTTCTTTCTTTAGCTCAAATCTGCAAGGAGATGAGCTTAATTATTCCGATGTATAAAACCAAGTCTTCGCTGTGTTTAAATCAATTAAACATTTTAGACCTTTTCTCCTAAAGACACACACAAAAAATTATTGTCCCATTCTCTACAGTGAGACAATTGTTAATTCAAAAAGTAGGAGAAAAGAGAGCTAATTGTGTAACATCTTTGCAATAATATGATATTGATATTAAGCTAGCTAAGATTTTTAGAGGACAAGGTTTTTTCAGATTATTAGCACAAGCTCACAATATTCTAGAGCATCAAGATCAAGCTAATATCGTTCAAGCAAATCAGAAAAGTGTTATAGATTCAGAATCTCAATATGCTGATTTGATCTTTTACTTGAAGAATGGTTATGCTCCTTCTAATCTCAGCTATAAGAACAAACGTGCTCTAAGGCTAAAAGCTAAACACTATGAAATCATTGATGATGCATTATTTGGAAGGAATTATGATTCAATTCTATTAAGATGTCTTGAAAAGACTGAAGCAAAAAAGGTATTGTAGGAATTACATGATGGACCAGCAGGTGGACATTTTGGAGGTGATACCACAACTCACAAAATCATCCATGCTATATATTATTGGCCTACCCCTTTCAAAGATACACATGATTATGTGAGGAAGTGCGAGATTTGTCAAACTACTAGTGGAAGACAAAGGAGGTCATCTTTTCCTTTGCAACCAGTAAACATTGAGCAACCATTTGAGCAATGGGGGCTTGATATTATTGGTGAAATATTACCTCATTCTTCCAAACAACATAGATACATCCTTACAGCAACAGATTACTTCACAAAGTGCGTAGAAGAAATTCCTTTAAAGGTAGCCAATTCTGATGCAATTACTGATTTCATCGATTAATTCATTATTACCAGGTTTAGTGTACCTAAGGCTCTTGTCTTTGACAATGCATCTTATTTTTCCGGAAATAGTATAATGGAATTTGCAATCAAAAGAGGTTTTTAATTGAAATATTCAGCAAATTATTGTCCACAAGGTAATGGTTTAGCTAAATCTACTAATAAAAATCTCATCAAAATCATTAAAAATACCATTGATCAAAATCAAGAGAATTGGCATGAATCTTTAATATTTGCACTATGGCTGATCGTATCACTTATAAAGCTTCAATAGGAACTTCTCCTTTCAATCTAGTTTATGGAAAAGAAGCTGTGATACCATCAAATCTAGCTCTCCCATCATTAGCCCTAGCTCAATTTACTGAAGAAAATCCTTCATCATCTATTCAGTTGAGATTTGATCAAATTCTTAAATTACAAGAAGATAGAGAAAAGCAAAAAATATTCATGAAAAACATCAACAACTTGTAAAATCTTCATTTGATTCAAATTCCACCGGATCCAAAACTTTGCAAATTGATGATCTTGTTCTGAAATGGGATAAAGCACATGAAGATAAAGGTAAGCATACCAAATTTCAAAAGATGTGGCTTGGACCATTTCAGATTGCTAAAAAGATAGGCTCATATACATTCATTGTGCAAGATTTAACAGGAAAGAGAGAATCTCTTCTTGTCAACGGGCTTATTTTGAAGAAATTCTTTTCTTAAGGAGGTAACCCCTTCTTACCTGTACATATTCCTTTCTGCAATTTTTGTTTATTTTTTGAATAAAGGTTATTAATAGTCTTTAATTGACTTTTTAGTATTTGAAAATATCTTCAAGAAAATATTATAAATACTTATTTTATGTAAATAGGAATTGTTATAGAAATGATTACAGTTTTGGATAGTTTAAAGTAAAATGTTAAACTTTGAAAATTTGTTCAAAACATTTGCATGATCTTTTGAAACCCTGAAGAAAATGTAAATCATTATAACTTTATTGAGCAAAGAATGGTTATCCATAAAAAGTAAAGACTTTTCCAAGCTTTAGCATCCAAATAACTCTAGAAATTTCCATGCATTGATTCTTAAGGATAAAATCATTTCACCCCATCCATTAAGGTTGTGAATTTTTAGAATGTAATTCTAAGAAATTATATATCAAAATTAAGAGATAAGAGGTCTCATCATGAGTCTGATTACCATGATCATAAGAAGTAATAAAACTGACATTACCAACACTGCATACCAAAACAAGGTAATGGCTTATAATTATAAGACAAGGGGTCTCATCACGAGCCAGCATGTTCAGTTTCATTACAACTAGTGAATGGCATTGTTATTAAATGGCTACCAAACCAGAACAATGGATTTTAATTTAAAAAATAAATAAAAAGAAGAAAAACATGAGATACAATGTCTTATGAATTTATTTTTAAAGAATTATGATCTTATTTGGATGGGACAATGAAATGGTTAATGGTTAAAAGGTAACCCTGTCGAGACTATGAATGTTTGTAGGCAGCAGAGGCAATGCCTATGACAATAGAGTAAAACACAAAAGATAAGATTGGAGGAGCCCCCTACTTCATTATTATCAACCAATCAAGGCTTAAGAAAACCCAAAAATATTTTTATTTTTGAGGAATTAGAAAGAAATTGTAAGTGATTTTTATTCTTTTTCGGAACTAGATTTTATTTAAAAAATTCTCTAAGATAGTTTTCATTATCTTTAAAACTTTTTACTTACTAGAAATATAGTATTCCTTTTATGTTTTAGAGATAACTGTTTCTTCCATTGAATCGCCAATTGTTGTACAGTACAACAACCCTCCGCATTTCAAATTTTTAGAAGAAATTTCATTTAGAAATAGGTCCCCTTTTTTCTTTTTAGGAATAAAAGACTTATATGAAATCCGATCATTTTGAATAAAACAAATGAAGAGTCCATTGTTTCATAAATCACAAAGTGCTTATAAAAAACTGATACATTGAAAATCCCCAATCCAATGAGATATAAAAAACTTTATCACATCAACATAATACATAAAGTATTCATATTAAACAAATTTCGATGTGATACAATAATCGTAATCGAAAATCACAGATATCATAAAGTTTTACATTTTTTTTGAAAAAATCTGATGCGATGCGATGAATCGCAAATCGCATTTCGGAGAACTAATGTTACATGGACTTGTTTTATAAACTTCGATGCGATGGACCCCATCGCAAATCGGAAATCGCAAAGGTTTAAGTTGTCACATTTGTTTTGAAAAACTTCGATGTGATGCGATTCATCGCAATCATATTTCAGAGAAAAAAACAATATATTCACTCATTCTACAAAACATTGATGCGATGGACCCCACCATCATCGCAATCGCAAAATTGGTTAATATCGTTTACAACTTACTCTCTTTGAAAATAGCTGATTCGATATACTATCATTGCAATCGGAAATCGGCGGAGATCATGATATGTTATTTGTTATCCTTGTTGAAAATTCCTGATGCGATCAATAATTTATCTTTATATTTTTTTTATACTGCACATATGATTTATTCATCGCAATTGCAAAATTCAAAAAGAAAGTTTTTATTCTGATTCCAAAAACGTTGATCTCCGATTGTACGTTTACTATTAAATAGAAAATAAAACGAATAATGATGATTGATTCTATTTTGAATGCGTGAGTGTGACTCTTAGAGAGGGCATTTAATTTTTAACATGAAGTTAATAAATTGAAAATAACGAATAAATATTTTCATATAATATGTTTTCCCCATTGCTTTTTCACCACGTCTGAAAACTTTTCTCCTTTGCAAAACCACAGAACAACCAATCCTTTCATTCATTGAGAAAGTGAGACATTACCAGATGAAAAAATGTCTAAGAGATCTAAGAAAGAAAAGGCTACTGCCGCTGCAAATTTCACTGCTATTCCCATAGTACCAAAAGAAAAACCACCTAAACTCAAGCTGGTAATAGATAATTCATGCCAGGGACTTAGCAAAATGACTTGGGAAGATTTATATAACTTAATTGAAAAAGAAAACCCTAAAGTCACTGAAGAGAAGGCGACAGTTCCTGATGAAGATGACTCAGAGTTTGATTCTGAGACTCCTCTTAAAACGCTTGCAAATTCATTCCTTTATAGAATTGTAGTTGGGGAAAACATTTTCACTTACTATGATGTAATTCGGTGGCTGATAGATAATGTCACCATCTAAAATAGGACATTTGTTTCAGCTACGGGAACAATATTCGAGTCTTTTAGAGCAGAGGACATAAAGGCAATGTACCATCCTCCAGATCTGCAAAAGGTCTACAACAAAGATTTTATTAAGGATTTTGCTGCAAGTAATGAACCTCAGTCTGAGCCAATCAAAGAATGGAGGAAAGCTCCAGAGAAGCATAAAAATGAATCATTAGGTATGTACTCCGTGGAGTCCCTCTCACCTCCATGTTGTTATGCCGCCGCAATGATGTGCAGGCTATTTGGAAATGATAATTCAACTAGATTTTCAATTCAAATGGTACCCTTAATCCATTCTGTTGTGAATTATAAAATCATGGACTGGGCAGTTATCCTTTCAAATAAGATATCCAATAGAATCCTAGAGTATAGAAAGGATAAAAACACAGGAAACACAACCCCGTTTTAATTTTGTTACTACATTTTAGATGCCCTATGTTTTAACTCTGAATTTCCCATTCTTGGTTGGAAATGGACCCCCAAAGATCTCGTTCCTATTCATATTTACCATAAGATCTTATGGAAGGTGCAGTTTAAAAACCATGTTTATAGAATTTTTCACGGTTTCCTCATCCCTGTCTATCAAACCATTTTCAACCAATTTCCTCCTCGACTTTCTGAGAAAGCTAAGACTGATATATCCCAGATTGGCGACTGGTTTGGAGAAGGGAAATTTACCTATGTCAGAGTATTTGGGAGTATAGTGGAGCCCCATATTTTACCTCTGTATGTCTCAGATAAACTATTAGTGCAAGAAATTTCCTACCAGTTAACAGTAGAAGGCATGTCAAGGTGTCTCAAGAATAACAAGAAACTAATGTGGCCTACTTTTCCATTTCATTGTGGGCATTATACTCTTAATAGCTTTGTACATGCTGAGAAATAAGTCATAAAAATAAGATATCTTAAGCTCTCAACAGTCCCAGGTAAGCAGTACGATCTGAGAAAAGTAGCATTTGATTTCACAACTTCAGTTTCAATTGCTCAGTTCGAGCATGAACCCGATGAGTTTGATGATTTATTTGTTTCTATTGATAAATTTCCCCAAGTTTATGACTTAGCTAAATCCAAGTTTCAGACTGAAGATATGAATAAATTCATGTTGTTTCAAAGTCAGATATTACTGAAAGCTCCTATTGACTAGTTAAGAACTATGCTACAAGAATCTGAGAATATAGAAACAGAGAAGAAGGAAAAAGAAGATGCAGCCAACAAAGAAAGAAAAGAAACATCTACCAGCAAGGGAAATGTACAGACTGAAAATGTAAGCACAAGTGGCAAGCCTAATGTGTAAAAGGAGAATACTGGTAGCAAAACAAATGAACCTATTGGGAAAGGAACTATAGTTCAAACAAAGAAGGAAAATACAGGTATTGAGACTAATGTACAGACATAAAAGGAAGATATTGGCAATAAGCCAAATAATCAACTTGAAAGAGAAAATACCACTGAGAATGTGGTGGATTCTGTTGAAATTATTGTTTCTTCCCATTTGCTCAGTCAATATGAGCAATTCTCTCAGAAAATGGGATTACAAAACAATCCTCAAGTTGAAATGCTAAAAGATCAAGATATGGAAATCATTCCTGAGCATCCTACAGAAGAAATTGTGTTGAAAGTAGAAGAGATTCCTCCTCTAGATATCTTTTATAGTCCTAAGCATAGGTTTGTTGTCAGGAAGCAGAGGAAGAGAAGAAGAATAGATCAAGAATCACTTTCAACATCACAAGTTGAAATGATGAACATTGTCTGGAAAAATACTGAAGTGAATCCTTCAGAGGATCTCACCAAATTGTCACAATATGCAGGCGCCTATAGTGCAGCTACTATAGACAAGGCTTAGGAAGTCACACAAATGATGAAACAAAAGGAAGTATAGATAGCTATGTTGGAAGAACAAGAAACAGAAAATCAACAAAAGATTATGCAGTTGGAACAGCAGTTGCAAGATGAAAAGCTCAGATCTAAACAACTAGAAGAGAAACTTGGCATTGAGAAGAAAAATATTGATCAACAATCCTTAAATAAGCAACAACAGCTAACTCAAGAGGTGGAAAAACTAAAGACCCTACTGCAAAATGAGAAAACTGCTAAGGCTGAGAAAGAAAAAATATTCAAAGCAAGATTGGACAAATTTAGGGATTATCCTAAGTTGGATCAATTTAAAATTGAAGCTCTTGAAATGAGAAAACTATTGTCTCAACAGTTAAATGAATTCTGTCAAAATATGGCACAAGCCGAGCCCTTGTGTGAAATAACATCATCTCTAATAGATGAAGGAATCAACCTCAGGTTCGGGTTTGATGATGCAGATGAAAAAATTTCTGAATTTCTTTCATGGAAAGAATCAGAGAAAGGAAGGAATGAAAACCTTCCCAGGATTGAGGAAAGACACAAAGAAATTATGTTTACTGAATGGGAAAATCAGTTGATAAAAGGAGAAAGAGCTACATCAATAGCCAGAAATATGATGAATAATATAACACAGTTGATTAATGATAGCTTATATGCCACCAATTTAATTTTAGATTGTATCCCAGGAAAATTACCAAAGGTAAAAGAGACTGATTCTAAGTGGAAGCAAGAATTAATCAATAAGAGTCAGAAAATCAACAAACTTCAAGGAATTTCATGGGATATCATGTGGACATATCTAATCAAGCCACACAGTCAACAAATGGCAATTAAATTCCTTTCCAATGCCATTCATTGTATAATTCCATAGTTTTCTGATGCCACATACACTGGTCAGTGACATTCGAGGCTAAGTCACCCAGTAGAGATTAAAGATATGCTCAAAATTTTCCACCTTGGCACATTGAACACAAGAGAGAATCAATTAATTTTTTTCATTTTAATATCGCAAGTCTATTTCTAGATTTACGATTATAGATTGTAGCAATAGTTTTATTTATTTTGTTTTATTAAGTTCCTATTTAAACCCCTTTCATGCATTTAGAAAGGGGTCCTGAATTTGTAATATTTTTGACTTGGATGTTACATTTTTGTACTCCATTAACTATTATATTTTTATAAAGGATCACATCTGGCGGTTTATGGTAAAATTACCTCTGAGAATTGCATTTTTGTACCTTAGAATTTGTTTTACGTTGAAGCACTAGATCTGGATATTGAATTGCATCTGGAAAAGTATCAAGATGAATCTGGTATTTCTATCGATTTGCTGTTATTTTTCTTATGTTATGAGATATTCTATTTAAATTTTCTATCATTTATATGTATTTTCTTTACAAATGTTTCTTTATACATATCATTTATGAGTGTATAGAAATATTTCATCTTTCACAGTGTATACAAATGATATATAAAATGATGAATACAATGTGTTATTATAACTCTATTTAATTTCTTAAACATAGTTATCATTATTTGATGTTGCATATTTCTGTTAAATTATAATACATTTTCATGGTTATTGATTTAATTGAAACAATCTTAAAATTGTATTCATATTTGACACCCGGGTTAGTTTTAGAATTATTTATAAGTTATAGATTAAATTAGATAGATTATTTTAGTCATTTATTTTTCATTATCCACTCACATAATCATCCCATCACCAACCCATTTATTATTAGGAAACTGGTCCTATAAATCCACTCGGAGCCACCATACCAAACAGAAAAGGAGTTGTCCTAAGGTCCCGACCGAGTGGTTTTCCCCCAATGTTTGAAGCAGCAATTTTCGAGGCTTCAACAGAGCCATGCATGCTTCATAAATCATAACATCAATACATTCAAAAATTTCCCAAAGTCTCTTATTGTAGCATTTGTATCCTTTACTTATAGAATAGTAACCAAGAAGTATTCCTACATCTGCTCTAGGTTAAAACTTACCAACTTTTTCATCATTATTTTTGATAAAAAATTTGCTACGAAAAACTCTAAAGTGCTTCATAGTGGGAGTATTACCATACCAGAGTTCATAAGCATTTTTATCACTATTAACATGAACATGCGCTTTGTTGCGAATATTTACTGTGGTATGTGAAACTTCACCCCAAAAGGTGTCAGGAGTCCCAGATTCATCAAGCATAGCACACGCCATTTGTTAAACTGTTCTATTCATTATTTCTCATCAAGCATAGCACATGCCATTTTTTAAATTGTTCTATTCATTATTTCTGCCATGCCATTTTGTTGCAGAGTTCTAACTACAAAAAATTGACTATTTATGCCATATTGTTCACAAAAATCAAAGAATTCATTTGACATGTATTCTCCTCCACGGTCATATCTAAGACATTTGATTTTTAGATCTAATTCATTTTCAACTAAATCTTTGAAGACCTTAAATTTTTGAAATGCTTCATCTTTTTGTTTTAATAAACTGATCCAACACATTCTAGAAAAGTCATCAATGAATAAGATATAGTATTGTTCTCCACGAGGTGAATTTTTCCTTATGGGCCCACACAAATCAGTATATATAAGTTCAAGAGGCTTACTTTTTGATCCTTCTTTGGCATTAAATTGAACTCTGGTTTTCTTACGAAATTGGCATGACTTACATATGGTATTTTCTAGTAAAGTGATGTTTGGTAGATCACGAACAACTTTGAGCCTGCTTGATTTTCTTATTTGAGAAAATCTTAGATGTCTCGATATTCTATTCCTATTACACGTTATTGTGTCACCATGACATTTAAATGATTATATATGTCTATCACTACCTATATTGTGCTCCCTTATAATTCAAAAACCCTAATGTTCCTAAACCAAGTCTTCAAATTGGAGAAAAACTCTTTAAAACCCTTAAAAGTCTACCTCCGCACTTTTTCTAGCCTCTTTCTGTGGGTTCGTGGATACTTGGTCTATAAACTGTGGCAACCCCCGCACGTTCTGCTACTAAAACCTGCAGACCCCCGTAAAAATTCAAATAAAAGAAAAATTAAATTCTAGAAGCATACCTGGTCAAATATTCTCCCAAGTGAAAGCTTTTAGAGGTGCGATGAATTCGAGCTTTATCCCTCCACTGATGGAGCTTATCCCTTGGTCTATGGAGCTCATATCGCTTCATGAGAGGAATCCATCCCCCTCTTCATGGAACTGAAACTACCTCCATTTCCCTATAAATTGAGCTCAAGTTTCAGTCCCAAGGGTAGATTGTAGATGCTAAGCTTGCACATGGTAGTTGCTGAAGAAATTCCCAAGAGTGCATACTTTCTACACTAGTTGTTGTTGGCATAAGAATGATCACACCCTGATGTCCATAACTCCATGTTGGTGTCTAGAGATGAAGACTTGTCAAACTGAAGGAGGAATGATTGTTTAGGACCCCAGGATAAATCTCTACGAAATCAAGCACGAGGTTGTAAGATTACTCTTTTTATTCGAGATAATACATATGGATATCTTTTTCTCATTGAGTTTCTCTTATGATTATTGAATGACATCAATACTTAAACTCCTTGATCACTAAGTTGGATTATCTCTTCTTAAATTAGTATATGTTGCAGATGCTTTGATTATTTCATATTATCTTTGGTTACAAGTTCTACTTATTAGAGAAGCCTCTTTGGAACGACTGGATAAAATACCGGAACGAACGTTGGATTTCAAGGTAGGGGCATGTCCTCTTTAATTTATTACAATAATTCTGAAATGCAATTAATCTAGAGAAAAATGTTTTGCAAATGGATGTTTGTTTATAGCTATTCGTTGAATACGAGGGAGATCGCTCTTGTCCGCAAGAGGGATTTATCTGCATAACAAAATGGCAACTCTACTAGGGATTAGAACTCAGTTTTATTTCTTTATTTTTCAGTTTGAATTTTAGAGTTTTCTGATTTTGACTTATCTAAGATTGGGTTGGGTAGATAAATTTTAAGAATCCCTGAAAAATAAAAGTTTTTTATTTATTTTTTCTGGATTTTTCCTTGCCTCCGTAGTTTTCAGCAGAAAACAGTGCGGTAACATCCACAGGATTTAGTTCAAAACAGTGTGGTACTGCTCTGTTTTCCGTTAGAAATTGCGGACCCCTAGAAATTTTTTGAAAAATTTAAAATTATCTTTTTTAGAGTCATATCACATGATTCTTTGTGTTTTCCCTAGTCTATTTTAGCTATCAAATCTTGTGCATGAATTTCTTTTCAGCAAATTTTGCATTTATGTGATTTATCATCCTATTTGCATCTTATAACAGAGTGTTTTCCCTACTTTATTGCTGCTCCATACAAGATACCTTCATTTACCTCAGCTTACTAGTATGGTGATATTGTCTTTTTGAGCCATTTAAGATCATTTCAAACCTAACTTTTATAAAAATTGATTCCTTTTTCATTTGCAAATTTGGAAGAGCTTTTAGCTTACTAAAGCCTGATATCACACCAAAGCATTTTTGGATGTTTTCATTACAACTGAGATAAGTAGAATTTTTTCTTAGTCTAATCACAAACTAGGAGAAAACGTCCTCAAACATTCTAGATAGACTTCAAAATTATATTTTTTTTTTATTTTGAATTTTATGTTGTTAGAGTTTTTAGATATATTGTTTTCTTTTGGAAATAGTTTGTTTATTGATTTGTAGTTTTTGATCTGATCGTTAAAGTAATTTCATTTCAAAAGAGTAATTGATCATTTTTGAAAATTGAGTTCTGTTCGGAAACATCTTCTTTTCAAAGATTTTGTTTATGAATGAAAGAATTGGAACTTTGAAAATTGTTAAATCTCACAATCTTTCCCTTAAATAACATTCATTGAAAAGAAAATAGTTACACTTCTCATTTAGATGCATTTAGAGTATTTTTGAATCGGGTCACAAACATCATTGAAGTTTCAACTCCATAAATTTTGTCTTACGCAATAGCCAAATTAAAAAAAAAAAGCGTTAATAAAATCAATCTAGATATTTTACATTTTCTAGGGCTCATTCCACCAACATAGCTTAGGCTAGTGTTTTGCAACAAGTTGTAATTAACATTCCAAAACAGTTTAAACAAACAAGTAGCATCTTGCGGTAGGAAAATCCAATTGTAGAATTCGTGCTCTGGGAAGGTCTTATTGAAATATTCAAGCACGATATCATGTCAGAACCAGTGAGGTAATCGTACCTATCTCATTGGGAAAGATAGCAGATGTGCACATAATACAAATGGAAAACCTCAGATAGACCATTGTCGAGGAGCCTAGGGTCACTTGTTGGAAAACCTTGGATTTACCACATCTAGGAGCCTTCAAGGGGATTGAGTTTGTTACTCTGTGTGGCATCCTCAAGGTATTAATTTACCACCTGGGGAGAAACCTCAAGGACAATACACACCTCAAGGGCAGTACCTACCTCAAGGAAAATATCAACCTCAAGGGAAGTACTCTATTCAAGGTCCACGACCTCTTCAAGGAAAATACCCTATGCTAGGGAAATAGTATTTCCAAGGAAAACATCCTCCTTTGGGGTCGTATTTTTATCAATAACAACAATTGTTTCAAGGAGGTCAACATTTTAGTGGAAATTATGCAGAAAACTATCAAACTTACGTTCCAAATTATCAACCTAGTTATGGTCCATCTTATGCATCACAACCTTCAATGGAAACTTCTTATCCTGGGGTAAATACAGTGTGGAATCCATCATTAAATCAACATAATTTTCAACCTAATGTGCAAGTACCTTATAATCATCATGGTTAGCCAATTTCTTACAGTCAAATCTAGCAACCTATCCAACCTACACTTCAAATTATACCTCAAGTATCTGCACCTACTAATATTCAACAACCTGGTCTGAGTACACCTAGAACTCCACATCAAACTACTACATCAAATTTTGTTCAACAACCTACCACACCTATCCCTAGAATTTTTGCAGCCCCTATTTCTACAACCCCTCAAGTATCACAATCGATCCCTCAAGTCACTACTCATCAACCTAGGCCCATAGTTCAGGCTAATGTTTAGACATCTACGGGACAACCTGGTACAAGTACAATTGTAACAAGCCAACCTTATACAGGTTAGTTTGTTTATCAACCATTTCAAGGGTAGTATCAATATGGACCTATAGCACAAAATCCGGTATACCAACATCAACCGTACCTTGGTTACACATATCAAATACCGGCTCAACCTTAGTACGATATGACTAATCCTAGTTATCCCAGAGGTATTCCAATCCCAACTGCATGGGTTATTCTAGGTTATCCTAGATATCCTCCTCCCGGTACTGGTATAGTTCCTCAAGGTTATCAATTTGCTCAACAGGACCCTAACCGTCGGTTACCATTCATTGCAACTTTGGATTTACCAGATTTGTCATGCCTCAAACCATGACCCCTCAAACCATGTCATGACTTACCACCTTTGGTGCGCATCCAACTCTTTAATCGATGATTCCTTTCAATTAAGATTGTTTCAAAGAACATTGATAGTTTTAGTTGCAAAGTGGTATATTGAACTACCACGTGGCTCATTCAACAATTTCAACGTGTTAGCAACAACTTTTTTAACACACTTTCAGTTGTCAGTCCATTACGACAATGGCACAGAACTCTTGACTTCACTAAAACAATCTACATCTACATACATTTCAGATCACATATATGAATGGAGACAGATGACGTTTAGTGAAAGTTTTTATCCCAGATTAGATCTTGGCAGAATGTTTTATCAAATCATTGCTTCCAAATATCACTGATGATGTGGGTAAAGGAGGTGTTGTTACATAAGAACAGCTCATCGCTCAAGTACAATACTTAGACCTTGTATATACAGAGTCTGATACTTTATACAAAAAAAATCCTGACTTACTACGTCCAAGTCAAATAACTACAACTCCTTTAGGTTATCATGTTGTAGACAGTGTAATTGGTTTAGTTAGCGCCAATAAGAGTAAGAAGAAGTCCTCCAAACTACTTCTCCTATTATAAATTTACCAGATTCACCGAAATGAGATTCTTCCCTTGAAACTTTTGCCGACATCCATGTTGTAGACTCATCTATAGCTAAATATAAAAATGGTAATAAGAAGAAAGGAAAGAATAAAAACATAAAAACTACATCTCCCAAAGAGAAAACAAAAAATAATGAACCAACTGATGAAAAATAGAAACCTCGTTATCCTTGTCTTATCTGTGATGAGGATCACTATACCAAAGAGTGCCTGCATTGGTCCGAGGTCTCTAAGTTTGTCAAAGGTTAACCCACACCGGATGTCTTGAAGGATCCTTTTCCTACTCAAGATAGAAAAATGATAGGATCTTCTTCAATTCATCGACATATATTTTAATGATGTCTGAGGTTATGAAGAGACAAAAAATTCTAGTCAAACACCAGGCATATCTCCTTTAGTTTCTGAAAAAATTCATATCGAGAAACCTAATCCTGATCTAGTGATTAAACCGCCTGCTAAAGGTGTACTTCGAAAGTCAGCTTTCAATCCATATGTATGAGCTACTCAGAATTACATCATTGTTGAAGATTTGGCGATATCCCCTTTAGCAATGCCAGCCTTAGAAGTGCTACACTCATTTCCAGCACAAAGGAAATTACTATTATCAGCTATTGGAGTTATTGATCCTCAATATTATAACCTCATGGTCTTTTATCTAGAAAATTTTACACCACAACTCCCTCATCAGATGGATTTTCAAATATGAGTATTAGTCAAATCCAGATGAGTTTTTCATACTGTAATTGATGAGGGGGCATCCACATGCATAATGTCATTAAAATATTGGAAAAATCTTGGTTCTCCAACACTCAACCAATCCCCGATAATCCTTGAAGCCTTTGATGGAAGTGCATTTCATCCATATGAAATACTCCAGGGTGTACCTATAGAAGTAGAAGGAAAAACCGTTAATCTAGATATGGAAGTTGTCGATGCCCCTCTGGATTACAACACTCTTTTGGGATGTATTTTTTCTTATGCTATGGCTATTGTTGTTTCATTAGTCTTTTGGTTAATCATGTTTCCTCATAAAGGAAAGATGGTGAAAATCGATTAGTTGTCCTATTATTCGTAAGACACTGCTTCTACAGACAGTATCCAACATGTTGGAAAAATGACTATCCCATATGAAGATGTTGGTGTAGGTTTATTAAAGGACTCTGCTCTGATGGAAACTTTATATATGCCTCAACCCAACGTACCGCATACCATTTCCAACATCAATATGATATCATCAAGCACTATACCATTCAATGAAACTTGGGTAGTTCCTTCAGAATCAAAACTAGACTCTTTCAATGGAGAGATGCCTTTGAGTCCTTTTGAAATGGCATATGTAGCAGTGCAGTCGTGTTCTAACACACTTTCAACTACTCTTGATCAAATGAATGTGATCACCAAAGAATCCTCTTCTCTATCAAGCTTATACTTGACATCACTTTCTGATCCCTTTCAACATGTGTTTCACACTGATGAACGTATTCAATTATTTTTGTCATTGGATGAATTACCCTGGGATTATCTACATCATAGATCTTTGTTTTTACTTGATCTTGATAATTTTGAAAATTATTTTTCATCTATTTTTACAATTGATTATGACGAGGAACCACATAATCTCATATCAATTACAAATTCAAATTTTGAGATTGATTGGGAAATCTTTCTACCACTGTTTCTATCGACATATCAGTTAAACCTGGAATTATTGAAAACATTCATATAGGTGCTTCTTGTGCGATTGAAGACATTAACACATACAAAGCCCTATTTCAAGAATTCTGAGACATATTTGCCTATTCTTACGAAGAGATGCTGAGAATCGAACCTAATATCGTCATTCATGAAATTAAGGCATACCTAGATGCCAAGCCTATTAGACAAAGATTACGTCCAATACATCCCCGAAAAGCTGCAGCTATCAAAGCTGAAGTTGAAAATATATTACGAGTAGGATTTATTTAACCAAGTCCATTGATAGATTGGGTATCTAATATAGTTCATGTTACAAAGAAACAAGGGACTATATGAGTATGAGACGATTATAGGGATATTAATAAAGCATGTCCAAAAGACAATTATCCTACCCCCTATATCGACCAAATTATTGATAATTGTGCCGGAAATGAATTTTCTCATTTATGGATGGATTCTTTGGGTATAATAAAATCAACATACTCCCTGTCGATCAACCAAAATCATCATTTATATGTCCTTGGGGAGATTTTCTTATTACAAATTACCCTTCGAATTAAAAAATGCTAGTGCAACTTTTCAAAAGGTTGTGTCTTATGCCTTTCATGATATCAAACATATTGTACAGCCTTATCTGGATGACTTACCTGCTCACTCTTTACATAGGGATGAATAGCCTACACACTTACAAGCTATTTTCAAGAGATGTGGGCATTAAAAGATTCTTTTGAACTCGCAAAAATGTGTTTTTTGTGTGCAATCAGGACGATTACTAGGATTCATCATTTGGAAAGCCGACATTCATGTCAACCCATCAAAGGTTGAGGCCATCATCAACTTACCTCCTCCTTCCATGATTTTCCAACTCTAAAGTTTGCAAGGGATAGAAATTTTTTTACGTAGGTTTATCCCGAACTATGATGAGTTAACAAAAGGTTTTACCCAGTTGCTGAAACAAAGTGTTCCTTTTATTTGGGATGAGATTGCTGATAAATATTTTGATGCACTAAAACACGCGTTGACCCATGCACCGTTATTGCATCACCCAATTACCACCGGGACTACTTCTTATACTTAGCTGCCTCTGATTCCACCATTGGAATGGTTTTGGTTCAAGAGGATGAATCTCACAATGAGCATGTGATCTATTATCTAAGTCGAAATCTCAACCCGATGGAAATCAAATATTCTCATGTGGAGAAATTGGCCTTGGCAGCAGTTCAAGATGTCCAACATACTGTTACGTAAAACAACTATGATATCTAATTGCAAACCAATGATGTATATATTGACAAAAAAATTACTTGGGGGAAAATAATCTAAATGAATTTTCATCCTACAAGAGTTTGATTTGGAAATCGAGAAATCTAAATCAAAGAGATCACTGGTGCTTGAAGAGCTTATGTGTGACTTTCCCAATACTGAGACAAAAACCATGGTAGAAAATCCAATCGCAGATGAATATTTGTTTCTGATCATTACATTAGATCCATGGTATGGAGATATCATTATATATCTTCAAACCCAAATTTTTTTCCTAGAGATTTCACGTTCAAATTGAAGGAGAATTCGATATCAATCCCAACAATACAATATATTTTGTGACACTCTTTACCATCGTGGTGCGGATTCTATTTTTTGACGTTGTATAACTCATGAAAAGGCTGAAAGGTTATTGAATGATTGCCACTCTCAAGCGTGTGGTGGTCATATGTCTACGTTTGCCACTACCCAGAAGATATTGCATGCTGGTTATTTTTAGCCCTCGTTATCCAAAGATTGTATTATTGCGGTCTGAAAATGCCACAACTTCCAAATTTTTGATCGAAAGATGTGTGCGCCTCCATCTCCTCTTCACCCAATCATTGTTGTTAGTCCTTTTGCGAAATGGGGCATTGATTTCATTACATGTAAACCTCACTCGACCGGGGGGCATGGGTATATTATTCTCATTGTAGATTACTTTACCAAATGGGCTTATGCGATGCCTACATTCACGAAAAAAGGAAAAACTACTACTACTTTCGTATTCAATCATGTGATTTCTTGTTTCGGTGTGCCTAAATCTATTATCATAGACCATGGGAGTCATTTTCGAAATATTATGATGATCAAACTTTCCAATCAACTTGGCCTACGCCATGATAATTATAATCCATATTACCCGCAGGATAATGGTCAAGTTGAAGCTGTCAACAAGGTTTTAACCACCATGATTATACAAATTATCAGAACTCACAAATCAAATTGGCATACCATGATTTTTTCGGCACTATGGGCATACCAAACCTCTGTAAAAACTGCTACAGGGTTCACTCCTTTTCAACTTGTTTATGGTTTAGAAGTTGTGTTACCTATTGAATGCAAAATACCGTCACTCAAATTAGCCATTTAACAGCTACCTTTGAAGAGGAAAAATGCTTTTTATACTTAGCACAATTAGATGTGACTCAGAGCACCACTGCATTAGTTGTCGAAGCTCATAAGAAACATGTGAAAGCTCAAAATGATAAAAGTGTTAACCCTTGTTTTTTTTCAGAAGGTGACCTAGTCTTAGTATATGATCAAGGTAACGATAAGCTAGGCGTTGGAAAATTCGAACAAATGTGGCACGGTCCCTACATTGTCAACTATGTGCTTGCAAAAGGGGCATATGAATTGACTGATTATGATGGGGTCTCTTTATATAAACCCAGAAATGGTCCTTATATTAAGAGATATTATGCTTGAATTTCGTGTGAAGATCTCTTTTGTATAATAGTTTCTTTCTAGAATAGTGTGCCTTATATTAGAAAAGTGTGCCTAGATTAGTTTTGTTGTTACTACTATCACTGCTTATCTGGATTACTCTAGATATTGCAGATGTCGACATCCCTTCAAATGTACATTGGTTTTGTTGATGGTGTGTGTCGTAGTACACGCAATGTCTCTTTCGTGTCTTGGGTTATCTATTTACCCACCAATGAGTTAGTTTCTATTCATGGGGAATGCCTTCATAAAAAAAGGAACAATATTGCATAATATAGCGCAGTCATTGAGTTATTATCTGATGCCATTTCATTTGTTATTCGATGTTTGATCATTAGGTTGGATTCAGAACTTATTGTATTACATTTAAAAAGGGTATATGCTATTAGAAATCCAATGTTATTGAGATTATTTTTGAAGGTTTGTCTCTTGGAATGACAATTTGATTACATAAAATATCAACATATTTCAAGAAATTTAAATACTTTAGCCGATGCATTATCTAATTGTGTTATAAATATACATTTGCAACTTTAACATAGTTAACCAAAACAACATTCAATCCATGTTGAACAAGATTCTCAAAGAAAGTAGTATTTTCATTAATATATATAGTTTTGTTTTCAAAAAATATTACATTGTCTATAATCATAGGTTCAAACACCTTATGATCTAATAGATATTGATACAAAACAAAAAAATTGTCGATCCACAATGACCATCTGCTATCCGTGATGATGATCATGGTAATAGAATATGGCACACGTCACCCTGTGTAGAAATCTCCTAAGTGGTCCTGGAACACCTGTCACATGTCTCTCTGAGCCTGAGAGGAATATCATCTATTCCTGTCTCAGGAATGTCTATGGTTAACCTCTCCAGGTTGTGTTCCATATCTGCTAGGATCTCTGTTGCCTAATCCTGTGGATGTGCTATAGGTTGTGCTTGTCGCCTATCAAAGTGGCAGAGTGTAGCTGATCGTCATGGACCAACATCTACATTTAAATATTTTTGTCAGTATTGGACGATAAAAATATATATATATATATATATATATATATATATATTAAATACATAAAAACAGTTCGCTTACCTAATTCATCCTACTATGTCCCTGGAGTAAAAGACATCTCAGGATCACCTTTGTAATCCATTCCTGCATAAAAGAAGTCTTCAATGGTGAAGACTTGATTCTTGAGCCACATAAAGTATGCAGGAGTGAAACGAACCAATGAACTCCCATAACCACCATGGCGAGCCATCAATGCCACCCACCGTACCATCTAAGGTTTCCCACGATCTACTAGAATCAGTTGAGGAGTGAGAATCGAGATTCTCTCTAAATAAAATGAAATGATAATGGTGCCATAACCAAAGTTTTTCAACTTTGCATTCTTTGATCTATTTAATTGGCCTTTCATATTGGCCAATACTCCTTCACACCAGTTAAAAATGGTCCCTCTGAAACACTCTACTATGGTCTGAATTTGGGATTTAGTGGCCACATGCAGAGCTACACTCCTGCACCATCTAGTTACTATAAATTCAATCACTTTGAGATCCAATTGCAAGATGGTTTTAATATCTATGCGAATATCCTTTAAGTTTGCCTCATCACTGCAATACTTTTCATTGTAGCTAGCAATGGGAAGGCCTCCTTGTCTGGCCCCAAACAAGGATATGCTTCCTCCTCTTTGAGACAATCCGATGAGGAAATAAATGTCCTTTAGCTCGATTTCAAGCTGGTGGTCACCAATTATGAAGCATTGGTCTTGAACTTCCCATGCATTTACGAGCCATGTCATCAACTCTACTTGTGCTTTCATGCCTTAGATAGCTCAGAACTTATATAAACCATAATTTTGCAGTGCACATATTGTTTTAGGATCTTCCATGGCTTCATTGTCTATAACCTCATTTTCACATTCTCACCACTCCAACATGGTGTAAAAACCTACAAATAAACACATTTGAAAGTTAAAAACATTTGGATGCAAAACTTGAACCATTTTTAAGAAAATTTTTGAATTTTAAAACGTTCACGACGCCCCCGGAGTTTTTAAGAGGAAACAGTGCAAACGTCCGCACGTGGCGCACACAAAAACCGCGGTAGACCGATAGTTTTTTCATTAAAAAATTATCGGGGTCCACAGTTATCGCATGCATGACCTGTGGACCCCCGAGAGCGAATTTTTAAATACAAAATCCTCCAAAAAAATGAAATTAATACTAAAAAAGAAAAATTAAATAGATAGAAATTAAGATTAAGATGATGTGGATTACCTGGTTCTGACGATTCGAGGAATGGACGGTTGGTTCTCCCGATAATTTCTCTGAAATTTTTTGTCCAAAAGCTCTCAATACATTGCTCTAAACACAAAAGGTGAAAATGATTTTGTTTTAACTCCTTTTTATAGTTTTTGAATGTATAAAATATTATATTGATTTAATTTTCACTTTAAAAGGCTATTTTTAAACATTTTTACTTCTTGGAACAGGTATGTGTAATATTTTAAGTTTTTGTGCAGGATACAGGATTTTTTGGTCAAAATAATTATTTTGAAACTGAGTATACTTTTATCACTTTTTCGAGCTCTTTAAAATTACGAAAAAGAAAAACCCTTGAGTTCTCTTTTAATCCCTTTTTAGACTCTCTAAATATGAAAATATCGTTGACTACTTGACTATTCAAAATTATTAAAGTAAATGAACAATCACCCCTTCAGTATAATTTTACCCCTTTTCTTGACTGAAATGGACTAATTACGAAAAAGGTATATGTTGACTAATCATGGTCAATAAAATTCTCTACTAAATTATTTAATCCTTTTTCAGGCTTGAGAGGCTAAATTTACGAAAAAGAACAATCAGGAAGTTTACTTATGTTTTTCTTCTAACTCCCTAAAACTAAAAAATGCCAAGTTTCTCCTATACTAAACTCGTTGAAAATTAACAGTAAAGGACCTGTCGATTACAAACAGGACGGAACCACTCATTCTTAGGGTTCGATTTTAATAATAAGATGGACTCTTCTGAATGATGAGCTTATAAAAACATGCAAATTTTATCCTCCTCAAGCTTGTAAAAAATAAAGAGGTACTTGCTAGTAATGGTCGGGGTAAAAGAGAGAAAAATAATCCAGTTGTCATCGTTGTCTAGAAAGCAGCATGCCACTCTTGAACACGACACTTGGTCACACTTGTACCTAGGTTGGGAATTCATTTTTCTAACAGTTAATCGAACCACATTGAAATTCTTCAGCCATTTTCTAGGTATTAGCTTTAGGTAAAATGCTACCAAGCCATCTGCAGTGTCATTATGTGTTCAAGAGATAGTTCAAATAAACCATTCATTACAAACATTTGTCTCCATTCACGTTGACCATCCCTCAGTCAGTCCTTGCAAAAATTTCTTCAAAACTTGATCTAAAAGTTTTGTGTTGTGGGCTTTCCTATGATGGATCATTTTCTATCGACGTCAGATCATCATCTAGAAAGTTGATCCAAAATCTTATCAGTACCTTGGGATCTTCATGCCCTAATGGTAGGTCTCTCACCTTCAACGATAGGTTGCATCATTGACCTTCAAACAAATGATTCTATGAGTGTTCGACTGCAAATCATTCATTTACACTTCATAGATTGTACTGGAGTACTTTGAGAACCATTGTCGTTATTGGTGGTTTCTCTCACACTTGTTAACAGTTCATATCATTGACTGGTAATCAAGTGGTTTCTACCATGTTTGACTTCGACACAATTAATCGCATGGATAGATTTGTACTAGTTCGGGAAGTGGAAATCAAGACCCTGGATCTAGTTTTCACCATCTAGGCTACGAGGAGTCTTATTATTCATGATATAGTATATTACTTATTACAGATGGTTGCGCCCATACTATGTCTACTTTTGATGTAATAGTGAAACCATATCTGTACTAGAACATTTAGTTAGTTTTGATCCGAGTATGGGAATGCCTACCTCAGCGATGATATATATATGTGTGTGTGTGTGTGTGTGTGTGTGTTTTTGCATTGAATGTTTTAACAGGTTTTCGACCAGTGTCCCCAATCCAATCCTCGGAATGATAAAGCACTTCACTCTTCAGAACAACCTCTGACTTTGCACTTTTGGAGGAAATACGTTACATGTTATTTTTTCACCATGAAATTTAACTTATCATATAGGTTTATTACTACCTATATTGTGCCCCATTAGAATTCAAAAGCCCTAATGTTCCTAAACCAAGTCTTGGAATTTGAGAAAATCTCTTTAAAACCCTTAAAAGTCTACCTCTGCACTTTTTCTAGCCTTTTCCTACGAGTTCGTAGATACTTGGTCTATAAACTGTGGCAACCCCCGCAGTTCTGCTACTAAAACCTATGGACCCCTGTAAAATTCCAAATAAAATAAAGAGTAAATTCTAGAAGCATAGCTGGTTGAATATTCTCCCAATTGTAAGCTTCCAGAGGCACGATCAGTTCGAGCTTTATCCCTCCACTCATGGAGCTTATACCTTGGTCTATGGGGCTAAAATCCCTTCATGAGAGGAATCCATCCCCCTCTTCATGGAACTTAAAATACCTCCATTTCCCTATAAATTGAGCTCAAGTTTCAGTATCAAGGGTAGATTGTAGATGCTAATCTTGTACATGGTAGTTGTTGAAGAAATTCCCAAGAGTGCATAATTTCTACACTAGTTGTTGTTGGCATAATAATGATCACACCCTTACGTCCATAACTCCATGTTGGTGTCTAGAGAGGAAGGCTTCTCAAATTGAAGGAGGAACGATTGTTCAGGACCCCGAGATAAATCTGTACGACATCAAGGCATCAGGTTGTAAGATTACTCTTTTTATTCAAGATAACACATATGGATCTTTTTTTCTCATTGAGTTGTTCTTATGATTAATGAATGACATAAATACTTAGACTCCTTGACCACTAAGTTGGATTAGCTCTTCTTAAATTATTATATGTTGCAGATGCTTTGATTCTTTTGTCCTGTATTTGATTACTAGTTCTACTTATTGGATAAGCCTCTTTTGAATGACTAGATAAAATATTGCATCGAGCGTTGGATTTCAAGGTAGGGGCATGTCCTCTTTACTTTCTTATAATAATTCTGAAATGCACTTAATCTAGAGAAAAATTTTTCCAAATGGATGTTTGTTTCTAGCTATTTTTTGAATACTAGGGAGATCGCTCTTGTCTGTAATAGGGATTAAGCCGCATAACAGTGCCATAACCAGTTTTCTAGAGGTTTTCCTAGATAAAAATTTTCTTGGCCACCTTTCAATATATACAGATTGCTTGGTGTTCTTGTTCCTTTTATTATGGTTTTTCTTGTGTCAAGTTCATGTACCACACATTATTTTGATCATAAGACAACTTCATTTCCTTGGTCAGACATTTGGCTAACACTCAATAAGTTATAATTTAATCCATCAAAATACATAACATTACTAGCTTTAACCTTTTCTTTTAGAAAAATAGATCCTTTACCCTTAATGAAAATAAGAGAGTCATTTCCAAAAGTGACATTATTTTCATTTTCTAATGCATTGCATGAAATTAGTTTTCCTTTATCACCTGTCAAGTGTTTTGAACATCTGCTATTATTGTAACATTGATTTTCTTCTCCTTCTGCAAATAAAGCTATGAAACTTATTTCGAATTGTAACTCCTTCCTTCTCCATACCTTAGAGTTTGTGGATATTTTTTCTTTTGACTATAGTTTGCTTCTGCATTCATATTCCTCATGTCCAAAGTTATTGCAAAATGAACATTCAATTTCGTCTTGAACAAGAGAAAAATTGTTATAAGTATTCTTCTTTGTTCCTGTCTCATTTCTTTGTTTTCTTGCTTCTCTGGTCTTGATGGTTTTGTATGCAACACATTGAACATCTTTGTGACAAAAAATATGACATGAGAAACATTGTCCATTAAATAAGAAATTTCAGCGATCATAGAACCTTCTAATGTTGTTTCCTTTTGGCTAATGCTTCCATTATTGTTCATACTTGAATTCGAATGAAAATGCTTTACCTGAGAATTGTCTTTGTTCTTCTACTGTGTGATGAAATTTTTTTATTGTATTTTTCTTCATTTAGATAGCTTTTGGCTGAGGATTTTTCTATCTGAGAAGGTTCACCAATGTATCCAAAACCTATCTTCACAAGAGGAGAGTGGTGAACCTTGATAATTTTATCCAAGGTTTTAGAACTTTACAAACCTAAGATTTAGAGTTTTTACTTTCTCAAGTTCCTTTCTTAGGCTTACTATTTCACATTCTAACTTCTAATTATGATTCTCCTTTTCTATGAGTTGATTCTTTAGAGTATATATGGCCAATTTGTTTTCTTCCAAGAATATTTTGAGTTCAGTGATTTCTTCAAGGAAATCATTTTCTTCTAAAGCATCCATAAAATTATCTTTAGCCTCATTAGTGTTTTATTCAAATGCCATGAGCAGTTTAAGATCTTGATCAAATTATCCTTATTCACTATTTGACAAGCCATCACTATCTTCATGAATATAATGACTTTTTCTATTGTCAAATGGTCTCCTAATACCTTCTTCTATAGCCTTTCCCTTATCATGATTATATTTATGAGGACATTCTGAAGCATAATGACCGACTCTTCCACAAGAAAATCATTTCAAAGGAAGCTTACCTCGAAACCTTCAAGTGCCAAGTTGAAGTTTCTTTACAAAATTTACCTCATCTTCTTCTTATACATACCCCAATTAATTTTTTTCTTCCTTTTCCTTTCCTTTCATAGTAGCTTTAAATGCGCCTTCTCTAACTTCAAACATACCTCCTTTTCTCATTTCAAAAGTAGTCAATATCCCATGAAGTTGAACAACAATAAGGGTATGCAGATCTCGCTTCTCTTCAATAGCAGACACTTTTGACTCAAATTTAGGAGTTAAAGATCTTAATACTTTCTCTATTAAAGTTGTTCCTTTTATGTCTTCACCCATATTTCTCATACGATTTACGATCTCATCTAGATGTAGAACGAAACTAGAAATACTTTCATCATTATGCATTCTGATATTTTCATATTGAATTCTGAGATATTGAATTTTAGCCCCTTTTACCATGGCATCACCTTCATAGCTAAGAATTATTTTGTCCCATATATCCTTTGTTGTATTTGACTACATAACCTTCAGAAATTATGATTCGGTCAGGCTCCCCAATAATGCATTGACAACTTTTGCATTTGTTTCATATTTCTTCTTTGTTGCTGGATCTGTGGAAACTGCAGTTGGATATTGGTAGCCTCCTTCAATAATTTCCGAAAAATATGCTCCAAGAGACTAAAGATAGTGATTTTTTTCTTGTCTCTTAAATTGTTTCCATTGAAGAGTGGTGGTATGATAGATGTTGTTCCATCTTGTTTGCTCATCTTGGTAGATATTCCTTCTAGAGATCAAGCTTCTTTAGAAGGATCTCCTTTGAAACCAATTATTGGAAAAAATAATGAGAGGGAGGGGGGGGGGGGGGGCGCATGGCGTGAATCATGATTTAAAATTAACAATGCTTTTCTTTATTTTACTAATTTCTATACGTGACTTAACTAGCATAAGCATGCGAATTTCTGTAAGGAAACTTGCATATGCCTAGAGAACTTATTATTCATATAAATATTCAGAAACTTTACTTATCCCAGTGTATCATTTATTCATTATACATTTAGTAAGCAATAAACATGTGTAGTATGAACATAATAAATCATCACACATAAGTAACACATATAAACACCAAGATTTAAGGTGGAAACCCAAGTCGAGATAAAACCATCGTTGTTGTCGTCTCTGTCTTTAATATTATTATATAGAAAACTTCTTACATTATTGTACTATCGCATACTTGTTGAATTCTTAGTTAAACTGAGAGGGGGCGGGGTGAATCAGTTTAACACATACATGAGCTTTTTAAATTTTTCATCAGCTAATTTATAGCTTACTTTTATAATCAACCTTAGTATATGAATAGTTTTAATATTTTGTAGCAAGTATTAAATTAATGTGACATCAAACTTATTATGAGAGCAGCAAACATTAAGCAGATTTGGTAAACCATCTCAGCACACAGGCAACACAGATAGAGACAGCAGATTTAAGTGGAAACCCATAAAGGGAGAAAACCACATCTTATTATTGTTGTGATGCAAAGTCAAGCTCCAAATCCCTCTCACCACTGTTTTTCTGCAGGCACCAACCTACAGGAGGCTCCAACCTCAATTATGCAAGCTACAACTTACAAGGAAGCTCCAACTCCATTCAATTTTCTGCAGGCACCAACCTACAGGAGGCTCCAACCTCAGTCAGCTACAACTGACAGCTATCAAGCTTCAACTTTATAGGGAAGCTCCAACTTCCTCAATTTATTAAAAGAAATGTTTGTTGATTTATCTCAGATATCATCTCTGTTCTGTAGCATCTCTTTCTACTCCTCTCTTCGTTATCTTCTCTGCCTCAATCTTTTATATTTTTCATTCTCTATCCTCTCTCTCTAACCACTCTATGCATATCAAGATGATATTACTTATATAGATTTTCTTATTACTTTCTGTATTCCTCAGGGAATTTTGAAATGGATGGCCATACCCCTTGGTCTTCTGCATTCTCATTTCATTTCCAGCTCACTCAAAAACATAACTGTAGGTACTAATTTAACATTACAGTGGGATATTTGTTCTCTTCCCGAGACTTGCCAATGCATCACAACAATATAAATAAATTAAAAACATTTACATTCAATTACAGTGAAAACTCCAGCTCACTCATTCAGTCGCTTGGCTCACTGCGCATTTGTCTTTTCTTTGACTGTGTTTGTCTTTTCTGTGACTTTGTTTGTCTTTTCTGTGACTGTGTTTGTCCCTTTCGGCCTTCATTTATTTCATAATTGTTGTCATGATGTAACTGCCATACATATGTAACTTCCCTTTTTATATATCATAATTTAACTCTCGGCATGATAAGAAGTGTTTTTATCATATAGACTGTCGTATTATCAAATTTATGTAGCTTTCGATTGTGATAAAATGCCGATGCTATGAAACACTATTTACGTTGAAATGTCGATGCGATGAAACACTGTTTTTCCAGAACTCAATCACTTATGAATCATAGATCACAGACCTATCGGGTCCGCATCTTCATCGCAATCACAAATTCTATTGTCATGCTCCACTACCACACATTTCTCCGATGCGATGTAACACTATTCATTTGGATGTGCCGATGCGATTAGGCCGAAATTCAAACACAATATGAAAGTCATCATTTAAACTGTATCGATTTCGGAACTCAATCACAATCGCAACCTTTTTTTTTATATGTTCCGCTGCTAGATTTCTCTGATGCGATTGGGTGAGGGTCCCACCATATTAGACCTTCATATCAATCGGATCAGTGTTTCATTTATCAAGCTTTGGATAGCCCATATATTCCCTTTTTACCTCCTAGTGAAACTTTATTATCAAATATGTTAATATCTGAATTAACCCTCAACTTTGTTTTTAAACCTTAGGCATTTCAAAATGTATCCATATGCATTAAACATATAATCAGCTCCAGGCCATTCTTATGTGCACATTTCACTTTAATATATCAAATATTGCAATATATATATCAACCCCGATGCATATTATAATACATACACATTCCGTGGAGCCCAATTTTTAATGCATTTCTGCAATCGACGGTTAATAACATATCGTGCAGCCAACACTGATCCGAAGGAAATCAACGAGTGTCGCATAGATTAAATGCATGAGTTTTAAACTTCAGACTCTGTGCGATGAATTGGGGCCCAGCCGCTTATCGCGCCATCCCTTGAGTTATCTTCTCTGCTAGTTGACGTGTGACTACTGTTCGATGAATCCGCCTCCAGATCGGACGGCATATGTCGATATTGCGCGGAGTCCACAGTCGACAGTTAACGCGCGATGGCACACGATAAGGGCAGTTTCTCCAAACTACTTAAGGCTACGTGTCAGTCGATGGTTGTGATCGTGCTGATTTCACGAAAACCACTGATCGCAAAAAAGCGGTGCGATGAAAACCATCGGGTGTTCCAAATCGTCGTTACTATTCCTTCATGGTTCCAGTTACTCCCCAATCTAGGTTCCATTTCATTATTTATAACTTTGATTTCAATTTTTTCTACTGTGTGATGGTTATACTTACTCCATCGCTTCTGCCACCGAAGTTTCGCCTTCTTCACCATCGCTCTTGTTTATGCAAGGTCCTTGCATGGTTCCATTGAGATGTAACAATCCCCAGCTATGTACTTCACCTAAATGAATACTTAATGAAATTACACGACAGAATGTGCAATCTCCTCTTTCGAATGCTCTATAAACCACGATCTCAAATTGTCACTTAAACCCTGATTCACTGCAAACCATTGTAGCGCCTTCTGCACTGCACTTCCACATATTATAACGCACGAGTTTATTACCATTTCGATTCATAATTCACTATATTCACTGTCTCTACCTCTATCTCTACTGCTCGACCTCTACCTCCACTGCTCGACCATTTCATCTCTTCCTCTACCTCCACTGCTTGACCGTTTTATTTCTGCCTCTGTATTCGCTGTCTCCGTCTCTCTTTTTGTTGCCATGTCTCTGTTATTCTTATGCTCCCTGTCTCCTTTGTGTTGCTTGTTTCCTTGTCTCTATAAATTTACTCTCCCTCTATTCTTCTCTACTATCTTCTCCTTTGCTTCTGCTTCCTCCTTTGCCATCAATGACAACATTTTCAACAGTCTCCCCCTTTGGCATTGATGGTAATACACTTTCTCTGTTTGCCTTTTAAGACCCTTTCTCATGTTGCTTTCTCTTCCTCCCCCTTTGACATCAATGGCAATGGGTTGCTCATTTTTCAGTGTGCATTCAACTCTCGCCTATGACCTATCTCATGCTTCCCTTGCTAGTTGATCTCCCCCTGGAATGATATTTTCATTTCTGTTCTACCCCTAAAACTATGCTTCCTCTTCATATGAGAGAGTAGTATCTACAGATACTACCCCTATTATATTTCTCAAATATTCAAATGGTTCTCTAGCAAGAGGTTTGGTAAATATATCTATTGTCTGTTCTTTTGTTGGTACATACTCCAGCTTTACTACCTTCTGAGCCACTTGTTCTCAGAGAAAATGATATGTAATTGGGATATTTTTAGTTTTTGAATGAAGCACAGGATTTTTTTATATGCTTATGGCACTTGTGTTATCACATTTGATTGAGATGGGTTCATCAATGCATACCTTCATATCTTGGAGAGTTTGCTTCATCCACATGACTTGAGTACAACATGTTGCTGCTGCTATGTATTCTACTTCCGTTGTAGATAGAGAAATAGATGTTTGTTTCTTGCTTAGCCATGCCACCCGACTTTCTCCTAGATAGAATGCACCTCCACTTGTAATTTTTCTGTCATCTACAAAACTGGCCCAATCTGCATCTGTGTACGCTATCAAAGTGAAGCTTTTTCCTTCAGGATACCAAAGTCCATACTGTGTTTTTCTTTGTAGATATCTTAATATTATTTTGACTGCAAGAAGGTGATTTTGTTTAGGTGCATCTTGATATCTAGCCACTAGTCCTACTACTAGCATGATGTCTGGTCTTGATGTTGTCAGATACAGCAAAATTCCTATCATGGATCTATAGAGTTTTTGATCTATATCAGCAGATCCATCATCAACACATAGCTTGCATCCCGTGATCATGGGAGTTGACACAGGTTTTCAGTCCTCCATTTTGAACTTTTTCAACATTTCTTTTAAGTATTTTTCCTATGAGATGAATGTACCTGTGTTCTTTTTCTGAATTTGAAGTCCTAAGTAGAAACTGAGTTCTCCAATCATGGACATCTCAAACTCTAATTTCATCTCCTCAACAAACCCTTTTTCTAGTTCATCTCTGTTGCTTCCAAACATAATGTCATCAACATATACTACAAAAATCAGGAGTTCATTTTCATGGGCTTTTATGTATGTTGTCTACTCCACCTCTCTTAAAGCCTTGTTTTTGCAAATACTTATCCAGTCTTGAGTACCAAGCACGAGGAGCATGTTTCAGTCCATAAAGATCCTTCTTCAGTCTGCACACATATTTTTCTTTGTCTGTTAGAGAGAAACCTTATGGTTGTTCCATGTAGACTTCTTCTTCTAGATATCCATTCAAAAAAGCATATTTTACATCCATTTGATATACCTTGAAGTCTTGGTAGCATGCAAAGGCCAGAAACATTTTGATGGCCTCCATTCTGGCTACAAGGGAAAATGTTTCAGCATAATCAAGTCCTTCGATTTGTGAATATCAATGTTTGACGACTCGTACTCATATAAGAATCATCCGACCATTGACTCGTCGACTCGTATAAGACTCAGGAACGACCCGTATAAAACTCGTATAAGACTCGTCAAAATGCAAAAAAAAATTAAAATATGGTAAATTTTAAGCAGAAAAATAAACTAATGATACTTCAAGTCCTTATAAGTTATAAGAACCACAATATATGCAATAATTCATAACATCTTATATCTATAAAAGTACAACATAGAATATTAGATTTTTGTAAGCAAAACATTTAGATACTGAATAAGAAAAGGAATCATGATTCCATAATTAAAATAAAAAATGTCAGCCAGTTCAAAATTCAAATACGTATGTCATAAATGATAAATGATTGTCTCATAACAATCTTGAGTCTCATCACTCATGGACGACCACGCCTATAATAAGCCCTCGTGGAGCTCATGGTAGCATCGAAAGGCTGAAGCAACTGTGAGGCAGGTGTATTGGGAGTCTCCATTTGAGATGGCAAACTAGAGAGATCCTCAGTCTCTTCATCAAGCCAAATCAAATCAGGGGGCTCCTCCTCCACAACCCAATCAGACTCTAAATCAATAGTATCCAATAAGATTGGATCTATATCCTTTGGTTGCATTTTTTTTGTGAGCATTCGAAGGTTGTAGTAGATGAAAACCAACTTCTCCAACCTCTCATGCTCCAACTTGTTTCTCTTTTTGTTGTGGATGTGCTCAAAAACTGACCAATTGCGCTCACAAGAAGAAGCACTACAGGGTTGACTCAGAACTCTGATGGCGGATTCTTGTAATTGTGGTGCCTCAGAGCCACAATCTATCCACCAATGAGCTATAAAAAAATAACAACAAATATTATCAGTTTGCAATTCCAAACATATAAAAGAGAACTAGTAAAATTACAAGCTAAGTTCTAACAATTTGCAGTTATAGGGCATTTTCTTGTCCTTGAGACGTTGGCTTGAGCTGAATCCAAACATGCCAGATGCTTCCTTGTACATATCTCGTTGTAGGTTGATTTTGTCTTGAATATCTACATCCAGGAACATCTTATCAATGCATATCATGACACCTCTCATCACCTCGGGATCTCTTTGAATGTTAGACCCCTAATTATAGAATAAGCTCGGATTGTGATATGCTCCTGCTGCATGCAATGGTGAATGTAGTTGTTTTTCCCACCTGGAATCAATAATTTTCCATATAGGGAGATATTTAGATTCATCTCCCTTATAGAAAGTCTTGATGGCCTCTTTGGCCCTATCCATGCCCTCATAAATATATCCCATTGGAGGTTTCTCTCCATCCATCAATCTCAAGACTTGCACAAGGGGCTCAGTGAAGCTGACAATCTTAGTGACTTTGTCCCACAAACTATCACCAAAGACAAATGCTTTCACAGACAATGCTTTGGGTTTTTTTCTATCTTTCAAAAATACCCATTGTTGACTACAAAACATTCTTCGCAAAGCTTGGTACTCATACAAAAGGCTTTGGAGGGAAAGAAATTTTGTAGCAAACCGTGTGACAGCAGGGCGACTAAGCTCACCCTGTGTGAATTCCCTCATAAGGTTCAACAACCAAGCATGATTATAAATATACTTGGTAATTTTCTTACATTCTTGCGCAACATCCTACACCCACTCCAACTTGCCAATATCCTCTAGTATCAAGTCTATGCAATGGGCAGTGCATGGAGTCCAAAAAATCATGGGATATTTGGCACAAAGCAACCTTCTAGCTGCTACATAATTTTCTGCATTGTCCGTAATTACTTGGACAACATTTGCAACCCCAACTTCCTCCACCACATCAGCCAACAATGTAAAAATCAAATGTGCATCTTTTACATTTGCAGATGCATCAATGGATTTTAGAAACATGGTTCCTTTACGACAAGCTAAAACAAAATTTATTATCATTCTACCCCTCTGATTTGTCCACCCATCACACATAATTGTACAACCTGTCATTTTACTTGAGCTTTTAATGGTCTCCAATTGTTCCTTGACACACTCCAACTCCTCATCTAGCTCTTTCCCCCTAAGTGCATTATAATATGGGGCTTTGTATCCAGGGCCAACACTTGGAATGGCATCCACCATGGGCTGATAAAAATATGACTCTGCATAGTTGAATGAAAGAATGTTATGGTACCAAAACCTCCTCACTGTCATATCTGCCTCCTTCCTCTTCTTTTCATTAAAACTATCCAAGGTTGGTTGAGATCTTGGAGTTGTAAGAGGAGTGAAGAAAGAAGAAGTTACACTCATGTTTACTACAACACTTGAAGAGGAGTTACCAATACTCGGACTTTCAATCTGTGTTTCACTCTAAGATGAATATCTACCTATCCCAACAATCTCATCCTTCCTTCTTGCCCTCTTAGAATTTTCTTTTTTAATGGCGTCCAAAGAAGCTTCCATTTCAATAGTGACTTCATTAGGGGAATTTTGACAACATCCCACACCATTCCCAGGAATTCTATCTAGGTGGTATTTTAGACTGTTTATTCCTGCATGCATTGTGACATTGCAATAACTGCACTTCACATGGTGGTCATTACTAGCAATGATTCATTGACCATGTGCCCATGCCGGATCACGATAATTTCTATACCCCTTTGGTGGCATGGTGACGAAATCTGGAAGAAAAAAAATAAATTTTTAAAATCTAATTCATATTTTTTAATTTTTTTTTTGGTTTTTTGGTTCTTAATTTTTTTTAGCCCTGTGGCTGAGTTCCTCAACCACACAGGGCTGCTGTGTGGCTGAGAAACTCAGCCACAGAGCCTGCAGGCTCAGGAAGAAGACTGTAGGCCCTGTGGCTGAGTTTCTCAACCACACAACGACCATGTGTGGCTGAGAAACTCAGCAACAGGGCTTGCACGCTGAGGAAGAAACCCGCAGGCCCTTGTGGATGAGTTTCTCAGCCACACAGAGCCTTTGTGTGGCTGAGAAACTCAGCTACAAGGCCAAAAAAATTTTCAAATTGCAAGTGAAACAAAAAACAAATGAATTGATTAGTTGCCTGTGCTGAAACTCCGCCTGTGTTGTGACTCTACCTGTGCTAAAACTCCACCTGTGTTGTGACTCTGCCTGTGCTGAAACTCCTCCTGTGTTGTGACTCTGCCTGTGCTGAAAGTCTGCCTATGTTGTGACTCTGCCTATGCTGAAACTCCGCCTATGTTGTGACTCTGCCTGTGCTGAAACTCCGCCTGTGTTGCGACTCTACCTATGCTGAAACTCCGCCTGTGCTATGACTCCGCTTGTGCTGAAACTCCGCCTGTGCTATGAATTTTCCTTGCTATTACTATGTGCTATTACTCCGCCAGTGCTCACTTCTCTAGTGCTACTTCTCCGAAAGGGAGAGAGGTGCTTATAAAACATTTCCTTCCCTCCAAATTCCCTTTTCCTCCACCTCATTTCCAAAAATAATAGAAAAATAAAAAAAATTGAGAAAAAAAAAAAAATTGTTTTTTGTTGTGGGATGGGTCTTATAGGGGTCTGATACGGGTGCTATGAGAAACCCGCGGGTCTTATGCGAGTAGGCGGGTTTAATGCTAGTTTGTGCGAGTAAGGGTAGAGAGCACGGGTTCTATGCGAGTGACCCGGCTCGCTATATAACCCGCGAAGACCCGCGGCTACCCACGGGTCTTATACGAGTGGTGCTTCACTGGTGAATATCCTTTGCAGACAAGTCTGGATTTATTCCTGATTACCTGTCCTTCCTCATTCATTTTATTTTTGAATACCCATTTTGAGCCTATGAAATTTTTCTCAATGGGTCTAGGAACTAGTTCTTGAGTATTGTTCTTCTCAATTTGGTCCAGTTCTTCATTCATAGCATTCACCCAAGACTTGTCCTTGCTAGCTTCTTCAAATTCCTTTGGCTCTATTTGTGATAACATGGCTATGTATACCTCTTCTGTCTATTCAGTTAGCTGCCTTCTTGTCTGGACCCCTACTCTTTTGTCTCCAATGATCTGATCTTCAGGATGGTTCTTCTGAGTGTATCTTGAGGGGGATTTTGAGCTCAGTTCAACATCTTCTGTTGTCTTGCTAGTTTCATCATCATCTTGGTTTTCTTCTTCATGACTGTCTGATGGACTACTGCAGTCTGTATCTATTGTATTGTTTTGAAGTCCTTCATCAAATCTCACGTTAATTCTTTCTACTATTTTCCGAAGAGTCTTGTTGTAGCACCTGTACCCTTTACTTTTGGATGCATATCCTAGAAATATCCCTTCATCTGCTCTTGCATAAAATTTCGCGAGATTTTCATCATTATTCTTTATGTAACACTTGCTTCCAAAGATTCTAAAGTGCTTGATTGAAACCGGTTTACCATGCCATAGTTCATAGGGAGTCTTGTCACTTCTTGGCCTTAAGTGAGCTTTATTAAGGATATGAACCTCTGTGTGTACTGCTTCTGCCCAGAATTTTTGAGGAATATTACTCTCTTGCATCATGGCTCTGGCAATTTGTTGTACAGCTTTGTTTTGTCTCTCTGCTACTCCATTCTACTGAGGTGTCCCTGCAATAGTAAATTGTTGCTTTATGCCATGTTCATTGCATAGTTCTGCAAAGTCATAATCAGTGAATTCACCTTCTCTGTCTGATCTGATGCATTTTAGCTTGCATCCTGTCTGATTTTCTACTAAGGCTTTGAATATTTTGAATTTTTCCAGAGCTTCCGATTTATTCCTGAGAAATGTAACCCATGTCATTATGGAGAAATCATCAATTATCAGCATGAAGTAGGATTCTCCATTTGGTGTTTTAGTTCTTGCAGGTCCACATAGATCCATGTGCACAATATGGAGTGGTCTTGTTGTTGATAACTCATCTTTGGCCTTAAAGGATGTGCGGGTCTGTTTACCCAATTGACAAGATTTTCATATGGTATTAGAAGGCCTTTTTATTTCTGGCATGTCTCTGACAGCTTTCTTCTTGCTTAGTCTGATGATGTGATCGAAGCTGAGATGTCCCAATGTTAAGTCCCTATATTAATAGTGTAGCCCCTTATTATGTTAGTGTAGCCCCCCTTATTGTTATTATTGTACCCCTGTAACCCCCATATTGTTATTATTGTGCCCCCACATTATTATTGTTAGATTCGGCTAGGATTACATTGTGGCCCCACTAGGATTATATTGTGGCCCCATGGACTCTACTTATAGGAGGTTTTGTTCATTTGAATCATCCAAGAATTGTGCATTTATGTAATGTATTGGAGGTTGCCCCCTCGAAGTGGCTTATTTCTAAGGCGTTTATATCTCTTTTATTCTATTTTTGAAGCTGGTTACACAACATTTGGTATCAGAGGTTGGGATTCTAGGGTTTCGCTGCTCCAAACAGGTCATTGTGGCACTTTTGCTATAACTTTTTTTCTACGAAGTTTCAGAAGCTGAAATTTTTAGGGTGCGAAGCTGAAATCCTGAGGAAGATTGTCTAAAAATTTCAGAGCTTAGTTCACAATATTGTCGGAGATATCATCTGTGGAGGTTAGGTCTTTTTTCAAGCTTTTAAACAGGTCATCGTGGCATTTTCGCTATAAATATTTTTCTACGAAGGTTCAGAATCTGAAATTCATATGGTGCGAAGCTGAAATCCTGGGGAAATTCGTCAAAAAATTTCAGAGCTTGGTTCGCAATATTTTTGGAGATATGATCTGTGGAAGGTAGTGCTTTTTCAGGCTCCTGAATTGCATCTCAAAGAGGTGATCGTGGGAAAATTTCAATAACTCTCTCTCTGGGCATCGGATTGGAGTGCCGTAAAAATTGGTTGCAAGTACACAGACTGTAGTTTCTTGGATATCAATTTCAGAGACAAAGGACGAAACAGTGACACGTGGAAAGTCGTACAAGTTCGCTCTACTGAACCAGTCCATAATTAGGTCATTGTGGGAGATTGGACACAACTTTGTCTTGGAGAATCAAAATCAGGTCAGACCTGTGGCATTCAAAAGAGAATTAAGAGGGCTAATTCAGTACTGAATTTCAAATATTTAAGGGCTTCAATCACAAATATAATCCAATTTCAATATCGAGCTCCTCAAAAGAAAGAAAAAGGTGTGTATTGTTTTTTCCGAATTGCATAAGTCTTGTTTGAAGAATCAAGTTGAATTGATTCCAAGGGCATATTGAATAATTTTTGTCAGTAATGGGTTATATTATGCCTCCAAAAAATAATTCCATACCCATTAATCCCTCAAAAAGCTATACTATGACGCATGAAGAGGAAGAGTTGCAGTATGAGATATCAAAATTACGATACCAAGTGCAACAAGTTTCAATCTTACGAAGAGCAATTGAAGATGAAATAGATGGTTTAAAAGCAGAAATAGAGGCTAAGTTGGATGGTTTGAAGGATCAAATAATAACAAATATGGATGATAAATTAATGGAAGATCACATCGAGCATCAACAACAAGTTCTCCAACTCTCAAAGGATAACCCAACTTTGGTGCAGAATCTAATGAAACAACAGGAAGATCAACATCACATCGAAAGAAGTTATGAAGCAATCATAGAAACAAGAACTCGACAAGTACGATCAATTTCAGAGTATCTCAGCAAGTGGAAGAACTTTCCTGTAAAAGATTTCACATGGGAGGATGAGAATTTTATACAGAAGCATCAAGAAATAATCAAGCGTTGAGGACAACACTTGTTTGAAGGAAAGGGGCATGTTAAGTCCCTATATTAATAGTGTAGCCCCTTATTATGTTAGTGTAGCCCCCCTTATTGTTATTATTGTACCCCTGTAACCCCCATATTGTTATTATTGTGCCCTTACATTATTATTGTTAGGTCGGCTAGGATTACATTGTGGCCCCACTAGGATTATATTGTGGCCCCATGGACTCCTATATATAGAAGGAGGTTTTGTTCATTTGAATCATCCAAGAATTGTGCATTTATGTAATGTATTGGAGGTTGCCCCCTCGAAGTGGCTTATTTCTAAGGCGTTTATATCTCTTTTATTCTATTTTTGAAGCTATCTATTGTATTGTTTTGAAGTCCTTCATCAAATCTCACGTTAATTCTTTCTACTATTTTCCGAAGAGTCTTGTTGTAGCACCTGTACCCTTTACTTTTGGATGCATATCCTAGAAATATCCCTTCATCTGCTCTTGCATAAAATTTTGCGAGATTTTCATCATTATTCTTTATGTAACACTTGCTTCCAAAGATTCTAAAGTGCTTGATTGAAACCGGTTTACCATGCCATAGTTCATAGGGAGTCTTGTCACTTCTTGGCCTTAAGTGAGCTTTATTAAGGATAGGAACCTCTGTGTGTACTGCTTCTGCCCAGAATTTTTGAGGAATATTACTCTCTTGCATCATGGCTCTGGCAATTTGTTGTATAGCTTTGTTTTGTCTCTCTGCTACTCCATTCTACTGAGGTGTCCCTGCAATAGTAAATTGTTGCTTTATGCCATGTTCATTGCATAGTTCTGCAAAGTCATAATCAGTGAATTCACCTTCTCTGTCTGATCTGATGCATTTTAGCTTGCATCCTGTCTGATTTTCTACTAAGGCTTTGAATATTTTGAATTTTTCCAGAGCTTCCGATTTATTCTTGAGAAATGCAACCCGTGTCATTCTGAAGAAATCATCTATTATCAGCATGAAGTAGGATTCTCCACTTGGTGTTTTAGTTCTTGCAGGTCCACACAGGTCCATGTGCATAAGCTATAGTGGTCTTCTTGTTGATAACTCATCTTTGGCCTTAAAGGATCTGCGGGTCTGTTTGCCTAATTGACATGATTTGCATATGGTATTAGAAGGCCTTTTTATTTTTGGCATGTCTCTGATATCTTTCTTCTTGCTTAGTCTGATGATGTGATCGAAGCTGAGATGTCCCAACCTTTTATGCATAACCATGACTCCTCAAGTTTGCTAAGATGACATGGTTCATCTTCCTCTTTCACAATGTAAACATTGCTCTCTGTTCGAACTCCTTTGAGCAGAGTCTTGCCTGTGGTGCTTGATCTAACTTCACAATATTGTGCTCTAAAAATAACTTCACAGCCTTTATCACACATTTGATTGACACTCAACAAGTTTTCTTTCAGCCCATCTACAAATAGTACATCTTGCGCCTTTCCTCTGCCATTGTCTAAGCTGACTGAACCTTTTCCTTTTATTTTTCCTGATTTATCATTGCCAAAAGTAACATTGCCAGATTTATTTTCATCAAGAGTTATAAACTTGCTTCTGTCTCTAGTCATGTGTTTTGAGCAGCCACTGTCCAAATACCACTGGCTTTTCAGGTCTTGAGCAGTTAGAGCTAAGTCACATTTATTCACCTTCTTTATCCACTAGAAGCATCCTTTTGTTTGGTATCTTTTGTGAGATCATGAACTACATCTTCTGAGAGGACATTTGGAAGGCATACGTCCAACTTGATTGCATACACAACATTTGATCATAATTCTGCAGAATTGTGAGTATGAAAAAAATTTCTTTGATTCATAAACCTCCTTGAGGTGTTGAATATCAATCTTTGTCCGTACTTTATGCACTCAATGATTTTATGGCCAAATTCCTTACAATAAAAATAGTAACCATAGAAACTATTTGCATACCTGATGTAAGGTTGTCTTCTCCATTTGTTTGCTTGAGACAGTCTCTTCACTGTTTGCATCTTTTGCTGGTTTGAATTACTCCTCGTTGCATGATAGTATGCAACAATGTGTCCCAGCTTGTGGCAGACATAACAGGTGGCATTCTTCATAGGAGGGAATAATCTATTTTGATGGCTTCCAAATTTGACATACTCAGGGGTATATGATCCTTTTTCTGTTGTCTTAGTATTTATTACATTCTTTGTTACAAGAGGTTTCTTCTGATATTTGTCTTCCTTATTACATGTTTCTTCTTTTGTAGGAATTGTTTGAGCTGCTTCATCATTCTTCTTTTCTTTTACAAAAATAATCTCTCTGTTTTCCTTTTCTTTGCTTTTACTTGATTCTCCTTCATAGCCTATTCTAGTTTTTATCATAGGAGATCTTTGAGCATCCATAATTTTGTTCAACTTACTAGAGCTTGTTGTTTGAGAGGAATTTGTAGACACTTTCCTCTAAGAATTTTCTAATTTCTTCCTTTGACATACAACTTCTTCTTCCAGCTTCTCTTGTTCTCGAGTTTTATCCTTGATTTGTTGAAGTAACATGTCTTCTATCTTCTTGGCTTCTTCAAGCTCTACCTTCAGCTGCATGAGGACTTCTGAATTTTTCTCTTCTCTTACATACTTGAGGAGAATGTCCTTTTTTTTCTGCACTTCAGTTTGAGTCTGTCAATCTCCTCCAGAGCACTTCTTAGCTCCTCCTCAAGGTTGACTTCACCTTATTCTTCTTCATCTTCTAGCAGAAGTCCTTCAAGTTCTTTTATGGCCATCAATAAAAATTCAGAAGTTCCTTCTTCACTTGAGGGTTCATCTGAGTCTTCAGATGTACTGCTGTGTTATTGAGCATAGAAGGATTTTCTGCTGAACTTCTTTCCTTTTTGCTAGTTCTTTGATGTATTTTTCTCTGATTCTTGAGCCTGATTCCTTACTTTCTTGTGAGGACACTTAGCAGCATAGTGCCCAACTCTTCCACAGTTAAAGCATTTGAAAGGAAGTTTACCTTTGTATTTACCTGAGCCTCTATCCAGTTTCTTGACAAATTTTGCCTCTTCTTCATATGAGTAAGAGAATATGTCTTCCTCTTCTTCTTTCTTCTTTTCTTTTTTAAAGGTTGCCTCCCTCGTACTTGTCTTCTTCTGTGGGAGCCTCATCTCATATGCTGTTAGATTTCCAAGTAGATGGTTCATGGTCAAGGTCTCCCAATTAGTTGTTTCTTCTATTGCAGACACCTTGGGATTAAACCTAGATGGAAGAGATCTTAGAATCTTTTGCACAATTATACTTTTTGATATGGTTTCTCCAAGAGCTTTCATATTGTTTACAATTTCTGCAACTTTTAGGAAGAAGCTGCCAACATCTTCATCATCATTCATTTTTAAATTTTCAAACTGGGCTCTATATACTTGAAGTTTGGCAGTCTTTACCTTGTTATTTCCCTCATGGATATTCTCTAGAGTGTCCCACATATCTTTAGAAGTATTACTATGCATTATTTTGATAAATTCAGCCTCACAAAGTCCACTTAAGATTGCATTCATGGCCTTTTCATTTGCTACAAATTCTTGTTTAGATTCTCTTTCTGGGTCAGTTGCCTTTGGGGCATATCCAAATTCTACAGCAACCCATACCTCTATTCCTAGAGACATTATGTATGCTCTCATTCTGATTTTCCAGAAGGCATAATTAGCACCAGTGAAGAAAGGGGCTTTATTGGTTGAGCTTCCTTCTTAACCAACCATCTTGGAAGCCTAGGATCTCCTTTCAGTGGTTAAACTGGTATTATTATTGTGATGCAAAGGCAAGCTCCAAATCCCTCTCACCACTGCTTTTCTGCAGGCACCAACCTACAGGAGGCTCCAACCTCAATTTTGCAAGCTACAACTTGCAAGGAAGCTCCAACTCCCTTCAATTTTCTGCAGGCACCAACCTATAGGAAGCTCCAACCTCAGTCAGCTACAAATGACAACTATCAAGCTTCAACTTGATAGGGAAGCTCCAACTTCCTTAATTTATTAAAAGAAATGTTTTTTGATTTATCTCAGATATCAGCTCTATTCTGTAGCATCTCTTTCTACTCCTCTCTTCCTTATCTTCTCTACCTCAATCTTCTACATTTTTCATTCTCTATCCTCTCTCTCTAACCACTCTATGCATATCAAGATGATATTACTTATAGAGATTTTCTTATGACTGTATCTATTCCTCAAGGAATTTTTAAATGGATGGCCATACCCCTTAGTCTTCTGCCTTCTCATTTCATTTCCAGCTCACTCAAAAATATAACTGTGGGTACTAATTTAACATTACAGTGGGATATTTTTTCTCTTCCGAAGACTTGCCAATGCATCACAACAATATAAATAAATCAAAAATATTTACATTCAATTACAGTGAAAACTCTAGCTCACTCATTCAGCCTCTTGGCTCGCTGCGCATTTGTCTTTTCTTTGACTGTGTTTGTCTTTTCTGTGACTTTGTTTGTCCCTTTCGGCCTTGATTGATTTCCTACTTGCTGTCGCGGTGTAACTGCCATACATATGTAACTACCCTTTTTATATATCACAATTTAACTCTCGGCATGATAAGAATTGTTTTTATCATATAGACTGTCGTATTATCAAATTTATGTAGCTTCCGATTGTGATCAAATGCCGATGCTATGAAACACTATTTACGTTGAAATGTCGATGCGATGAAACACTGTTTTTCCGAAACTCAAGCACTTATGAATCATAGTTCACAGACCCGTCGGGTCCGCATCTTCATCGCAATCGCAAATTCTATTGTCATGCTCCACTGCCACACATTTCTCCGATGCGATGTAACACTATTCATTTGGATGTGCCTATGCGGTGAATCGCTCTGATGTGATTAGGCTGGAATTCAAACACAATATGAAAGTCATCGTTTAAACTGTATTGGGTCCAGAACTCAATCACAATCGCAACCTTTTGTTTATATGTTTCGCTGCTATATTTCTCTGATGCAATTGGGTGAGGATCCCACCATATTAGACCTTCATATCAATCAGAACATTGTTTCATTTATCAAGCTTTGGATAGCCCATATATTCCCTTTTTACCTCCTAATGAAACCTTATTATCAAATATGTTAATATTTGAATTAACCCTCAACTTTGTTTTTAAACCTTAGGCATTTCCAAATGTATCCATATGCATTAAACATATAATCATCTCCAGGCCATTCTTATGCACGCATTCCACTTTAATATATCAAATATTTCAATATATATATCAACCCCGATGCATATTATAGTACATACACGTTCCGTGGAGCCCACTTGTTAATGCATTTCTTCAATCGACGATTAATAACATATCGCGCAGCCAACACTGATCTGAAGGAAATCAACAAGTGTCGCATAGATTAAATGCACGAGTTTTAAACTTCAGACTCTGTGCGATGAACTGGGGCCCAGCCTCTTATCGCACCATCCCTTGAGTTATCTTCCATGCTAGTTGACGTGCGACTACCGTTCGATGGACCCGCCTCCAGATCGGACGGCGTATGTTGATATCGCGCGGAGTCAACAGTCAACAATTAATGCACGATGGCACGCGATAAGGGCGGTTTCTCCAAACCGCTTAGGGCTACATGTCAGTCGATGGTTGTGATCGTGCTGATTTCACGAAAAACACTGACTGCACAAAAGCGGTGTGATGAAAACCATCGGGTGTTCCAAATTGTCATTATTATTCCTTCATGGTTCCAGTTACTCCACACTCTAGGTTCCATTTCATTCTTTATAACTTCGATTTCGATTTTTTCTACTGTGCCATGGCTATACTTACTCCATCGCTTCTGCCACCGAAGTTTCGCCTTCTTCACCATCACTCTTGTTTATGCAAGGTCCTTGCATGGTTCCGTTGAGATGTAACAATCCCCTGCTGTGTACTTCACCTCTCAATGAATACTGAATGAAATTACACGGCATAATGTGCAATATCCTCTTTCGAATGCTCTATAAACCGCGATCTCAAATTGTCACTTAAACCTCGATTCACTGCAAACCATTGTAGCGCCTTCTGCACTGCACTTCCACATATTATAACGCACGGGTTTATCACCATTTCGATTCATAATTCACTGTATTCTCTGTCTCTTCCTCTGCCTCTACTTCTCGACCTCTGCCTCCACTGATCGACCGTTTCATCTCTTCCTCTGCCTCCACTGCTTTACCATTTTATTTCTGCATCTGTATTCGATGTCTACGTCTCTCTTTTTGTTTCCCTGTCTATGTTCTTCTTATGCTCCTTGTCTCCTTTGCGCTGCTTGTTTCCTTGTCTCTATAAATGTACTCTCCCTATTTTATTCTCTGTTATCTTCTCCTTTGCTTCTGCTTCCTCCTTTTCCTGTCTCTGCCTCTGCTACCTCCTTTGCCATCAATGACAACATTTCCAACAATACTCATACCAGCACGCAGGCACCCATCTACAGAAGGTTGCAACCTTCTCTTGTTCTCCAACTGCTGTTGGAAGGGAGCTCCAACCCATTGATCTTTTTTACCAACCACCACTGGAAGGGAGATAAAACCCCCTGATTTGATCACCAGCCTCTATTGGAAGAAAGCTTTTACTTCCACATTGAAGGCTCCAACCCTTATAAATATTGCAGACCACATTTCATTAATTTTTACACGTGATCCAACAACTTCAACACAACACAACTTGCAGATCAATATAAATAACCATCAAGCATATTTAAACAGAACAGTGATATCACCATAAGCAGACCACATAAATAAACCCAGACTTCTACATCAACACACAAAATCAAATATAACCCTAATCATTCATTAAAAAAATTTATATGCTACTTTACTTATAGCAACCCGCGTGTATATGTGCTTTTCTATGGAGAAACCTGCGTATAGATCTTAATATACTAAGATTAAAGTTTTGACGAGACTCAGAATAGATTAGCTATATTTAGACATATTTTTTAAGATTTACAGAGCCCTCATACCGTTAGAAACATCCATCATATTCAATCAACCAATCACTGATCTTTACAATCAACTAGAATCATAATAAATACTCAAACAACCCAGATCTATATGAATACATCATTGACATACAATAGAAATACAACAAAACTGTTCAAACATTTCCTTTATCCATTTTCAGCAAAACCCTAGTTTTCATACACGCCTTGGAAGAGCCAAATCCACGTGTATACATCTATAAGTTATTTAAGACTGCACAACATTTCAAAACTACAAATTTACTCATATCATACCCTTCACTTCAACAATCGTGCACCAGACCATAGATCATGTAAATACATAGTCATTTCAAGTCTAGAGAGCCTGATCCATTATTTTTTTCATGAGTGCATCGTAATATTATATATATCTATTGATTATAGTCCATTCCATGCAGATATACTTCATATTTAAGTATTCATTCAATTCACATAGTCATGCTCACTTAGCACTATGATCTTCACCTCCTTATATAGTGTGAGCTTTAGCAAATACCATGAGCCAAAACCACACATGTGTCGATGGTATTCCTAGATAGGTTCAGATAACTATTACTACACTCAATACTATGGGCTAATACTATGGTAAGGGACCCCTAGTATTATATAATTGGTGCACTATATCATACATGACTATTCTTATTTTTACCTACATGTATACACGACTTTGACTTTACCAACTTGCGTATAGTTCCTCAAATATGTACCTTGCCACCTTCTGATTTTGATCTGTAGAGCTTGTATCCCATCACTTTGATATTCTGTTCCATCACTTTTCCATCTATGAGCCTATCTAGAACCAATATAATTGGTCTTTTACAAGTGGTTTGCCATAAAGGACAACACATGCAATCATAATGCCAACATTACATGCTGTCTAGTTACAAAGTAGCTAGATCTCACGGGTAGAGGAGAAAAACGGGGAAGATACCTTTTACATTGATTCCATATTTCATATTCCTTCATATGAAAATGATAATCAATCATCTTGTGATATTGGTAATCAGTCAAATGCTCTAAATATCCTCACTCAAGTTTAAATATTAGACAACCATCACCTTAATATTCATGTTTCTTCTGATATAAGGACTGATAAGTGCCCAACTATAGTAAATGATTTTTTATTTTCCTTTTAATATCTAAACCTACAATTTGGTTTGAGTGGTTCACAATCTCTAGTTGTATGATGGGACAACATTTCAGTTTCTCCGATCCATAAATCTTCAAAGATTAAAATAAGAGAATCAGATGGTCCGGTTGTTAAATATTTAATGTATCATGTTGAATAAGAGAGATTTCAATCCGAGAACCACATTGTTATGCCATTATTTTACCATTATCCCAACAAATATTATGTTGAACCACCATTATTACAAGTTGATATGAGTATGCACAATTTCAATTTTGAATCACATTCAACTGCAATTGATGCCTATCCTCCTGATCTTTCTCATATTTATTCACCTATAACGAAATATTAATTATACCTAGATGTGTTTGAGTATATTATACCATATATTTTTTCTATTTACCATGATCATAACTTGGTATAGGATGGTGTGGTTTCAAAATTAGATGGTGAAGAAATCAAATCCATTGTTCATGATTTTGCTAATAAAAAATCTCTTAATGTTCAGGAGGGAGCTGCAGCAAATTTAAATATTCAAGGGATTTCTCCAATTAATGTATCAATATTATCTATCCATCAAGAGTCTCATATGCTAAATTTTAAATATGATCAAATGAATGACATCAAAAATGTTTTCATTGACACATTTGATGATAGTGGTATGTTGTAATATCCCCAAATGGGAAAATGCAGCAATACATGCATAAATAATGCAGTTTTCAGAAATTCATTCAATTAAATTTAAATGAAGCTCTTGGTTCCATTTATTTATACATTATAACAGCCATATACAAAAGGATATCTGAAACAAATCATGGTAGCTTAGTTAAACAAGCCTCCCAAGCCATTATTGCTCAAAAATCATGCAAAAAGAGGGGCTGCAACCATGAAATAAGCTGGAAATACCCTGACAACGTTATTTTATTACTCCTACAATAGTAGTAAGTTGTACATCAGATCTAGAGCTACTATGTGCACAAAAATTCAGATCTATATCAAATCCATGCACTATACAGGCTCCTCTAATGAACCCCCTTGGGGTTTTCAATAGAACACCAAGTACAAGATGTAGATATGAGATCTAAGACTATAGATCTATGGAAATATTCAGATCTATAAATTGGATCTGATATGATATAAACAAGGAAATTATCTCCTCCAAGAGATCTCTAAATTGAAGGGCAGATCCCCAACACTCAGAAAATCAGCTCTCCAAATGGTGCACTTAATCACCCTGCAACTGCCTCTTCAGAAATAATGCAAATTTGGATCAATACGACATTGTAGGGGACAAAATATAGCTGGCTTGTAGCCAATAAGGTGAATTCCTTCAATATTATCTCCCAATGGAGTAGAAACCTCCTCCACTGAAAAGAAGCACTGAAATGGCCTGGATCTAAAGATCTAGCCTCCACTTGCTGCAGCTTACTGAAATAGAAAAACCCTCAATGGGATCTGTACTATTAAAGGAAAATGAAGCTTGGCCTCAAGCCAGATAATGGACAATATAGTCCAAGACTCCTCCGAAAGTTACTCAATGGAAGAGGTGGGATTCCTGATCAGGAACACCTTGTGCTAAACAACAATCTATCTCAGCTAAACAGCCAGAGAAAGAAATATTTATAAATATACTATATATCAGAAAATAATAATCATAAACTAACCCCATATGTCTGCCATCCTCCTCCTTATAAACAATGTGAGCCTTCTCACCTTTGGTCCCACTCATTAGGGTTTCCATCTTCATGCAATGAATCTCCCTCCAAAGTTGTGGTGTCCCATCATCAATACCACTCCTCCATAACAACGATGATGGATCTGGTCAATCTTGATTGGATCTCCATGCATTGTCTTCTTCCACACTCAATATGGCTTTATTATAACTATCTAAACAGGTTCATATTCCCACTGAGTTATCTTCATTAATGTTTTACATCCTTCATACTAGCTTAGTTGACTTGGTCAAACTTGACTTTGTCTGCATGCATTTAGCCCTTGTTCACACATGAAGGTGTTTTATCCAGCTGTGAATATGATCCCTTTCCCATTAAGAGGATTTTTATCGCTGCTATAAATATTTATGGGTCTCCCTACCCATTTATTCATCTAACTATGTGTGTGGAGAAAAAATGAATATTCCAATTAGTTGTATGCTAATTTATGAATATTACAGTCTTCCCCTCCCAAATGTTGCTTGTCCTCAAGCAACTGCAAGGATAGAACTGAAGAGCCTCTCCTCTTACTCCTATAGCATCCTCAAGTGACAAGTTCCTCCAAAGAACAAGATGTTTTCTCATCAATGTGTTCTCAAGTTCTTCCTCCCATGTGTAAAAGCATGCCTTTGTTGAAAAATCCAAATGGCTCTCATCATGAAAAAGTGGGATATACATGGTAAAAACTATATTTGGTCTATAGGCCTTCTTGAGGCATGGGATATGAAATATATTGGGAATCATCATCCCCATGTGAAGCCTCCATCCCCAAGATATCATCCACAAAAAGTAATTCACCTTCCAACATGGTAACTCCTGAAACATCTCCTCCACCGTAGGCTCCTGCAAAGAAGGTGGGTTTCATAGATGAATATGTGGGACTAAAATGTCCATCTCATGTTGTTTCTCTCTCCACTTATGATATGTATGGGGATGTTGTTGATCTTGGGCTGAAATATTACGATCTTCAAGAATGACCCAAGTCACCCCACCAATCAAAAAATCCATGAAGTGCCTCTCCCAAGAACTCAAGTTCTCCAAATGGATCCTCCCACATGAAGATAAGAGGTGTAGTGTGGCAATCATGTTTTTCCCATTGTTTCTCCTGAAACAAGCAACATATGAAGTATGGAGAATCATACTCCCAATGGGCACCTCCAACTCTTGTGCCATCCCCCCAACAAAGCTTCCCATAAAAATAAGAACATCATCAATACATGGAAGAAAAAACAGATAGAAAAAAGTTGCCATATGACAATTAGGAGGTGGATCATAGTTCCATATGTGGAAGCAACACAGTGCATTCCTTGCCTACCTAAAAGAAAAGTGTAACAAGTGTCCTTTCAACCACTTGTTTTCTACCACAATCATCCTACAAGATGGAATCATGAAAGTAAAACTCGGTGCCAATGGTGCACACCAAAAATCAGGTGGCATCCCCCACAAACCACAAATAGAATGACCAACATCAATGCTGCAAATGGCCTCAGGTACATCACAATACAATATACAAGAAGGAAAGATCCCCCTTGGTACAATATGCTACTCAGAAGAAGTAAAAGAGTACAAATCATAATGCATGAATGTACATCCTCTACCATGTACCTTGGTCATTGAGCTGAAATGGCTCAATTGAAAGGTCTCCCTCACTCTTAATGAGTATGGAAGTGATTGTGACAACCTCTCCATCATTATCTGGGCTATGCATCTCCCCATATGTTGATATACATCTTATTGGATACCCTCCCAAGTGAAATCCTCTAGTAAGGAATGATATGCATCAAGGTGCATGGAAAGAAAGCCCACAAGTGCTGCATGTAGATCTCTCTTCTTATGCTTGAAAATCCAAGTCAAGAAGATCATATCATGGTAATAGATGTCTCCATCCACTACTCCATCACTCTCATCTCCTACATGCCTATCAAGTGCATCATATGTGAAGTGATCCTGGGAACAATCCATCAAAAAACCCAAGCTCCCAAGTGACAGCACTGTTAGCCTTTGTAATAAGGCTCCTGTCATCTCATAGCTCCATCCTTTGACATCCCACATGTCAAAGCCATCAATCATTATGCTTCTATGTGTGAGAGATTCCTCCCAAAGTGGAATTACCTTCTCATCCTCAAAATTTAATAAGTAGCCCATTTGCACCATGGTGGTGCCATCTCCTACCTCTGCAACATCATGCAAAGTATGGGAGAAAATCAGCCCATACTCTCTCTATAACAACCAAAGCAAAAACAAATCGTGTTGCCTCCCCACACCATCATCATATAAATCATGGAGCAATATCATAATAGTTGAAATGAAAGATATCACATCATCCCAATACATAAAAACCCCTTACTGCCATATGATGTAAGTGTCATGCCAAGTTTCCTCTACACATACCCTTTGGAGAAGGATATGTCACATGATGGCCAAACTCTTTCAAGAGTAGCCAATGCAGTCTTGCCTCCTGCTACCCGGTATCATAAATCTGCAAGTGGCTTTCCAACCTTTTTCTCATCAACATCACCCATCCGCCCCATGGTGAGTGTCTATCAGCATGTCCAAAAGTGGCATTCCTCCAATGGAGAATACCATCCTCCCAAATCATATTTCTATCTTTGCATTTCATGGGATGTTGAAATGCAATCTCCTAGAGATCTCCAAATGAATACCACTCATCAATGACCAAGTTGACCCCATAAGGATCCAAATAGGTGGAAGGAAAAAAAATCCCATCATGATGTGAAACATCCATCAAGAAATACCCATCACAACCATGAGAGATTTTATCCATCATAAGATGTTCCCCGACAACTATCTGCCCATCCTTTGTCATACATATGGGAAGGTCATTGGAATTCTCCAACAATGGTTGGGCCCCCAACTCATCACTTTTGTTGATCTCCATGATGGTGCAACTGCTACCTCAACATCATGTCCAATGCTGAACACATAGTTTTGCAATGTATTTTTCAAGACAATACTCATCCCATCCTCCAAGAATTTACATTCCAACCCCAAAGGGTGTATGCAACTCAACAATGATACACTAGGATGACTTTTTGTCTCTTCCTTTAATAAATAAAGGTTGCTTAGCGTAGTGATAGTTTGCTACTCCAAATCATAAATATATTTTGACCCTTGGTCATGCAATGGTACATTCCCATCACCCTCCATATGATATATTTAAATAACCGTAAATGGAAACATGTGCATACCTTGGTACAACTTTGGAACATCTTGTACTGCTACAAGGGTTCCTTCGTCCGGTGTGATGGCTTCCCCAACTACTGATGATGATGGCTACTCATCTATGGCTTCATCAACGCTGGTACAAGTCTCCTCCTCCTCATACATCTCCAAGATAGTGCATGGGACTCTAGATGTCAAGAGATCAAGACTACTTTGGAAAGGTGCAAGTATCTTTTCTCCTGATTTAAGTGCTCTTGCAGCAAGTGATGGCGAAAGCTTCTTCTCCTCTAATTTCTTCTTGTCAAACTTTTTGATCAACCTTTGAGTAAATTCCACAAATGTAATCACTCTGGCATGAATCAAATGGCTGAACCACCAAATCCTTGCTTCACCCTCAAGGTGGAGTGCTGCATCTCAACAGCTTCTTTCTCCACTACTAGATGTAGCAGGAAAAATGCATCCAATCTCCTTCCCCAAGTCCTTGATGTGCATGAGGATGACCCATCAAAATTAGACAATAGAAACATATTTCCCTTCTACCTTCTATTGTTGCAAGGTCTCCTTTCTTCTTTGAGCTAAATGAACTGTGGGAGAGTTAGATTCTCCCTAAAAGCTCTAGTTTGAGACTTATATTCTACAAGATACTCACTTAGAATCTCATGATCTAAGTGTTCTCCATCTCTATGCCTCTTATCTTTAAAAGAGAATGCCATAGTATGTTTCTTTATGCAATACTGGATATTCTTTTTGTTGATAGGAAGTACATGGACCTTCCTCATCTTGAAATCCTAATGTGGTTTCACTTCTTTTCTCCAGTTTTCTTTTCTTGACCTCCTTGGTGAGGTCCTTCTTAGATATAAAAATATATGAGATGAAACTCATTCCTCCCATCATTTTTATCTCTTTCTCCTTCTCTTCTTCTTCTTATAGCATATTGGCTGGAAACTCGCAGGTTGAGCCAAAGATCATGCTTTGATACCACTGTAATATCTCCAAATGGGAAAATGCAACAATACATGTATAAATAATGTAGATTTCAAACATTTATTTGATGAAATTTAAATGCAGCTCTTGGTTCCATTCATTTATACATTATAATAGCCATATACAAAAGGATATCTGAAACAAATCATGGTAGCTTAGTTAAACAAGCCTCCCAAGCCATCATTTCTAAAAAATTATGCAAAACGAGGGGCTACAACCATGAAATAAGTTGGAAATACCCTGACACTGTTATTTTATTACTCCTGCAATATAAGTAAGTTGTACATCATATATAGAGTTTCTATGTGCATAAAAATTAAAATCTATATTAGATCCATGCACTATACAGGCTCCTCTAATGAACCCCCTTGGGGTTTTCAGCAGAACACAAAGTACAAGATGTAGATATGAGATATAAGACTGTAGATTTATGGGAATATTTAGATCTAGAAATTGGATCTGATCTAATATAAACAATAAAATGATCTCCTCCAACAGATCTCCAAAGTGATGGGAAAATCCCCAACACTTAGAAAATCAACTCTCCAATTGGTGCATTGAATCACCCTGCAACTGCCTCCTTAGAAATAACACAGATCTAGATCAATACTGCACTGTAGGGGACAAAATATAGTTTTCCTACAACCAATATATGAAATTGAAGCTCAATTCCTTCAATACTGATCTCCCAATGGAGTAGAAACCTCCTCCACTGAAAAGAGGCACTGAAATGGCCTAGATCTGAAGATCTAGCCTCCACTTGCTGTAGCTTACTAAAACAAAAAAAACCTCAATAGGATATGTGCTATCAAAGGAAGATGAAGCTTTTCCTGAAGCCAGATAGTGGAAAATATGGTGCAAGACTCATCCAAGAGCTACTCAATGGAAGAGGTGGGATTCTCGATTAGGAATGCCCTGTGCTAAATAGCACTCTATCTCAGCTAAATAGCCAGAGAAAGAAATATTTCTAAATAGACCATATATCAGAAAATCATAATCATAAACTAACCCCATATGGCTACCTTCCTCCTCCTTATAAACAATGTGAGCTTTCTCACCTTTGGTCCCACTCATTAGGGTTTCCATCTTCATGCAATGAATCTCTCTCCAAAACTACAATGTCCCATCATCAATACCACTCCTCCATAACAATGATGATGGATTTGGTCAATCTTGATTGGATCTCCATGCATTTTTTTCTTCAACATTCAAGGTGGATTTATTATAACTATCTAAACAGGTTCATACTCCGACTGAGTTATCTTCATTAATGTTTTACATCCTCCATACTAGCATAGTTGACTTGGTAAAACTTGTTGGGTGTGGAGCCTGATTATCTTGTTTATTTTGTATCACAGCATTGGACCCCCTGTACCTTAAAAGGGGCGGCAACGCCACCCGTAATTAATCGCTGCCGTGGGGGGTCCAGGGGGGGCGGCAGCGCTTTTCGGAGCCCCCCCCCCCCCCCCTTGGCAGGGGCTTTTGGGGGCAGCGCCCCCGAAGCTAAAAACATATGTAAAATTGCCTAGTAAAAGTATAGTAATTTCTAGTCAATCTGGGCCATTCATAGGCAAATGATCTGACAGTAGAAGTTATGTTTAGATTAGGGTTTCTTGCCCTAGAAGGCAACCCCTCATTTGATGAGGGTATTGTATTGCGGCTATGTATTGTATTTGCATTCTCGGAGCGAGAAGCAGAGAGGGAGACTGTGAGAGAACAAAGGATATTACAGCGGATCTGCTGTAGGTTGTGTCTCTTCATTTTTCTGGATAATAGAAAGGAAGGACTGGCTGTTCATGGTGGAGGTAGCCCAAACTGGGTGAACCACGTATATCTGTGTCTCTCTGGTTTTATGTGTTTTGTGTGCTTGTATTTTCCGCATATTTTATGTATTTCATTGCTCTGTAATATATAATTTTCTAACAAAACTTGACTTTTTCCACATGCATTTAGCCCTTGTTCACACACGAAGATGTTTTATCCAACTGTGAATATGATCCTTTTCCCATTACTAGGGGTTTTATTACTGCTAGAAATATTTATGGGTCTCCCTACCCATTTATTCATCTAACTATGTGTGTGGAGAAAAAATGAATATTCCAATTAGATGTATGCTAATTTAGGAATATTACATATGTACCCACCTATTTATCTTTCTAAGCCACCAAAGTATGATTATCCACCTCCTAAAATTTCATGGATTTCTTAGGTAGTTGAGGCACTTCATCTTCCACTGATCGTTATGTGAAGTTATCACAACCTTGACGATATCCATGAAATATATTGTATCCACACCTTAAAGGATTCTTGGAATTTTCAAGTTAATGTTCCTAATCCCAAAGATAGTGATTTTGATCAGATAAAATATTATTGTTTAGTTAATTCTCCCTCATGTGAATCCCTTGAATAATATGTAGCATTGGATTGCATATCTTTCTCATATATACTTAGCGTTGATTCATATCATTATAACTGTCAATAAAAATATCACACATTACTAGATTGCTCTATCTTGAATTTTTCATTGAATGATCAAGTCCTTACCTTTCTGGCATTGATATTTTTTTCAGCATAATTGATAAACATAAGTATAAACCAATGTTTGGATATTTTGGTGAACCTAATCCTTCAAGATGATAACAATGTTAGATCTAATTCGACTTAATTTTTCAACCTTTTGTTAACCTGCTTTTACCATTATTTATATCTTAAATGGATTTCAGACTATTGGATATGAAGTTAATATATCCTCCATTATAAAAGAGGAAATGATCATTTCCAATAATTTTCACACAAATGGGAAGAATTTTCACTTTGTAGTGCTTGTGGAATACCAAAAATTCACACATAAATATCTATAAATAAATGAACATCTCGTATATTGACCATCATATTCAATCAATATAATAGATTCAACAATTTTCATCTTATCAATGATTTTTCCATAGAATTACTTGATGATTTTTGTTGGTTTTTATTTAATTCATCTCACTATTTAGATACTTTTCAAGAAGTTGAGGCACTTTAGACTTTTTTGATGGTTATGTTAGTTCTCTATAGTCTTGGTAAACTGTTTGATATAGAAAAAATTGTGTTATGATTGTTGAGAAATTAGGGATTTTATTAAAATTTCTCTTTCATGATAATTACTTTTGATTTCGTTATCCTTATTTCACATAGATCCACACAGATATTTTCTTTGTTAGATTATTATGTTCTTCATCAAGTCAATTATCAAATGCACAAGAGACACAAATATTTAGGCTATCAAGCCAAGGCCAAAACCTCTCCCTCTTAGAGAGGGAAACCCGAAAGTAATTCTTTTTATAGATCTTTAATTGATGAGTAGCATACCCATAAAAAAAAACCTTGACACTAGTATGCTTCCAAGACTCATGTCACTATCCTTGCTACTCTTCTCAACTGCTTAAGATTATATTTCCTTCTGCATTGTACTATACCAGCACTAGGGAAGCTCGGTCCCTATCCCTAAACAATATGCTTCTTTATTTCCTTCATTTGATCTAGCCTCGACCTAATAGAGACTCCTCCTTAGCATTCTTTCTGCACTTCTTTATATCTAATTCTGAGACCCTTTGAACGCATAAGTGACTCTTATTTTCACTGTATTCAACTTCAACCTCTTTCTAAGATATACCAGATATAGATGTTTCTCTGATACAGAGATACTATATCTCTCTTATTCGTCTAAAAACATACTTCTTCTTCAATATATTTCATCTTATTCCAATACTGTAATAAACAATGATATCAAACTTGATCCTTCACTGTATTAGGTCTTGACCTACTAGGATATGCAAGGTATAACAAGCCCAAATTTGTCTGAATTGATGTCTGCATAATGAGGCCACAATTCCCTTATATATGGGGATTGTCTCCCATATCTAGGTCAACATGATCACTTGAGGGTAGGCCAAATTTACCAAGGAAGATATTCATCACAATTTAAGTCGACTTCAAGGTGCCTAATGAGAAGGTCTTTTAGAATACTTCTTACATCAATAATATGTCCTTTTACAATTGTAACAACACTTCATATACATGACTCTAAATTATATATTTATGACAATATGAAAATACCTAAAGACATCAAGAAGAAGTATTTAACCTATAATAAAAACTCCTTGCTCATGAAACCAGTGAGGCAAGCTTTACAAAATAAATTTTATTATCTTTTTCTTCTTCATTACATAAATTCATGATTATAAGTCATTATGAGAACTGAACCTAGTTACACTTTTCAACACTCCCTCTTAACTAGGGATTTATTCATAATGGTACATGGTAACTCTCAATATTATGAATCTCCTAAGATGAATCAGATTAGTAATCCCATCTGTATACTATCGTATCAACCAACATTTTCATAGTGCAAGGTATTGACTAACAAATCCATCTATCCATGAGATATTTGAGCTACAATGCTAGTGAGACCAATGATGAATAGACACCTACGTCATTATCTCTCTTGGATCATATCCCACCCAGGTTCACTTAGGATATGTCTAGGACTATTATTATCTTCGATTCCAAGTCCTCAATTTTTTTTTTCCTTTGATGGGTACTCTTACTTTGGATTCCCTAATACATCCTCAAGAGTATCAGATGTCATATGATTACCCAACCCTACATTCTATCTTCCCAAGTGAATACCAAAATGATGAATTTATCTCTCCCTCTCAACTAGGGAGGACATATTCCATAAAGTAATGTACTCATTAATATGCAAAGAAAGTAACTAAGATCCATATTGACTTAGCAATTACCAATTTTATTCCAAGTAAAAAACTTATTACCATGATCCCTGTTGATTAGGGACTTGGAGCAACAATGATGAAAATAACCCAGTTGCTCATGAAGAAATCCTTCCTTAAATGTCATGAATTTATTTGTTTTTGAGGAGTATTCATCTTTGGGATCTCTTTATAAGGCACAAAAAATCCTTCTTTCATCGAAGATTCATGTCTTCTATTAGAAAGTGCTCCATCAATATTTTCATCTGTTCTAGCTTCATGTCATGCTGCTTTATTTCGAACCATATTCCTTCCAAGGATATTTCATCCTGCCATATGGTTGGAAACCTGTGGAAGGCATATACTTCCCTCTGGCATCCCTGCATAATCTCATCAGATAGTATTTACTTATAAATATGAACTATTAAATCAAAAGTTGCCTTAGTGATGATCTTTCACCATGACATCTTCTTGTAGGCATTGACATCCTTCATTTACATATTGACAAATATCTTAAATATATGTATTGTCAAGGGTCTCCATCCTTTTTGGACTTCTAATAGAGCTTGCATATATTCCTAGGATATTTTCTAGTCAAGTATTCTTTTCTTCCTTAGACGTTGATTGTTTTTTAACATGGTTGCACTTCTCACGATCTCTTCCTTTCTTTCCCCACACAATTTGATTTCATTCCCGGGAGCTTCTAGTATGCAGTTCCTTGATTGTGTACAACCACCTAATATTCCATATCAGGTAATATTATGTTAATTTTATTTGGTATGGATCATTCCTTATGGAAACTTGTGCATCAGAGTAAATTATATTTTCCTTTTTTCATACTTTTGAAGTTAAAAGTATATTTCACGCAACCATATATCATGAATTTATACCATCCATTGTAATCATAAATATATATGTACCTCATCTCTTTTCCTTTTGATTATGCTTGATGCAATTTTCCTTAGAGTGAATAGTTTCATTCTCTTGACCTACTTTATCAATATGTCATCATATCCTAATCCTAGAATTATACAAGTTAGAATTCTCGATGAAACCTTTTTGCTTTACTTATAACCAGTGAATCCAGAAAGGATTCCATTAGAAAGTGTCAGCACTTGTTTCCATATTGATTATTTAATGATGACCCTAAATCTAGATGACTTCCTTACATACATGTTGTTTTAAGTGAGGTTCCAAGGAATCACTATTTCCATAGCATGGTTGTCACATCAATGTGCTACAAACATCCTCCTATGAGAAGTGCTCCTCCTTCAATGCTTCCATCATGATGCCAATTATAAAGTGATGCATCTATCTAATATACAATGCTTCCTAACATACTATTTTACAACTGACTGTTACACAAAAAATTTTCGATGTCCCTGTACTCCCTGTCTATGATCCTGGAGACCCCTAACAGTGAACCCTGTGTCTATTTTCCATCATGAAAATGTGCCATAATATCCCTTCTAGCATAATTAATAAACTCTCTGTTGACCATTCATGAAGCAGCTCCTTGAAAACATGATTATCTAAAGCAGAGCACCCTCTCTGTGTCTCGCTCGCGTCGATGGATCTTTTTTGGTCTAGGGAAATGCCGATCAACATTGGAATGAGGATCATACCCACGACGATCCTCTTCTGGAAAGTTTTTGAAAAATGGAAGTGAAGCTTCAAGATCTAGAATTTTCATGGTAGAGAACTGGTTGTTTTTTCTTGAGGATAGAGCCAAGCTTCTCCCTTTGGGCCTCTGGTTCCTACAAAAGTGGAACCACACAAAGGGATAGCCCATTTCCCAACCTTAACTAGATCCATGCTCCCTCCTCCCTTGCTATAAAATGGACATTCTCCCATAGCTCTGCTAGTTAGAACATATTTTTAAGAACACCAGAGAGGTATTTGTTGTTATAGGTATCGAGCGAGATTTGAGACCTTTTTCCCTTCACATCAAGTTAAAACGAATATTTTGGAGACATGCCTGGATCTGGACCCGTTGAAGGAGAGTTGCAACATCAAGGCGCTGGTTGTAACTCCCCCTCTCAATTTTAATAAAATACAATTGATTTGTTCTTTCCATTCTCGTCTTTAATGTATGATTGGATTCTTAGTTTTCCTTGATCAACTAGGTAGATTGTATATGCAATATATATGTTATGCTTTCATGTTTGTTGTTGTTTGATCCCTTGTGCAGGTAACTAAGCACCGATAATGGTGAGGATCCGACTACAGAGTGCGAAGGATTGAAGGATTCAAGCAATGAATAGCATCAAGCTGAGGTAAGTGATCTATTCATGATCTACATGCATTTACAATCTAAGAAAGTAGGCTTATAATTGTTCCTTGTTGTTACTAGACCCATCCTAGGGCTAGAGGGATCGTCTCTGTCTGCGGAGAGGATTTTCCTGCATAAAAAATTGGCGACTCCACTGGGTAGTGCTATCCTTTCAGTCTCTTGTTTTCGATTTTTTATTTCCGGTTTTGTTATCGACTTTCATCGAGTGTTCATCTCCTTATCTTTGTAGCTTCTGTAATTACTTACAGACATTTATCTCTCTGCTGAAGTGATAAGCTTAGTGTCAGTTTAGAAAACCCTTTTATTTTTTAGTCTTCTACTCAATCGACACTAGTATTTCTCTGACAGTCGTGCCGATCCACACTAAAATAATTTTATGCAGTCGCCCTTTTACTCTTCGGGCGCGGGTTGTAGCTTGACAACCGTGTCGATTTATGCATGTAACTTTTTTAGGGTTTCCTTCATTTGGTCAGCCAGTGGGTGTTATCCTTCTTAGTGTTCTTTGTTGTTTGGATAGCTCTTCTTCTTCTCCATTCAGTGACAATTCTGATTCAATTTTTTCACCTTTGGTTGTCTCTTCTACAAAGATATTGCATCCTTGTTATCCTAGGGTTTCCAGGTGTCCTTGGGTCCTTTGAGCATTTTCTTACTTTGTTGAATTCTCAACTTCTCATTGAATCAAGTTTTGTCGCATCATTCAGGCTTTGTATTTTATTGAGGTTTGTATTTTGATTGGTTCTCGCTAGTAGCATTTTCAAGTGTTAACTCTGAATGCATTTGAGTTCCTTTCGCCATCAAGCATAGACTACAATTTCTTTTCCTCTGACTGAAGTTTTTTTCTTTGAGTGATTGATTAGTGTGTTAATGAAGAGTGTTTTGTTTTGAAGAAAATGGTTTACGTCTCTCTTTGATTTTCGAAATGTTTTCCTCTTACATGCGTTTTTGAGAGATTTCATTAGTACTCAAATCATTGTTGATTGATTTGAATTCTACATTTCACATTCTACTTATAATAAAAATACAAAAAGAATTTTTGTTTTGTTTCGCTTTAGAAAATGAAAGTTTCATTGTGATTCACTTCTAAGTGCATTTAGTGAAAGGAAGAAATTGTAAAATTTTTGTTTCGCTTTAAAATTTTACGCCAAAGAAAAATGAATGTGGTACATAATTTTTTTCTGCATTGATTGTGTGTGTTTCTCTATCCTTCATTAATGTATTATTCATCAAAATGAGTGGTTCTTCTCTAATTTAGCTACATCTTTGGGGTTCAGGTGAAATCGGTAGGACTTTAAAACTGAGACATAATTCAAGATCAGCCTTAAAATTTATTCTATCAACCTAATGAGCATTTTTAATCTAACGAATCACATTTAGTGGTCTAGGCTAGAGATGTGTTTCAACGTCATTAAGTGTATGAGATGTCGCTAAATGTCTGCGTTATAGCACGAGGATGATATCCTGTCCCACATATGGAAGTATATTGATGTATGAAATTATATTTTGGGATGATATCATTGAATAATTACGCATCAGAGAACACTACTGCGGATTTGGTCTCCCACATACCATCGCGTACATTTTGGGAGACACAATTAGGCTGCAAATTTACCATAGGTAACTGAGTCGACCGCCTTGTAGACGTGATACATTGAACACAACATTTAGGGAGATTGGTTCTCATATGTTAATTCCTTGGTCATTTATCTTTCATTTGATCACCAAGGTGTATATTGCAGTTCACAGCTACCTGGTAATCCTTTTTCCTAGTTCACCCCCTTTTGATTTGTTTTGTTTTTAATTTCTAAAATTTATTTTCCACGATAACATTTTAGCTGTGCTCATCTTAGATTGATATAAATGGCAACGCCTCCTGATTTTATCAACCAAGGAATCCCCTCAGATGGGAATCCTAGTCCTTTTCCTTCTTTTGGAAATGTTGGTGCTCCGTCTATGGAAACATTGTCCCTCCCAGGATTAACCATTTGTATGTTGGTTTGGTTATTTTCGACCCGTGTGGTTTCGAACGTCCAAATGTTTCTAAACTGAGTTTCCCTCCGCATGAATCGTGTCAACCCCATGTTGATCTTAAGGTTGACCCATCACCTTCTTCACCCATTTCTTCACCTCGTTCTTCCTCTTCACCTAGTGAGAATATATATTCTAGTAACTAGGTAGCTAAGAATAAGAGGAAGAAGTCTAAGAAGAAGAAAATAAGCAAGAGGGTAAACTAGGAACCATTTCTACCCATGCAACTAATATTGAGAAACCTCCCATTGAATATCGTAAACTCAAATTCCCTTGAAATCTATGTGAGGGTGAACACCCTCTTCATGATTGTCTTGGAATTCCCAAGGTGTTAGAAGCATGGTCTATTTCCCTGATTCATCCTTCATCATCAAACCTTTGGGCATCATGTTGATGATGAGCCTTCAACTAGAGATAATAAGACTCGTAAGAGATAGGGTAAAATAAAAATTCCCTGTAGGTTGTGTGAAGGGAACCATCCCATTAACCTTTGTCCTTATATGGATGAAGCCTCCAAAGTGTTGAATACCCTTTCGAATTCGAAATCCTATCTTCTTGTAGGTTACTAGAAATTTTCTTCAAGTCCTCCACCTCTAAATCAAGTAATTCATCGGGATTCATCTCTAGTCGATTCCGCTGTCTTTGAAAGTCAGTATTTTAAGTCTGTTTCTTGTTGGGTATGTGTTATATTCTTTCCACAACTAGTCATGCATAGGAGGGGTAACAAAAAATCCTGTACATTACGCCAGGCACAGCAAGGGGGTCACAAGGGGGCGGCAGCCCCCCTTGTTCAAGGTCTAGTGCAGCACCCTGGGAAAAACAAATTGGACCCTATTTTTCAGTGGGCCGACCCGCCCATGGTTTTTTGCATGGGTTTGCACATGGTTTTGGGGCATGATGGTTTTTGGACCCTGGTATTTTGTAGATCCGATAAAGGGAACTACAATTATGTTCTAATCCACGGTTAATGGACTGGGGTTTATGTCTGCTTCGGCATGTATATATATGTGTTGTAACACTAAAAGGAATATAATGTAAAATCAAGTCGGTCGTCCCGATTTGGGATCCAAGGGAAAATCTTTATGTATATCTGTTTTATGTTTTATGCTCTCGCTATTGTTTATTTTTTGTTTTTAAGATTCGTTTGCAGATAATTTATGTACAGGGTTAAAACCTGTATTTCCCCCCAACATTGGTTGAGAAAAAGGTCAACCTGATCCTACCCACAGTTCATCAGGCCTTTTCCGTCAAGAGTGGGCCTCATCTTAGTCATGTTCTTTTTGTTTCCTCTGCTTCCCTTGGACTAGAGGGAGATCCTCCTTTTCCATGATCCAGGAGGTTGATCATCCTACTCCCATCACCACATTCCTATAAAGTGATCCGATTGATCTCATTACTGAAATCCAAGAGGGTGGTATTTCCGCTCCCGTAACGGAGGGTGATAATCCTCTTATTCCTAAGGAACCCCCTGATTTTATTTTGGTCGCTTGCTTTGATTGGAATCAATTCACGAGATACTGTATTCCTTATTACGTGCCTTTTGAGATCACTATACATTCCTAAAATATGGACCTACCAGGCACGATTATAGATGAAGGTGCCTCGATTAGTATTTTATCCTCAAATACCTAGAAAGCTTTTGGTTCTCCATAAATTTTTCCTGTTACTCAAAATCTGTTGGCTTTTAACAGAGGAACTGATCAATTGTTAGGGATCCTTCTCAAGTTTCCTACTACTTTGGGAGGAAATATTTTCTATTTAGATGTGATGGTTGTCCAAGGCCCCTTGGATTTTAACTTACTCCTGGGGCATGACTACACTTATTTAACGGGAGTACTTGTTTCTTCCCTCTTTCGTGTGATTTTTTTCCACATGAAGGTTGGATCATGACCATTCATCAGCTTTCATTCATTGGTCCTGATGTGACATCTTGGTTACCATCGTCCTTTCTTGGTCCTTTCCTGCCAGTGGTATCTTCCCCGCCATAGGTTAATTATGTGACCACTTGCTCGTTGCCCTCACCCAGTGATAGTACTGTCATGTACCATCTACCGAGGTTATTAGATTGCGATTTTCAAGATGTTGTTCTCCCAAGCGATGAGAACCTCTTGGAAGCCATAAATTTTCATATGTTTTGATCAAGTCTTTGGAGCATAGTTCATTTTCTTGTGTCAACCTCCTTAAAAAATGAAACAAGCTCATCATAGAAAAGTTATTTTCTTGTGTCAAGATATTTAAAAAATAAAATAGGGTTTCATGACGACAATTCTTTTTACTGTGTCAACCTCGTTAAAAAATGAAACAATTTCCCTTTTTAATTTGAGTCTTTTATCAGATCTCGTAAAATCCCAGTCGTGTCTTTCACTTGCTCTCGTAATTGAACCTTACTCTAGTGAATAAATGGAAGCTTGGGGGGCATGCACCTCGAATTGAGTCATCATGCTGGGGGCATGCACACTTTTTCAAGAAATTTTTTCCATGTTTCAAGCTTGTGTACAAATAAAACATTTATTTATTTTTACCTCTCGTGATTTCCTTTTTATCAGCCTATTTTTCTAGATGAGCCTTGGTTTTTTATTCCATTGCCACCATCTTCTTGGTTGATTCTACGCCTTCACTTGGTTGTTTTAACCATCCCTGAGGAACCGCTACAATGAGTGGTCTTGTTAGCCAACCTCTTGACTTTTATCATGTTTTGAGCAGTTCCACCATAAACGGAACCAGTTGTTATCCTTTATACCACTTGTTCCTTCAAGTGGAGTCATCTTTCAACTCTTTTCGGACTCTCTAAACATGATAAGGTTGTCGAGTTCTTATCATTTTGAAATCGTTAAAGTGCAAAAAACATCATTTACCCAGTATATGTTTAACCATTTTTTAGGCTGGGATAAATTATTTACGAAGAAGGAATACCTTAGTCAATCATGACTAAGATGTTCTCTCACAGTTCATTTTCTACCTTTTTTGGTATGAGGGACTAGTTACGAAAAGGGACATCTAGAGTTTTGTTTTCGCCTATTTTCAAAATCTCTAAATGTGAAAAGATTGCAAGTTCCACCTTTTTCAGACTCATTAAAATTTGACGGCATTAGATATGTCATCATCACGACACTGAGTTCCTCCTTTCTAGGGCTTGTAAAGTGTATTAGGATGGATTTGTCTGAAAGAAAAAATTATAAGACAAACATATTCTATCCCCTTAAAGCTTATATACAAATATAATTGGGATACTCGCCAAAAATGGTGGGGGAAAATGGAAAGTATTAATCAGTTTTGTTGGAAGTATGTCTCTCTTGAACATGACACATCCTCTATTTCGTGTCGGGTTTGGGATATCCTTCATTCTCCACTTTGCCTCCATTGTTTTGGGAAATTTGTTTTTCCTCTCCTGCCATTACCATTTTCATCAAACATGAACTATGATTCCATTAGAGTCAAATAATTCCAAACTCCAAAGTCGTGTCTCTAATATGTTCAAGAGAAGTTCCTTTTGCATCTCATTCATTGCCTAGTTTTCTGAGCACTTTCATTATTATCTTATTGGCTTCCTCTTGTGTCGATGATGTGGGATTGATTATGGCCCTTCATCGATAGATCAATTCCTATCAAATTCAACTCATTATCTGATAATTTTTCTAGAGATCCTGTTTCCAGTACCTTAGTGCATGTATGCTTTAATGGCAAGTTGTTCACATCCAACGACAAGCTTACATCATTGACCTTCGATCACGTGATTCTGTGAGTGTTCGACCTGAGCTCCTTATTCGCATCTCGTGGATTATAATGTTGGTACCTTGAGAGCAATTTTCAATTGTCATCATTGGTGGTTTCTATCGTTCATGTTAACGGTTTTCACTATTGACTGGTAAATCAGGCAATTTTCTTGCAAGTTTGACTTTAACTCATTTACTCACATTCTTGAATTTGTACTTTATCGGGTCGTGACAGAGCACAAGACTATCTGTTTTGTCTAATAAATGTTTTGTTGCGAGGAGATATGTATTATTCATGATTGTACACATGACTCTTTCATTTGTATGGCTGTGACCATACCTTGAGTCTATATTTGTGATCCTCTTTATTTGGATGGTTGCGACCATACCCCTGATCCTATTTCATGATCTCTTCTATGGATGGTTGCATCCATACCTCATGTCATGTGATTATTTCAGACATTTCAGTTTATATATATATATATATATATATATGCTTGTTTACGTAGGTTTTTCGATGGCGACATCTTGCTCCTAGCACATACTCATAAAGCATTTCACCCCTCACTCTCATTCGAAATTCATGCTTTAGGGGTATCTATTACACCACAATTTTTCACTATCCCTATACTCCCCGTCCCTGATCCTGGAGACCCCTAACAGTGACCCCTGTGTCTATTTTCCATCATGAAAATGTGCCATCATATCCCTTCAAGCACAATTGATAAACTCTTTGTTGATCATTCATGAAGCAACTCCTTGAAAACATGATTTTCATGAGCGAGACACCCTCTCCATGTCTCGATCGTGCTGATGGCTCTTTTTTGGTATAGGGTAGTGTCGGTCGACACTGGAATGAGGATCATACACGCATCGATCCTCTTATAATTTTTTTTTTTAAATGGAAGTGAAGCTTCAAGATCTATAAGCTTCGTGGCAGAGAGTTGGTTGTTTGTTCTTGAGGATAGAGCTGAGCTTCTCCCTTTGGGTTTTTGGTTCCTACAAAAATGGAACTACCCAAATGGATAACCCATTTCCCCACCTTTAGTGGATCCATGCTCCCTCCTCCCTTGCTATAAAATGGAAATTCTCCCATAGCTCTTCTAGTTAAAACAGAGTTTTAAGAACACCAGAGAGATATTTGTTGCTATAGGTATCGAGCGAGAGTTGATACATTTTTCCCTTCACATCAAGTTGAAACGACCGCTTTGGAGACGTGCCTAGAACTAGATCCATCAAAGGAGAGCTGCGACATCAAGGCATAGGTTGTAACTCCCCCTCTCTATTTTAATATAATACACTTGATTTGTGCTTTCCATTCTTATATTTAATGTATGATTTGATTCTTAGTTTTTCTTGACCAACTAGGTAGATTTTATATGCAAGATATATGTTATGCTTTCACATTTTTTGTTGTTTGATCCCTTGTGCAAGTAACTAAGCGCTGGTAATGATGAGGATCTGACTACGAAGTGTGAAGGATCGAAGGATTCAAGCGAGGAATAGCATTAGGCCAAGGTAGGTGATCTATTCATGATCTACATACAATTATAATCTAGGAAACTAGGCTTCTAATTGTTCCCTGTTGTTACTAGACCCATCCTACGGCTATAGGGATCGTATATGTCCGTAGAGAGGATCTTCCTGGATAACACTGACATGTACCTTTTAAAGAGGAAGATGATCTCAATCATAGTAGAGATCTTTCACTTATTCTTTCTTAGGCTTCTTTGAATTAAGTTCTTTAATTTCTTTGGCGACATGGGCTTCTTCCTTCTTCCTCTTGTCCTTAGGTTGGTATAATATTTCTTATAGTGCCCAAGTTCATTACATTCATAACATCATATCTTATCGAAGTTTATTCTTTTATTTTGAGGCCCAAAATTACCAAATTTGCCCTTTGTTCTTGACATGGTAGCATAGACTTGAGTCTCTTCACTTTATCCTATATCTATTTTTTATTTTAAACTAGTCTCTTATATCTCAAATAGAGACCATAGATCCTGAAATGGTGTTTATTCTTTCTTATCATAGAAGCTTGAAGTGAAGTTTTCCCATCCCTCTGGTAGAGAATTCAGTACAACTATAAAGATTTCTATATCAAACATTACTTATCCCAATTGCTGCAGTTGAACTCGCATTTCAGAAATCTTCATAAAATATGAAGGTATTCCTTTCTCTCTTGAGAAATTCAACTTGTATAGTTCTTGTCTCAAATATATGTGACTTCCCCTGTAGTACTCACCAAGAATATATCCACCAATTTGTCATATATTTCTTTTGAATATTCTAGTTTTCATACATAGGGAATGAGAGAGTCCTTTATGGATTCTATAAGAATCCTTAGGGTTCTTATGCCTCCCTTCATGTATTTGGAATGTTCTTGAGTATATTATTTTTAAGGCCTAGTTGTTGAACCTTTGATATATTCCACGACTTCATTCTCAATAAGATTTAGATCTGTCATTTTCTTCCATGCAAGAAATTTTGAAACCCCAACAAATTTGTTTCTTTCTTTGAAAAAATACATTTTGACAGATTCAGATGAATCCATAAAGATACGTACTTGAGTAGATTATTTTCTTCTTCTACAAGCTTCCTTGTTGATGATGATGTAGAAATTATCATGAGCTCCCTCTTAGATAGACTTCTTCATGAGTGGTGTAAAGTGGTAGATCACTTTAGATCCTTGATTATGATGATAATCAAGGATGGATTGATGATGGCTCCAACAATGTTGACTTGGATTCAGCACCAAATATGTTCTGAAGATAAGGATCACCTTTTTGGTATTGATTTTCCTCTAGAAATGAATTTTATGTAAAATTCTTTTGACTAAGGTCTTCAGTCTCCTTGAGATAGCTCACTGACTTCCTTGTAGGCTACTTCTCAAAAGATGATCTTCCTTCTTAGATCTAGTGTTTGACTCTTCACTATATATCCTTCTTCAATGTAGATCATTTACTTTTCTTTGATGTCTTCTAGAAAAACTGATCCTTGTTTTATTCTTTAAATATTTAACCTTGTGCCTTCTTGCTAAACTTCCCTTTCTTGTCTTCAACACCTTAGCTCTGATACCATGTTGAGAAGTTACGAGTTTTATATATGTTTAGATATAATTACTTGTGATTTCGTTATATTTATTTCACATATATCTTATCTTTTTTAGATTATTATGTTCTTCATCAACTCAATTATCAAATGCACAAGACACACAAATATTTAGGCTACCAATCCAAGGCCAAAACCTCTCCCTGTTGGAGAAAAAAAAACAAAAGTAATTATTCTTATTGATTGTCAATTGATGAGTACCATACCCATGACAAAGGCCCTTGACACTAGTATGCCTCCAATACCCTTGTCACTATCCTTGCTTCTCTTCTCAACTTCTTGAGATGATCCATCCTTTTGAATTGTACTGCACCAACACCAGGGAAGCTCAGTCCCTAACCTAAAAAATATACTTCTTTATTTCCCTCCTTTGATCTAGCCTCGGCCTACTAGTGACTCCTTAGCCTTTTTTCTGCACTTCTTTATATCTATGTCCGAGACCCTTTCTACACCATAGTGACTTTTATTTTCACTCTATTCAACTTCAACCTCTTTCCAAGATACCAGATATATATTTTTCTGCAATACATAGATAATATATCTCTCTTCTTCGTCTAAGAATAGATTTCTTCTTCTCAATATTTCCTCTTCTTCTAGCACTGTAATACACACTGGTATCAAACTTTATCGTTCATTGTAGTAGGTCTCGACCTACTAGGATAGGTGACGTATAGCAGACCCAAAACTAAAATTAAGTATACCTCTCTCTCCTTCGTAGATTAGCCTCCAATATTCACATCAAGAAATACCTTTAACTCACACTTCCATTGCAGATCCTTGTCCGAATTTATGTCTGCATAATGAGGCCACAGATACTTTATATATGTGGATTGTCTCCATCTCTAGGGTAACATGGTCACTTTAGGTTAGGCCGACTTTAGCAAGGAAGATATTCATCACAATTTAAGATGACTTCAAGAGGCCTAGTGACAAGGTCTTGGAGTATACTTCTTACATCGATAACATTTCCTTTTACAAGTGTAACAACACTTCATATAAATGACCCTAGATTATATATTTATGACAATATGACAAACCCTAAAGACATCAAGAAGAATTATTTGACCTATAATAAAAATTCCTTGCTCATGAAACCCATGAGGCAAGCTTTACAAAATAAATTACATTATCTTTGTCTTCTTCATTACATAAATTCATAATTACAAATCAGTATGAAGACTAAACCTAGTTACACTTTTCAACAATCCCTCCTTGATCTTTCTCACAATATGTATTTGATTATTAAAATCTTATATTTGCATGAATCTCCTTTTTTTTTAAGATAGTATTTTTCACGATCCAATTGCTAACGAGTTAGAGGAATTATGATTGAAATGTTTAATTACTAATGAAAAATTCCAACATTATCTTGAACTTAACATGTATGGATGTATGTTTGAGAGTTGTTTTCAAGGAATTCATGTTCATCATCGTTTCTATTTTGGAAAGCCTACAGGTTGGATACAATAAGATTCTAAAGTAAAACTTTATGCTTACAACCTTGACCTTCATTATTATGTAAAATTAATTCAAGTAAGCATCTTTATTTCTGTACATTGTTTTGTTTTGCTTTTAATTGTTCACATATTTTAGCTTATTGGTTGGGAACAACATGAGTGGTTACATTGGAAATTTCACTTCATTTAGCCCTGACCTTCTACTTGGTTATATTAGGTTTAGGATTAGCCACATCTTAACCTTTTTTTTTCATCTCATTCTCTTCCTCACATAGCCTTTGCATTTTCTTTGATTTTCTATTTGTTGCCTCACATGCTTTATTTCATTTTAGTATTTGATTTTACTCCCTCCCTTGATATGTTGTGTCATGTGTTTCATTCCTATTTTGTTTAAAAATACCATGCACGAGATTTTTTTTTTCTAGCTCAAGGGAATAATGTGACAACATTTGAAAAGGTAATTGTGATGACGACCAAATCTTGCATAATCGGTTTTCCTCTTCCTTGTTTAGGCCTACACATATTTAAAGTCAATGATATCTGAATGGAAAATATGATCCATTTGAGTGGAAATCCATAAGCATATCCTTGATTCCCATATCTATTTTACAATATTCATTCCTTGTCTAGGTACTATAATTTCATGGTGTTTTTCTCACTGATCCAATCGAGTAGAGAAGGGGAACGGGATAACTAATTGTAAGCATATTAATTACATATGTATATAATTATCTCTGAAGGAACAAACTATATTTCTCTCAGTAAGTCAGGATCCCTCTTCCACCTTAAAAACATAAACAACAATAAAATAATAATGAAAATAAAATAAACGATGAAATAATTGAAAGGCTTCCTGCATGGAGAGGTTAAGAAAACAACTTTGTCAGGGTATTGAACAGGATCATTGGCAATAAAGCAATGCTTGTGTTATTGTAATTACTTTGCCAGGGTATTGAATAGGTTTGTTGGCAATAGAGAATCACCATATATGAAATCAATATTGTCATATTTTCAAACTCACAACTAAATCTTACCCTCCTCCCAAATCAAAACAATTGTGATATCGTAAGTTTTGGGAATACGTGTTTAGCCAAGGAAATATAAGAGGCTATATACAAAGCTTTGATAAATGGGGAAGGTGAGGTAATATCAATGGTGAATCAATACTTCCTAAAAGACTAGACTTTGTGCCTAAATCTAGAGCTAAACAAACAAGCTAGAGTTCTTCCAGTTTGTCGCCAAGTGTTGTTGTTGTCACAAACACCCTCAAAAAAAATTCTTACACTTGAGTTTTGGATCCTATTGATGGTCTCATGATCTGTCACCTAAAGCTATTCATGGTCACTTTGTGATTGGTTTAAAATTTTCATATGGGATTCTAATTGTCAAAGTCACTTGATTACACATGCTTAGATTTCGATCCAATCTAAAGCACACCCTCTTTTAGAAAGCTCAATAGTCAATATTTTCCCTTCAAGAATGGCATTGTGAAATCCTTGAGAGTATTTCCTATATAGTTCCTAGATAATGTGATTATTCAGTACCCAGTGACAGTGATGGCACATTACGAAGTGACAGTGACTACGCAACTCCCACTGATAGTCATTGTGAAAAATTTGCTGACAGCTACTGCGTAGTTCATAAATAGAATGATTGTGCAATTATTGCTGATAGTTAGTATGCAATATTATTTGATAGTGAGCATGAAATCCTATAAATCAATAATTTAATCACTCTTAGTTGCAATTGTATTATCATTCCAGTGAGTTTTATTAACTGTCCCTTTTGGAGGCTTTTTGTTTGACAAGTGTCATTTTCACTTTCACAACTATCATTTTTTCTTGCTTTCACTTTAACAAGTTTCACTTTTTCTTTATCTTCACTTTATCATGTGTCACTTTCTATTTCATTAGATTTTGTAAGTGTTGTTTTCACCTTTTCATATTGTCGCAAGTGTCACGTTTAATTGATTGCACCCTTGCATGTGTTACACTTTAGAGCATCGCAAGAGGCATCTCTAGCGCACTCTTCTACATTAATTGATCTTATATGTCATAAGAATATGCACTAGACACATTCCCACAGCTTAGTGCACTTTTTGGTTGCAGTCGACACTTATGGGATAAATTGTTTTCTAAGTGTCACAAAGTTATGTTTCAATTGTTGTTGAAATTTGGGTACTAGAGGACAAGTGGTTTCCTAAGGCTTTGATCTTTGGCCTAGGTAAAAGTGTCCAAATGTATTTAATTTTTTCTCCTAAAGCGAATTTATAAGTGGCAAAGTCAAATCTAATTTAAAAGTGACTTTAAGTGATAAACTTACTAAGTCTAATTTTAAAGTGACTTTAATAAAGTCAGTGTGAAATTAGAAAGTGAAAAGTGTCTTTGGAAATAAATGACTAAGAGGGTCTTGATTAAAGTGGGGTGAATTAAAGAATATTAAGTGAGATTTAAATGCACATTTAATCTCAACCCTAGATCTAAAGCTATCTTAGCCATTGGATTTATGGATTCCCCAAAAGTCACTTAGGGTTAGCTTAAAGGAGGAAAAGAGGGAAAATATTATTTCATTCTTTCATGAGCAAATTGAGAGAGGAGAGAATGCAAGGAGACATTTCTAAGCAGTGAGAAGAAAGAGGGCAGTAGCAAGGAGACTTCAACAAATCCATACATCAACTTAGAGGAACATTTGCCAAGGAAGAAATCCGTACAGTAGGAGGTTGGCACACTTTTCGATAAAGGAGGCACAATTTTTTAGGGATTTTGTACAACAACTTCAGCACGCATTCTAAGGTAGATTTTGCACTCGAAAACCAAGGAGTAAGGCTAGTTTTTGGCACAGATTTCGAGGAAATCCATATAGTAGTGAAAATGTTGCTTTCGAGGTAGTTTTCAGGCACAAGAATTGAGGAGTAAGTACAATTGCACTTTTTGTATAGTCTGTATAGTCATAGGGCTATATTGATGAATTATGGGCACACAAATCGACAATAGAAGTTCAACATTTAATGCTGTAATAAATGTTGTAAAATTTCTGTTTTGTAAGTTTGCTGTTTAGCACATTTTTTGGGGCGGTGTGCAAGCATGGAAATTGAGATAAGTACATTTTTGTGGTTGCTGAATTTTTTACCATATTTTTCTGTCTCATTGTAAAAGCAATATTCAGAAATAAAGAGGAGCTTTTGAACAAGTTTTTCCCAAGAGTTGTAGGGGGTTTTTCCAGGGTCATATTGATCAAAAATCAGCGTGTCATTTTATATGTGTGTGGCTAAAATTATTTCTGAGTTTAATTTCTGCATTTTCCAGCACTTTGAAATTTCCAGAATTTGTGTTTCTGAAATATTTATTATTTCCAGCGTGTTGAATGTATGTTTATGGAAATGGGAATTTAACTACATGGGAGTAACAAGGAGAAACTGATAACTAGGGATGGGTCTAAAATTTCTACATGGTATTAGAGCTTGGGTGGCTGAAATGTACAGTTTGGGACAGCAAGTGAAAATTTACAGCAAGCTTATATTTCACATAGAAGACTGAACATTTACCACAACAGTGAAACTTTCGGTTTGTTAGGACAAATAGGATGTCTTTGGGCTTGAGGGTGGAGGATAGGTTGGATGGGCATAACAAATGAAATACATGGAAGGAGAGAATGTAGAGCATTTTTGAGGATGCAGAAGTCTGGGGTATAATGGTTCATACCCAACATCGCCCTGTAAATGTGCCTGCTGACCCTGTTCAGCTGGCAGATTTTAATAAGAAGAATAACGAGGGAAAGAACAAGACCATGGTAGCATCAACAGAGATAGAGTTATTTTTGGAGAGCTTTGACCAGGAGTTTGGGTTCATTTCTTGTGAGTCCAGTAGTGCAGGATCACCTACAACAGAGGTTGAGAGGGAGTGTGCATTTCCCTCCACTAGCGGAGCATCTTCAAGTGTTTGGTATGTTTAAAGTGGGGCTTCACGTCATATGACAGGAGTCTGTGAGTACTTCTAGAGCTATGGCACTGATATAGAGGTAGTACTCAGAGACAACAACATTGTTAGAGCAGTCTGTGTGGGTACATTAACATTTTATAGGGAACCCAAACCTCCCTTGAAAGTTTCAGATGTTCTATATGTGCGAGGGATGAGGAAGAACCTTATATCTATCTCAACATTGGAGGAAAGAGGGTATGAGGTATTGTTCAGGAGAGGACATGTGCTTATATATCCCAAGGGCGCTCCAGCCGATTCAGCTAGAGTGATTGGTGTACGCCATGCCAAGGTGTAAAATTTTATGTTTCAACCCCTTTTGGCATTGAGCAGTAGTACCAGAAGCAGAGCTATCAGTTTAGAGTTGTACAAGATTTGGCACTGCAGGATGGGGCACATGCATCATGGCACCTTGAGGACATTGCGAGAGATCACTATAGGTGTGCGAAATTTTAGTTCTGATCACATTGATACATGTAGAGGATGTGCTATGCGGAAGTTTTCCAAATCCATTTTTCCCAACAGTGACAGCAAATCGACTAGAATTCTTGATTTGATTCATACCGATGTGAGCGGTTGGATGTCTCATGTTTCCTTGCATTAGGGGAATTTTGAGGTCTAAAATGGGCTTCCTAAGAAAAATGTACAACAAAAATAAACATTATAAGAACTAATAGGATTCAAGATGATGATGTTAACCATGGGGGATGATTAACCATTTTTGGAGTAAAAAAGTAAAAATATTAAAAAATAATAATATAATAAAACTAGTTTTTCAACTCATAATTTCAACTTATCTCTACAATTTTTTACCCAAATTTCAAGTAGGAGTACTCGTTGGATGCAAAATTTAATTCCTCATCTAAGGAGTACCCATGTTGCATACGTTTGATGGACCATGCTACACGAAAAATGAGAAATACATGAAACAACGTGTACAATCACTTTTTCATGTATTTCTCATTTTTCATGTACCAGTGTCCATCGAAGGAATGCAACATGGGTACTCCTTGGATTAGAAATCAAATTCTGCATCCAACGAGTGATTCCACTCGAAATTTGAGTAAACCCATAGGGATATAAGTTGAAAATACGAGTTGAAAAAACTGTTTTTTCCTTTTTCCCTCTAAAATATGATGATGTAATCAAATATTATTTTATTATTTCCACTATTGTTTTATAATTTCCTTAGGAGGCCCATTTTAGACCTCAAAATTCCCCTAATGAGTGGATATGAGTACTATGTTTTATTCATTGATGATCACTCCAGGAAGACCTAGATTTATTTCTTGAAGACTAAGAGCGAGGTCTTCAAGCGGTTTCAGGAGTTAAGAGCTCTTGTGGAGACTCAGAAAAGTCGGAAGATCAAGTCCCTTAGGTCATACAATGGAGGGAAGTACACCCTTGGTGAGTTTTTTTATTACTGTGAGGAGGCAGGCATCAGGAGGGAGTTCACAGTTCCTTACAACCCCCAGCAAAAAAGGGTTGCAGAGAGGAAGAAAAAATATGTCGTTGGGGTTGCCAAAGCCATGCTACATGATCAGGGGTTACCCTTTTTTTTGTGGGAAGAGGCGTGCAACACTGCTGTGTATTTGCAGAATAGGAGTCCACATCATGCCTTGGGGCATGTGACTCTGAAGGAGGCTTTTTCTAGGAAGAAGCCTGATGTTGGTAATTTTCGTATCTTTGGGTGTATTGCATACTCCTATGTACCCAAGGAGAAGAGTGCCAAGCTAGAGCCCACTACAGAGAAGGGTATCTTTGTGGGCTACAGTGAGACCTTGAAAGCCTATCGGATTTATATTCCTGCACAGAGGAGAGTTGTTGTCAAGCGGAATGTGAAGTTAGAGGAGAGGGCTTTCAGGAGGCCCATGGGAGTTAGAGTATCTGGATCAGCTAGACCCTCAAGAGCAGCTGAGTCAGTCATAGGGATCGAGTGGACAGGTATGAGGAGGTACATAGATTACGGTGTCAGGTCCATCAGTGAGCAGTGGCTCGTAGAGTTAGAGGGGTGGTGCTTCTGGCAGCATGCAGAGCAATTTGCAGAGTCATTCACTAGGTAGTCCACTAATGGACAGTTTACATGATACTTCATCATTTTCAGGTATAGGTTTAGGCAAGAGGACAATAGACAAACATTCAGGAATTCAGGCTTCTGATGAGAATGAGGTGTTTCACTCTCTGGTTGGAGAAGTGTGCTCAGGGAAGAGGAATCCCAAGTGGCTTCAGGGTACCTTGAGAGAGGCCACATCTGTTGCTGGGCCGAAGAGACTGGTCAAAAAGAGCAGACCACCTGAGCGGTTCTGTAGCTATATGGAAATGGTTATCATTATCGTTGACTCCAAGCCTTCTAGCTATGAGGAGGCAGCTAACTAGTAGGTCTGGAGAGAGGCCATGGAGGAGAACAATTCTTCTATCATGAAGAATGATGTTTGGGAGGTGGTGTCGAGGCTTGAGTGAAAATCTGTGGTTATTTCCAGATGGATTTACAAGGTAAATCATGCTGCAGATGGCAGCATCAAGAAGTTCAAGGAAAGTTTTGTGGCTAGAGGGTTTACTATAAGGAGACCTTATCTCCCGTTGCTCGATATACTTCCATTCGCTCCACTATATCGATAGTAAAAGAGATGGGTTGGAAGATCCACCAGATGGATGCGAAGACTACATTTCTCAATGGCTGCATATAGGAGAAGGTGTACATTACACAGCTATAGGGCTTTGAAATGCATGGGAAGCAGTCCCATGTATGCAGACTGAAGAAGGCACTTTATGGCCTGAAGCAAGCACCTAGAAATTGATACTCCAAGATTGATACGTACTTGTAGGTGATGGGATTCACAAAGAGTGATGTAGATCCGAACCTATACTTTATTGTGATAGGTGAGGAGCCTCTCATTCTAGTGTTGCATATGGATGACTTGGTCATTACAGGTTCAGAGAGACTCATAGATGGCTGCAAGAGAGATCTTGCTTCAGAGTTCGAGATGAAGGACATTGGCTTGATGCATTACTTTTTGGGTTTGGAGGTGTGGCAGAAGGAGGGGCATTTCTTCTTGGGATAGGGGAAGTATATTGTGGACATGCTTAGTAGATTTTACATGGAGGATTGTAGACCCATGTCGACACCTATGATCACTAATTGGAAGAAGCTTCACGCTTCAGATTCCGAGTTAGTGGATCCCACATTGTATAGACAGCTGATTGGTTCCTTGATGTATTTGGTCAACACTAGACCAGATATATGTTTTGTAGTCAACAGTGAACACGATGAGCTAGTTCATGTGTGAGCCTAGGAGAGTGCACTGGGTTGCTATAAAAACACATTTTTTTTTACTTGCGGGGGACAGTGGATTATAGTCTAGATTATAGACATGGAGATGGAGTGAGATTGGAAGGGTACATTGATTCTGATTGGGAAAGTTGTGCTTCTGATAAGAAGAGCACTTCAGGGTGTTGTTTTGGGTTGGGTTCAGCAGTTGTGTCATGGTTCATCTGAAAGCAGCAGTCAGTACCATTGAGCTCACCGAAAGCAGAGTACATGGCAGCCAGTCTAGCTAGCTATGAGGCCATATGGCTTCGCAAGATGTTGTTTGGCTTATTTGGTCAGTCCTTGAGACCTTCAGTGATTTACTGTGATAATCAGAGTTCATCAAACTCACGGAGAATCCAGTATTTCATGACATGTTAAAGCATATCGGGATCATATATCATTTCATCAGAGACTATGTTCAGAAGGGAGCTATAAAACTTGAGTATATTCCCACTGACATTAGGGGAGTTTTGAGGTCTAAAGTGGGCCTCCTAAGAAAATTATAAAATAATAGTGCAAATACAAAAATAATATTAGATTACATCATCAAATTTTAGAGGGAAAAAAGAATAAAATAATAAAGCTACATTTTTCAACTCGTATTTTCAACTTATCTCCCTAATTTTTTACTCAAATTTTGAGCAAAAACACTCTTTGGATGCATAATTTAATTCCTCATCCAAGGAGTACCCATGTTGCATACTTTTGATGGACATATATTTCTCATTTTTCATGTAGCAGGGTCCATCAGAAGTATGCAATATGGGTACTCCTTGGGTGAGGAATTAAATTTTGCATCCAACGAGTACTCCTGCTCGAAATTTGAGTAAACATTTAGGGAGATAAGTTGAAAATACAAGTTGAAAAAATTATTTTATTATTTTATTATTTTTTATTCTTTTTATTTTTTTTACTCCAAAAATGGTGAATCATCCCCCATGGTTGACATCATCATCTTGAATCCTATTGGTTCTTATAAAGTTTATTTTGGTTGTACATTTTTCTTAGGAGGCCCATTTTAAACCTCAAAATTCCCCTAATTTGAGCAAGTAGAAGATATATTCACCAAAGCCTTACCACGAGGCAATCATGTTTACTTTAGAGACAGGATGGGTGTGGTAAGGAACACTTTTCTCAGTAAGAGGGATTGTTAAAATTTGGGTACCAGAGGATAAGTGGTTCCCTAAGGCTTTGATCTTTGGCATAGGGAAAAGTGTCCAAATGTATTTAATTTTTTTCCGTACAGCAACTTAAAGGCACATTTCCCAAGGAAGTAATCTACACAGCAAGAGGTTGGCACACTTTTTCAGAAAGGAGGCACATTTTTTGATGGATTCTGTACAACAGCTTTAGCACGCATTGCAAGACAGATTTTGGGCTCGAAAATCGAGGAGGAGTACTGCTAGTTTCCAGCATAGATTTCGAGGAAATCCATACATTAGTGATAGTGCTATTTTTGAGGCAGTTTTTAGGCACAAGAATCGAGGAGGAAGTACAACTGTACTTTCTGTATAGTCTATACAGTTGTATGGTCGTACTGCTGAATTCAGGGCACACAAATCGAGGGTGGAAGTTCAACATTTAATGCTATAATAAATGCTGTTAAATTTTTGTTTTGTAAGTTTGATGTTTGGCACGTTTTATAAGGTAGTGTGCAAGCACAGAAATCGAGATAAGTACATTTTTATGGTTGCTGGAATTTTTACGATATTTTTCTATCTCACTATAATAGAAATATTCAGAAATAAAGAGGATCCTTCGAACTGGTTTTCCCCAAGATTTGTAGGGGGTTTTTCCAAGGTAATATTGACCAAAAATCATTGTGTCATTTTTTGTGTGTGTAGCTGAAAGTATTTCTGAGTTTTATTTCTGAATTTTTCAACACTTTAAAATTTCCAGAATTTTTGTTTTCAGAAATATTTATTATTTCCAACTTGTTGAATGCATTTTTATGGGAATGGGAATTTAACTACATGGGAGTAACAAGGAGAAACTAATAAACGGGGTTAGCTCTAAAATTTCTACAATTGTCACACTTATAAAAAATTGTCTCTTTGTTGTCTTTTCAAGGTATGCTTATTTATTTTGGATACTTAGCATTCCTTTCGCATGTGTTTTTATTATCTAAGTGTGAGATCTCATGGTTTTAGTACTTGTTTGCATGTCTTGTTATCTCTTATATGATTGATCCCACACATAGTCTCATTTGGAGCTTTCATTTTCTTTCCAACTTGTTGAAATTTTCTCCCTCCTGGAACTACACACTATGTAGTCTTAACTCACAATGAAGCACCTTTTCCTCCTAGAACTATACAGTACGCAGTCACTACCTTTAAGGACAAAACATTTTCCAGTTACAATGCTTAGTCCTTGCCTCCTATCCTTGGAAACTATGAAATTCTCTCTCCCTATTAGCCTTCCACTGCGCACTGAATAATCCCAGTCCATAGTTAGACTTTTCTACCTCCCTAACCTACACAAATGCACAATATTTTGGCTTTGTATTCCCTGAATTGTGCATTGCATAATCACAGTGAGCATGTTTGCCTCACTACATTACTATCTCCCTCATCTGTGTAGTTTGGTGTTCCAGTCCCTTGGCTATTGTGTATTGCGAAATCATAGTGACTATACCTTCATCGTTGCATCTCGGAACTATGCACTGCACAATCCATAGGCATCCTCATTAGTCTTGTACTCTGTCTTAGTTTCAATCAATTAATTTCATGAATAAGCTAGACTAGGATATTTCTGGACTGATGTCATCTTGTCATGAGTGAATTTCATCTACTAGTATTGTATCTTGAAATAACAAGATGATGCTCAAGCAGTATGCCAAGGAGACGATGCAAAAACATGCATTAAAAAATTTATGAAGATGAAGAGACTATGAGAGTATCAATCAAGAAGATGAAGGGACACTTGATCATGATCGAAGACTGAAGATAAAAATCACAAGGAAGACTCCATATCATCCAAGCTCTGGGCAGATGAAGTTGAAATACATGCATTAATTTCCAGGAAGATACAAGGGAGGTAATCAAGAAGAGGCTACAAGAGAGCACTTGTGAAGAAGAAGTACTAAAAGAACCATTATGAAGACATGAAGAAATATTGGACCATGACATAATGGTATCACCTCAGGTTGACTTTGAAGGTACCAACACTCATCTAGAACATTTAGAGGCTAAAGATAAATAATAACCAAAGGTCCATCACAAAGAAGATACAAATATGGGATCTAGGAGAAAGACTTGGCCCACACACATCACAATGAAGTTCCATGTCATCAATGCCAAGTCATGGCTTGTCTAACAGTCATCACAAAATCATATGTGTCAATGTATCTTGATGCATAATTTTTGGAATGTAATTATTATATTTTCTAAAATGAGAAAATTTAAAATGTGTGGAAGACCAAGGGTCTAACATGGAATGTGAAAAGTCACTAGAAAGTTCAAAAGTCAGAATAGAATCTCAAAGGTCATTAGGGAATTCAAGAGTCACATGGGAGATGGAGAGTCATGATATTTTTTATAAATCCACCCTCATATCTCAAGAGATATGACTTTGGTCTTTGGACTTTTCACCTTGGCTTCTGTAGTTTAAATTAATATTTCTTCGGAGGAGCAAGTGGTGAGTTAATGTTCCACTATTTTGGCTAGTGTGGCGATGTTGTAACTCTATATGTTGAGACTCGCTTAAAATATAAAGCTCTCAGAGTCGACACATTTTCATGCGTATGTCGTGAATGATTGTGAGATTATTACTTCATTTTTTGTGGTGTACATCTATTTTAACACATAATAATGAAAATGTAATATTTCATTGGCCTTAGTATGCTTCTTGTAGAGTGTGCCTTATTACTTGCTTTTACAATCATTTTTACCTTATGAACTAATTTGTAGGTTAATTAACAATTCTTTCCATGCTCTTGTGTCTCGTTTAGGATAGTACTATTCATTTTATTGTAGAGGCTCACTCTCTTTTCCCTTCAATGAAAGCACCTTATATTCATTGCAATTTCATGCCTCGCAGTGTGAACTTGATTTCTTAATTCAAATATTGTCTATATAATCCATTATTTTGATCATTGTAGCCAAGGAAAATTTGTAAGGATAACGACAACCGACCTTATTTTTTTTGGGATCCTACTCCAAATGATGTGAGGTATAATTGGGACTCCATACCAGGGAGACCCCCTTGTTGGCAGACTTGTAACAGGGCCAACAAGTTCTTTATGGGATCAGTAAACTACTAGCACTACTTTATATCTGGGTTTTCGAGGGTAGACTACACCATAACATCGTACAAAAGAAAAGGAAAACATTTAATTGGACCCCACAATGACAAGATAGCTTTTATTAGCTGAGACATCTATTGACTACAACCCCTATTTTGAGAATTGCAGATCTAGAAAAATAATTTGTTTTTTGTACAAATGCTTGTTGGGAATGAGTAGGGGGAGTGTTAATGCAAGAAGGAAGGGTGGTAGTTTATGAGTCTTGAAAACTAAAAGAGAACAAGAAAATGTATGCAAACTATGAATTATAGTTGACAACATTGGTTCACGCCTTGAAGGTATGGTGACACTATCTTTTAGGGAAGAAGTTTACTTTGATGACTGGTTATAGTAACTTTTAGTGAGTTTTATTTTGACATTAAACATATGAAACACAAAGAGAAATGGGTGGTAGATTCTTTAAGTGTGAGACTAAATTTTATTTATAAAATTTCGTTTAGTCAGCTTAAATGTGATTTTTCAGATCGGATTAGAATTGCAGCATTGAAGGACCCAGTATCAATTTTTATAGCAAAAAATTAAGCAATAAGATCAGATTGAAAAATAGTTGGGATACAGTAATAACCATGATGTCTTGCTAATATTAAAACTAAATTTATGTTCCCAACCAGTATTCTATTAAAGAATTGATTTTGGATGAATATGATACGATTCCTTATGCTTCCCACCCCAAATATCATAAATTGATCAATGTATTAAGGATTACTTTTCGCCTAGCATGAAAACGGAAGCAACAAAATACCTAGAAAAATGTTTGAAGTGCTAACATGCGGGGAAAAGTTTAAGGATGAAAAATTATTTTGAAGTTTAAAAACATTAACGAATCTTACTAGTCCCTATTATGCAAACTATAATTTTTTTATTGATGTATTTGTAAAATTATTTAAATTTATAATAATTTTATATATACTCTCTATATAATGTAGGAAATTTTTAAGGTAAAATAAATTTTTATTGTAAAATTTGGTAAAATCATTTTTATAAAAAAATGGAAACTTGTGAATATTTTTTTGATAAAAACATGGAAAATTAGCCCGCCTACGAATATTAGCCCCCAATATTTTCCAGGCCAAAATGTGAAAGTATAACACCAACATATGGTAGGTCTTCTTCATCCATTACTCATTCCCGAATGAAAATGGGAAACCATCACCATAGACTTCATCACTATTTTACCCAAATCAAAAAGGGAAAATGACTCGGTAATGGTTGTGGTAGATAAATTGAGTAAAAATACACATTCTATTACAATACAATCTACCTAAAATGTGGTTCAGATTGCTGATATATTTATGAGGGAAATCTTCCACTTACATGGTATACCTAAAATAGTGATATCGTATTGAGATGTAAAATTTACTTGTGCCTTTTGGAAGGATTTATTTATAGGATTTGGTACCCAAGTGTAGTTTAGCACTTCCTATAATTTGCATACTTATGGGAAAATATAAAGGGTAAATCAAGTAATAGAGGACCTGTTGCAGATTTATATCATGCAATAACCTACCAAACGGGAAGAATATGTGAACTTAGTATAATTTTCATATAATTACAGTTATAATGTCTCTTTAAGGATGAGTCCTTTCGAGGTGTTGTATGGAAAAAGGTGTTGGACGCCCCTTCATTGGAGTTATATAGAGGATAGGTTGGTGTTGGGGCCGACTATGTTAAAAGAATGGGAACAAAATCTAAAAAATGTATTGGGAAACTTGAAAGTTTTCGAGGACCTGAAGAAAATATATATGCAGATAAAAGATGAACCTATAGAGAGTTTCAAGTAGGGAAACAAGTATAAGTAAATGTTAAATTGTAAAATATCACTTTAAGATGGGGAACATATGTGAAACTCGCTCCACGGTTCTGTGGCCCATTTGAAATCCTTGCTAGGATTGGGCATGTGGCCTATCAACTGGATTTATCAAGTCATATACACATAGATAATGTGTTTCATGTCTCCTTGCTGAAGAAATACATACATGATCCTAATCATTTTATTGATTGGCATAATGTTTAGTTAGACAATGAAATTTGAAATAATTATATATTTTTTCTTAAGTGGGAATTGAGAGAGGATAAAATTTGTTCTAATGATTATGGATGTAGGTCAAGCCAAACAGAGAATTTATGGTCGAGCCTCTCTGCATACTAAATGAGAGAAAAACCATGCTACGAAAGCGAGTAATCCTCAAGCCTATAGTGCACTCGAAGCACTTTAGCCTAAAAGAGTCTACCTCGGAATATGAAACTTTTATGTGCAAGGCATATATCAACCCGTTCAAAGGGCCAGAAATTATACACCAAACAAAATGTTCTATTTGAGGAGGGAAGATGAGATACCTCTAGTAACTTGTAAATATTTATTTTTCCTATCGAATTTACTTTTACAGACTATGGGGACCTTGCTGAGGGTCAAGTAGGAACACATGATATACATAATTTTTTTTTTATACTTTAATATAAATAAATAAAAAATGATATGGCCAGCCATGTAAAATTATAGTGGGAAAAGTGCTAAATATAATTTCACATCCCAAACAATTACATGATAGTTAGGAAAGGCCCAAGAAGGGTTATGTGTAGAGTACTTTCCTGCCAGGATTTCCTCTCCATATATATATATTATCTTAGTAAGGGAAAACATCTCGCTAAGAGTGTTAGGTAAAATTTACTTAGGAATAGATTCAAAACTGACCAAGTCTAATAGTGGTGGTTTTTGGGCATGTGGTATAATGTACCCATGGTATTTCTTCCCATGGAATTGTATGTAATGGAGCCTACAAAACACTATGAATACTTCATTGTAAATGAGGCTAGGGAAGTGAGTGATGAAGAATTTCTTGGCTAGTTTGGCCTGGGTTTTGGCCAAGGCTATTGAAATTTCATTAGGTTGGGTTTTTCCCCGAAGTTGGGGTTTTCCCAGGGAGAATATTTTGAGAATTATGTGTTTACTGTTTATGCTTTTTATTTTTTATTTATACTATTCCTCTTGTAAATATCTGTAAATAATTTATGTCTCCCCTCTAATATTTTTCTTCATTTGTTATCAGAGTCAAATAATGACTTTATAGGGACACTTATATTTCCACGGGTTATTTGGTTTGGTGGATGAAGAGATTGACATAATTTTTGTTTACAAAAATGGAAGAGGAAGCATGATCAATATGGATCTAGTCAGATCTAGTGTGATTAAATTAAATTCACGATGGAATCGTAAAATTCATCGTCATGAAGATGATGCTAAGGAGAGGAGAGAATTAGCTATGGAGCATATCAAAGGTGAGAGGATGGAAAAAGGGAACAACAATTTAAAAAAGTAGCATTATCAGTATAATGGAGGAATTTTTTTGCATGTAAATGGGCATATTGTTGTAAGACTTGGTAAGGCATGTGTACCCCTAGGTAATCACCGATAAAGTTTGGGTTAGTTTAGGTTAGACATGGGTGTAGGGGAACGCGAGGTTAACTCATACCAAGGTATAAACTTTCATGGGGGTAAGGGGCAGAGTGAGTGGGGCTGACTCACTTGGAAAGGTTGGATAGATCTAGTTAAGGAACCTGAAATAAAGTTTAAGGGGGAATGTTAGGTAAACTTGACTTAGGAATAGAGTCAAAATTGATCATGTCTAATATTGGTGGTTTTTGAGAATGTGGTATTATGTATCCATGGTATTTTTTACCATGATATTGCATTTAATGGAACATATAAAAGGTTATGAAGACTTCATTGTAATTGAGATCAGGGAAGTGAGTGGTAAAGGCTCACTTGGCTGTGTTGGCTAAGGTTTTGGCCAAGTCTAATGAAATTTCATTGGGTTGGGTTTTTCCCTAGAGTTGTGGTTTTCCCAGGGAAAATATTTTGTGTATTTTGTATGTTTATTATTGTTGTCGTGTTAATGTTTTTCTCTCAGTAATTTTATATCTTTGCGGTAAATATTTTAATTATCTCTCTGATAAATATTCTTCAAAGAGGGAAAATATTGAAGCTTGGTGTTTTCGAAGCCTGGCTAGAGGAGGCCCGAATGAATTGGCTATTGAGCTTTCAATTCCTCACGGTGGGATGTTGTCAAGGGAAGGCATGCCACTAGCAAGAGGAGTTTTGTGCTGGACCAAGTGTGTCACTCTTAGGGAATTTTCCTAGATGTGAAATTGGCTCAAGGGGAGACCTAGTTAGTGGAAACCAATTCTTATTGGTTGGGAGTAGCGCTCCTTTTCCCACTATGGTGGTTTTCGTGGTAGAAAAAGTTTGATTAACTAGATAAGTGATGCGCTAGAACAAATTTTTTGTATGTTTGTTTATCGTATTATCATTACAATTATGAATAGGTCTGGGTATTGTCTATATTCATATAGTTAAAAATGGAATCTATAAATGTTGATTATAGAGGTTGTATGTATTCAAATAGTCAAAAAAATATAATCTCTAAACGTTGAGTACAAGGGAAAAACAATCCTTCTCTTTAGAAAATAAAATCTGATAATCTATCTTGAACAAGAAACTTGCATCATTAACTGTAAAACCCGTAAGCGTATACGAGTTGTATTTTGACAAAAGATATTTTTTATTCCAAACCCTAGTAGGATTTTAATAAATCTAAGTACTATACATTGCATTGCATAGAATTAAAGTAGTTCTTGTTAAGAACATGAATAGAGAATTTTAGACTCCACATAAAATCCATTTTTCTTGGTAAATATTCAATACATATTTGTATATGCCTATCATTTTCTTGTACATGTTAAATAGAATTACATTGAAGGCCACAATATCTAACCCATAAAATACTATATGCTACACATCGACAAAGTTAAAGCTATCTTAAAACATGGTTTGGACCAAGTCACATAGGGTTCAATTTACAATTGCAATCATCATGTTATACAACCATTGGAGTGCTAGCCAACTTGGAATAAGCAAAGAAACCAAAAATTAAATCTAGGTGTTCAATTTGAACTTCTTTCGAGCCAAAAACCCTCAGAGATTGTGTTCATCACTGATATCGAAATAGAGTCACCATACATGTGCCAATATGAGGGAAATGAGTTGTGGTAACCACTATGAAAAATCCCTAAAAAAGAAAAGCATTGTAGATCATGTATAAAAGTTAGCCTTTATACCTGGGAGGAGCAAGGTCAGAGACGTTCTTATACACCAAAAATGGGGACATAAAAATAAAAACTCAAGATGGGTTAAACTCTGCTATAGTAAATTTGAGGGAAAGCCATTATACCGAGTAATATTTCTTTCAAAACGAAAGACAAGGACCTGATAGAAACAAAGAAAATTACACATTGGGTTGTATAAGAGGAGAGATTTAAGGAAGGTATTATCAATAGTGAATCCTTGAAGCCAAAGATCCTAAGTAGTCAAGAGCAATTCTTAGTGCGGGAATATGTTGTCCTAACAACATAGACAGTGAAGGTTAAACAAAAAAATTGAGAATCTCCTATACTGATCTATAAGGATTGTTCTGATAAAAACAAATATATGACCGAGATAATTACCAAATAGAATTAAGCATAAGCTAACTCTAAGTAAATTGTAGTGCCACTAGATGCAAAATGTGGGTTTAGTCATCCTAGAGTGAAGACATTTCATAGAGTACCAAAAGGGAAACCCTTAGGGTTTCCAGGGTGACTTAAAGCTTGCAGATCATTCCTCTGGAAATTTTGGAGAGCATGAGTGTTTGTTTGTTGGACAGGGGTAGGTGGTTACTTCATCCTCACTATCCATTAAACTAATAGATCGTGAGCATAAAATGGGAGAACTCATTGTACGGGCTAAGAACTAGATGCCACTATTTTAACTGAGATATGTTGTATAAACATATTATATGTGAGATGGTGAGTTGTATTATTAAAGACATTTCATTCCAATAGAAGTAAAAACCATGACATATATCCATAATCTCAATAGGTAATACGTTTAAGAGGCTTGAATCCTAATTCAAGAACCTTAAGGAAATTCAAATTTCATATATGTATATAGTTGTAACATTAATCAAGGTCGCTATGACCTTGATGTCCTAAGTCATTAAAACATATGTTTAGAACATCACAACAACCAAAGTGCTTGATCCATATACATATAGATCTTGACTTGGTTTGTAACACTATAAAAATTACACCTTGAACATTTAGAACAAATATGATTACAAATATATAACCTTCAATGTTATTAACATTAAACCAAAAAATTTACTCTAAAAATTGTGATCATATATGTGTACCAGTTAGAGTGCCATCATGACAATAATGGAGAAAATGTAAGTCTAATGGTAGTAATCAATTTTTAAGCAAGTGTACAAGAATTGTGGCAATGAACACTTCTGACATATACGCTAAATTCAAACACACAAAAAGACAGAAAACACACAAAAAAGACATGCATGTGGAATAAAGTGTATAATGTACAAAGAATATATGCAATTTACCTAGTTAATATAAAAAAAAATATTTACTATATTGTTACACACATTGTAAATTTTTTAGTGGTAAATTAGCATCGTTAGAGGGGATGTTACACCAAAGCTTTGAATGGGAATTGGAGTTCAACCCTCGGTCAAGTGTTTTGTATTGTGAGAGTAGGAGATTTGGAGCACCAATAAGTTTTTAAGCAACGAAATTTGTGTCATGTGGGTAGACCAAGAGAACTGAAAGCTAGAAAGGATCTAGGCACCCTAAAGAGTCACAGAAAGGCCCCACTAGAGCATATACCATTGCATTAGGGAATCGACAATTTTTTTGGGGGGGCTAAATTATCCATTAGGCTAATTTCAAAGGTGTTAAAATTTAGATTTTTTTTAGAATAATAATGTTGCATGTATGCCACAACAATTTGTTGTCTCCATAAAATTTATTTCACTAACTATATAGACATTATGAAAAGGGGTGCATTCAATATATGCCATTGGTAATTTTATTTTCTAGTCTATTAGACAAGTAGAATCTCTATCAAATAACATGCTCTCGTAGAAAAAATGTCTTTTTATATAAGCTTAAGTAACATTTAAAGGAGGTCAAAACACTTTGAAACTTTCATTGCCTCGCCGCAATTGAAAAACTTTTCTAATAGACTTATCTTACTTAATAAATATGATAATAATATTATATACTGGAGTTGCTCCAAAAGGTGCAAAGATACATAGAAAGAAAAGAAGATTTGGGAACATAATTTCGCCAAGAATAGAACAAAAAATAAGCTCATAATAAAAATTTAGAATTAGAAATTTCAAAAAAAAAAAACCTTTTAATAAAACAAATAATCATAAATTTTTAATTATAAAACACAAATATCTCAATTAAAGTAATTACATTCAATATCACAATGACAAACAAATATTCATAAAGTTAGTGTGTATATGAAAATTAAAGTTGTGATCACATACTTTGAAACCAAAAGGTATAGTAATTCATTCTATTTGATAAATAATTTTTTTACTTCTTTTTACTCTAAGATGCATTATAAATAAGTAGTTCTTCGGATGCAGTATATTAGTGAATAAAACCAGGTTCACAGTCAACCCAAGCAATGGAAGTGTGGCCAATCCTTGATTTATTAATATTAACATTTCATATATTATAGCCATGAGGTCATCATTTGTTAGTGTCCTTATATTGCTCAACATTCCTAAGATATATTGAATATGTACCAAGATATCTACTTTAATAATATATTAAAAACATTTCATGAAAAATATTTTAAATTGTGCTTTAAATAAGATCCATAGTCTTCATTATGGTAACACTGTAAATTAAGTGCAACCATGAAAATATTCACATCTACTGTTATCTATATCTCTATTATTGTAATATTATTTCTATTTTTATTATTGTAATATTATTGACATTTACTGTAAATATTATTGTATTTCTATTTGAGAAATAAGTACATTCATATATGCCGTTATTTAAAAATTTCAATAATTTCATTTTGTACTTGAGAAAAAAGCGAAGCAAAGAACCAATTTAAATATCGCGTAACAATCTAGCGAAAAATAGTGAGCTCAAAGGAGAAATTTTCAAGGTAGAAATTTACTTGAAGATAATTTTCAACCATATAAACTATATATAATGTTCGAAGAATGATTTTTGTTAGAAAGGAGAAACTTGAATATAATTTTCTATGTTTGGAAGACCTTTCTTTCCTTAATGGATTTATATCGACACTTTTTTTCTTTACTCAATATATCCTTCTTTTTTGAATGGATTTATATGGACACTTGTCCTTGCTCGTCACACATAGATTTCCAATTACACCACCCTTTGCTTCAATCTCATTGATTTGGGTAGAACCCCTAGATTCAAAGTTGCATCAAAGTGACTAATTGATAAGAAATTTCTTTTGTCAGAAATTTAATGATAAAATATGAAGGGTTGATTGCTAACCAAGATTACCAAAATGTGTAGGTATCTCGGTGGTCAGAAAATTCATTCTCGGGACATGTTTTTAGCCAATCCAACTCCAATAAAATGTTTCCTACCAGATTGAGGTCCAGGGCCTCCAAATTTTTACAATATGTATGAAACTGATGATATTCTCTAGACATTAAGTTAACACCCTGAAAAATCATCCATTTCTTCTATTTTGTAAGATAAATTAATATCGGTTGTTAATGCTTGAAATGGATCATTATTATTTCAATCAATTTGAATTTTTTCACATCATAGAGATTACAAATCAATGTTTTCTCAACAAAGTGAATGAACAGTTTGGTGTTTTAAAATAATTCATCGAAATATGAAAACAAAACCGGTGTCCAGAATTTATCAACATATGAAAACAAAATAAGTCCAGAATTTACGGGCATTAAAACCAACCTGAGATTCATGTTGTATGTTCGGTGCTCCCTACCTACTCGTTCGTTTGATATTGGCTCTTTCAACAATGCACCCCTCAACAAAATTATTATTCAAAGCCTGAATATTGTCCTCATCGTGAACCTTTTCATCAATATTATATTCATGTATCACAACTTGTAATAATGACATGCGTTGGATGCCCTTGTGTAATCTACTATTCAAGTAGCTAATCTAACTATAGGATAAAATCCAAAAGAACACATGCACCGAAACATGCTCAATCATTGTCACCTCTTCTGTGTCACATAATATTTATTCCGATTTTTCTCATCATGAGGTGACATTTAATGGAAACTCAAGCTCCTAGGGTCTCACAATCTGAAGCAAGTTATAGTTAGCCCATCTCCTTCATGAGCTTCAAAAATATGGTGGTGTCGGTAATTCATACAACTTCCCTTTCCACATCACAAGGCCATATCTCTCTATCTTCGAGAAGAATCCACCCATGCCTAGTATGAAACCTCCATACTTCTCTACAATATAAATTATCAAATGTGGATAGGAGCACATACCCATACTCTCTTCCATCAACTTCATCAAAATTGGATCGTTATGGCCTAGTATATATGTATTCACGGTTCCATATAGGTCCATGAGCATACCTCCATACTCATCCTCTTCTCGATATGATTCCTAATCCAAACCCTAAATCGATATGTTAATATCTTCTTCCTCCAAATCGACATACTCCTCTTCATGTTGATCCTCATACCCTCTAAACCATTCAACGATATAATTTTTGGCATCAACAACCTCGCACTCTCCAGTGCAAGTCCCTGCATCCATCATCTCTGGCCTATAATATAAACTTAGAATACCAACTAACAATTTTTCTATCAATTTTGAGTGTTTCATGAACATGGACTCCACTCGATCCAACCTCTCATACAACTCATATTCTAGTTGTTCTACCTCCACACGAATGGCTCCTCTCATCAACTGCATATTCTTGTTATCTTACCTCCACATGAATTTACCTCCGCATGAATGGCTATCATCATTCATTCTCCTGCCATATATCCCATGGTAGGAAAAATTGTTGGTTCCTTCATTCCTGTATGAATGAAAAATTCCCCCAAGTGCAAGACTGGCACAACCTCCTACTCAATCATAAACTCAATTCCAAGTACAAATTCAAATACATCCATCCTAATGATAGTGAATTCAAACTTTCCTTTCCAACTTCCAATCTTCATAAAAACACTGGTCACTATCCCAAGGACTTTGCTTCCTTCTAAACTCACAACGTTAAAATATGCATGGGTTGGAATGAACCTCAGCCCCAGTATCCTAGCCACATCTTCCTTCATGAAGTTGTTGCACCCCTATCTATCATAGCCATCACTGGACTCCCAACTACCTCCAGGTTCACCAAATTTAGCTTCCTCCTTTCTGAATCATGTTTCGAGGTAGCTTCCTTCACCATAGCTACTCATAAAACATCCATAAATTTTGATGAATGAGAACCATGTTCTCTCTCTTCCTTCTTGACTTGCTACAAATTTGTCGCCTTTTGCATTAATGGAAAATGATTGGTCATGTGCTCTTCACTACATAACCAACACACAATAGGTTTCTTCCCGTTCAAAAAGCCACCTAAATTCATTCCATGTTCCTTCGAAGGATTCTCTTTTGCTTTATCTTCTTTCTTCCTCCTCTCACATTTCTCCTTCCCTTATGTCTTGCATTCCTAGTAATATAGAATCTTTTCTGCAACATGGATGGCTTCTTCAAGATACTAAACTTTCTACCTCTTTAGTTTAACTTAAGCCCATGGTTACAACCCAATCACAAAGTTGAGCAACCTATCCTTGTCAACCATATCCAAAAGCTCCAACGTCAAACTTAAATACTCCCTCAAATATTATTGCAGGATCCTTGTTTTCTCAGTGAACTTCACCTTTGTTCTCGCACCCCAAGTCTCATCTTGTGGTAAAAAATGAGCTATCAAGCTTCCTTCATATACTCCCATGTGGTGATGTCCTCTTTCATGTTTCCAAAAGAAATCTATTTTTCTCACCTTCTTCACCACATCGTCGCATCATTTGTTAAGAACGATACACCAATTCTTATTCCCCCCTCCAAATTCACCCCAAATCATTCCAAGTACTTCTCCATAGTATTCCTCCACCATCACATGCTTTTGGTTCCTTTACTTTCACATGGATAGAATTGTTGAAAGAACCCTTCCCAACAACCTTCTTCCAAACTTCTAACTCAGCCATCATGGTAGTATAAAAAAAAGGGTTATAAAGAATATGGCTATGTTTGTTTTCCCTCTATGGGATAAAGGATATCTAGGGAAGGCTATGCTACCCTCTAGATATGGCAAGGATCAGCAAATACTTAGAACTTGGGGGTAACATGAATAGAAATCGACATAATTCTTGATGTTGTTTTAAAAATAAACTAATACAAACATTAAAGAATCCACTTAGAATGCTATTCAATTCTATTTTCTACTACAACCACATAATGTTCATGACATAAATCTAGGTTAAATTATATTGAAAAATTTAAAGGAAATTTCCCAAAAAAATAATTTAAAAAAACTTTTCTATAAAAAAAAATTCACAATTATCTTTTATTTTCATTAAATGTATATAACACTCTATAAGGAAAAATTTATTATTATTATTATTATTATTATATATATAAATATATATAATGGTTTACAAAATTCTAAAACAAAATTATAATCTTCAAAGCACGACACGAACACAAGGAAAATATCAAAAGACTACAGGAACATGGGGACAAGAGAAAAAAAATATATCAAGGAGATGAATTGTAATATTCTTAAATTTTCACATGATATTTGGAATATTATAGTTCTTAATTTCCATAATTAATTAATTAAATAAGAGGGTGGAGGAACCCAAAAACCCCAAAGATAAATTAAATCCACTTTTGATGTGTGTATGTGGATATTTCAGATCAAGATCTACATAATGGAGTAGTGGAGTGGCTACTTAATGTGAAAGGAGTGGAGATCATGTCCCATTAATGAGAAAGATCATGGAGGTTGAAGCAGTCAAATAAGATCTTGGAAGGAATCAAATGTAATATCATAGAGAATTTATGATGAGATGATGGAGGAAGTGGTGCATCAATGCACACATGATGGAGAGGGTGATAAGTACATTCACACATGATGGAGATCATGAAGATACAACGTAGTCAACATGGATACCTATGTCCACATGTAGAGCGCATTTATGAGGTGGGACAAAAAATGAGAAGGTTCACAAACTATATAATGAAGATGAAGGCAACATAGAAGGCATGTTTTAGATTTTTATTGATGTATGATCTATTTAGATCTGGAGTTGTCATTTGACATTCCATGCAATCTTATGTTGTTTAGCTAAGTTGCAGTGTTGTTTAGCATAGGGTGTTCCCGAGAGGGAATCCAACCTCTTTCATTGATTAACTCTTGAAAGAGTCCTGTACTGCATTCATCATCAGGCATTGGTGCCATATCGTTCCTACTTTCTGTAGAACATCCATATTCAGAAATTTCACATTTTTTAAGATCAATTTGAGAGGAGGAGGTTGTCCTTCAATAATTCTATTGAGGAACCGGTGAAGGACTCATCCTATCACCTTGAGCTTCAAGACCAACCTTCTAGTACTTCAGATCTATATCAGGCATCATGCCATCTATCATTCATCTCCTAGCAGCAACATTTCCATCGGGAATTGCACATTCCATTCCTGTAGATCCAAGGGAGGAAGGAAGTTGATAGCATTTCAGCTAGTAATCCAGTGGAGGACCATTCCTTCACATTGTATGCGTTATTTCCATCATTTATGAGCTACATTGCATATCTTATAAGCAAGATAGAGAGCCTCCTTCCTTTACAATGCAATTTTTATGAACAGTTGTGTAGTTGTAGCTGCAATCTTCATAGGAGGATTGAGGAGCTAGATCTTGAGCTTCTAACTTGAGGATCTAGTGAAGGGATCAACCTTTCAATCTTAGATATGATCTTATGAAATATTACAGCCATATATTTGTTAGATCCAACTTCAGATCTGCATACCCAACAGTTGTATAGTGAAACCCCAAGAGGGTGATTCTCTTAGATTGACAGATCTGAGAAATTATTTCTGGGTTATCTTGGGTTACCATCATAGAGCCCATATCTAGAATATTGGCATCATTAGAGCTCTAGATTTATGTAGATCTGCATTTCCCTATTCAACATGTAGTCATATATTCATTATTTGCTGAAGGGATAGCGCATTATTTTCTTCCAAGATCTCTCCAGATACACAGTGCCTACTTTGGCATGTTTTCAGGGTCATTCTAGGCCATATTTTTGGCTAGATTACCTCATATTTTGTACACTATTGTAACTAAATATTATCCTATAAATAAAATGGATCAACTATTATGTCTATATCTTTGTTGATCATAAAATTACATGTACATTTTCTATGTTACAAATATTATGTTTGTGTATCAATGCATTATTCTATTTTGGGATATTACAGTGGTATCAAGGCATGATCTTTGGCTCAGCTTGTGGACATTTTGACAACATATGAAAAGCAGATAGTAGAGACCTACTATGGAGGGATTAAGTTTTTCCTCGTCTTCCTTTAGATCTATGAAGGATCTCTCTAAGGAGATCAATGAAACAAGAAGAGAAAGGAAAAGAGAAACCTCAAGAAGGTTTCAATATGAAGAAGGTCCCAGCACTTCTTTTCAACAACAAAGAAGACTAGAGAAGAAAAGAGCTTCACATTATTCCACTAGATCCACTTTATTGGAGAAAGAGGAATGGTTTGAATATGATGAAGGCTTGGGGCATGAGACCCTAAGTGAATATTTATCTGAATACAAGTCACAACCTAGAGTATTGAAGGATAATATCTCTCTCCAACAATTTGGAGGGCCATTGATGAGATGAAGGCCTCATTAAGAGATCTCATTGGAGGTGCAATTCAACATCTCATGGAGTGAAAAGTTCTTCAACAATTTGAGGAGTTTGGTGTCCTACAATGGGAGGATACCAATTTTTTGCAGAATGAAATCCATCATCCTCATTGGGATGAGTGGTTGATGATATGGAGCAAGGGGTTGCCAAACCACTTGTAGATCTATTAAACAGGGCAGCAAGAAGCATGGTTGTGCTTGTTGCTTTTGGGTGAGTATGGTTACCACTAAATGGGTCATATTTTTCTGATTCATGCCTTGCACATCACTGGAATAATGGAGAAGAAAAAGGCATGGTTGCTTTGGTTGTTGATGAAAGAGTTTGGACATCACATGATATATCGTATGTCCTTGTATTTACTCTTGTTTGGGATATGTTTCATGTCTTTACAGCCATTTCTATTTGGAATGTATCTCATGTTCATGTATGTAATTGGGTTTGGGAGAAATCATAACTCTCACATGATGTGGCATAAGGGAGCTTGTTTGTATTATTTTGATGAGACATCTTACATGTCCATTACTATATTCTTGCTCCATGACTTGCATAATGATGATGTAAGGAGGCAGAAAGAATCCTTAATGTTATGGTTACTATTGGGAGAGTATGGAATGAATTCTTCCCATGCATTGCATGACATTGATGGAGGATGGCAACATGAGGCCTTACATCATTGGCTTTTGTTGGGGATTATGTCATTGTACATGGTATAATGATGATGTGATGGGGCAGCAAGATGCCTTGTTAAGGTGGCTTCTATTAAGAGAGTATGGCTCTCAAATTTATATTGATGCAGATTTGGTATGGCAACAAGAAGCATTGTTGCAGTGGCTTCTTTTGAGAGAGTATGGCTATCTTGTTTTTTTTCATGATGATCTAGCATGGAAGCGGAATGATTTTCTGCGTTGGTTGTTATCAAGAGAATATGGTTTGACATTGTTCATGTTTTCTCATATGTCTCTACTTCTTGTTTTTCACTATGATGATGTGATGTTTGATTCCTACATCGCCAATAGGGTTAATGATGAGGGCATTGATAGATGTAATCTACTCTATGTACCATGTGTTGGAGAGATAGTTCATGAGTTGGGACCTTCCATTTTGGGAATGAACCACTTCATTTTATGTATCTCATGTGTAGAAGAGATATTTTTTCATCATATGGTTTCCACTTGGAGATTCATTGATGAGGAATGATATCTAACTTTTCATTTGGAGGCCATTCTACACATTCTAGAGAGGCATATTTGGAGCTGAACATGCATGACACATTGTGACAGATGGGAAGGCCTTCCACATGAGGATGCCATTTGGAGGGAGGATGTTTATTGTAACATCCACTTTTGCAGTTGCTTGAGGACAAGAAAAATTTTGCGAGGGAGGACTGTAATATTCCTAAATTTTCACATGATATTTGGAATATTAGAGTTCTTAATTTCCATAATTAATTAAGTAAATAAGAGAGTGGAGGGACCCACAAACCCCAAAGATAAATAAAATCTAATTTTGATGTGTGTATGTGGATATTTCAGATCTAGATCTACATAATGGAGTAGTGGAGAAGCTACTTAATGTGAAAGGAGTGGAGATCATGTCTCATTAATGAGAAAGATCATGGAGGTTGAAGCAGTCAACTAAGATCTTGGAAGGAATCAAATGTAAGATCATAGAGCATTTATGATTAGATGATGGAGGAAGTGGTGCATTAATGCACACATGATGGAGAGGGTGATAATTACATTCACACATGATGGAGATCATGAAGAGACAACCCAGTCAACATGGAGACCTATGTCCACATGTACAACGCAGTTATGAGGTGGGCCAAAACATGATAATGTTCACAAACTATATAATGAAGATGAAGGCAACATATAAAGCATGTTTTAGATTATTATTGATGTATGATCTGCTTAGATTTGGAGTTGTCATTTGACATTCCATGCAATCTTATATTGTCTAGCTAAGTTGCAGTGTTGTTTAGCACAGGGTGTACCCGAGCGGGAATCCCACCTCTTTCATTGAGTAGCTCTTGAAAGATTCTTGTACTTCATTCATCGTCAGGAATTGGTGCCATATTGTTCCTACTTTCTATAGAACATCCATATTCAGAAATTGCACATTTATGAAGATCAGTTTGAGAGGAGGTTGTCCTTCAATATTTTAGTTAAGGAACTGGTGAAGGATTCATCCTATCACCTTGAGCTTCAAGATCAGCCTTCTAGTACTTCAGATCTATATCACGCATCAGGCCATCTATTATTCATCTCCCAGCAGTAGCATTTCTATCAGGAATTGCGTAGTCCATTCTTGTAGATCCAAGGGAGGAAGGAAGTTGCTAGAATTTCATCTAGTAATCCAGTGGAGGACCATTCCTTCACATTGTATGCATTATTTCCATCATTTCTGAGCTACATTGCATATCTTAGCAATAGGCTAGAAAGCCTCTGTCCTTTACAACACATTTTTTATGAGCATTTGTGTAGCAGCAGCTGCAATCTTCAGAAGAGGATTGAGGAGCTAGATCTTGAGCTTCTATATTGAGGATCTAGTGAAGGGATCAACCCTTCAAGCGTAGATCCGATCTTGTGACATACTGCAGCCATCTATTTGTGAGATCCAGCTTCAGATATGTATACCCAACAATTGTATAGTGAAACCCCAAGAGGGTGATTCTCTTAGATTGACAGATCTGAGAAATCGTTTCTAGGTTATCTTGGGTTACCATCATAAAACTCAGATCTAGAATCATGGCATCATCACAGCTCCATATTTATGTAGATCTACATTTCCCTATTCAGCCTACAGTTATATATTCATTATCTGCTAAAGGGGCATCGTAGTATTTTCTTCTAGCAACTCCCCAGTTACGCAATGCCTATGTTGGCATGTTTTCAAGGTCATTCTAGGCCATCATTTTGGCTAGATTACCTCATATTTTGTACACTATTGTAACTGAATCTTCTCCTATGAATAAAATGGCTCAGCTATTTTGTCTATATCTGTGTTGATCATAAACTTACATGTACATTTTCTGTGTTACAAATATTATGTTTGTATATCAATGCATTATTCCACTTTGGAATATTACATTAATTTTGGAGTTATAAAAAAATTGGAGTGAAATTTTCTAAATGTTCCTTCTATTGAAGTCTCTAATTTCGTCGCAACTCAAATGCAGAATGAGATCTTTAGTATTTAAAATTTCTTTTTTTAAAGCATCAATTGGCCATATATAATTGTTATTGTTACTCTTACTCTTCCCCAATGGATTTGCAGGGTTTAGAGAGGTGAATGGGAATATTAGAATATGGAGTTGAGGATTGTTTATTAGTCTGACATTGTGGAAAAAAAACACACACAAATATATATATATATATATATATATATATATATATATATATATATATACTACCGAACAATCCAGGACAATATTACATTAATAGAAGAAGAAAAGAGGAGAAGCAAAAAAAAATTGCATACCTCGATATCATTGAGTTATGAAATGACCAATATATTTAGGGTTCTAATTTCGGTGGAATAAAATTACTATGAGATGTAATGCTCACTTACATACGTAAAATAATATCGAGGGTCCATACATAAAAGAATCCCTGTTGATATAGGACAAGTAAAACAAAACCACCTACACTAAGAAAGAGGGTTGGATTAATTTTCAAGGAAGATTTGAATCAATCTCTAGCTTTTGGAGGCTATAACAGACCTTCACTTTGACGATGAAAACAATCATCTCCACTGCCTCAAGTACCACGACATTTCCTACTACACTTTGTTTCATAGATTTTTTAAGAGCTTATATGGAAAAATAATTGATGAGAGAATGTAAATTTTGAAGGATCCTACTAGGATTCCTCAAGAAAACCTGATGGTGTATGTACAAAAGAAGACAGATAAAGGTGATATCAATGTGTGTGTCAGGGAATCAAGTATCCATGACACATGTTGTGGCATCTCTAAAATTAAGATAAAACCAATTGAGAGATGCAAAGAGAGTGCAATATTGGATGGGGGTGACATCAATAGGTTCTAAAATGATTGGGGTCTTCGGGAAATGAAGATTGGGATTTTTCATCATGAAGTCCAAACCTAAATAATGCATAGTCTAACTAGATTGCTTTTTGCCCTTAAAATCATGGAAATTCTGGTAAGATTTTAAGAAAATCCGGCAGAGATTTTTGTAAATGCAAGTTATAGCTATCAAACTTCAATATTTTGGGTGCTCTAGAAGTTTTTAATGGTGCTTAATCTATTTCCACCATAAAAATATGATTCAAACACTGCTACTGCAATATTTCTTAACCTTTTTTTGCACCCATAGACAACTCTGAATAAGAATAGGTTATTTTTTTGTCTTCAAAGCTGGCTAAGAATAATGAGTCGTTGTTATTTTCATTAAATGATTACTCAAATATTCATCTACCACATGCCTAAACGACTATTCTCTTTAAGTTGTGGCAGTTTAATATAATACAAATAGCCTACATTAAAAGGTAAGGGTTAACCTGCTATGCATTACAATTACTCTGTAAAATGGTAATTGGCAGTCAGAAATATTTCATTTACTGTTAGTTTTTCCTTTACTACCTATCATTGGCATCCACATATTTTCCAAACAACCTTTAGATCTCAAACTTACCAACGTTTAAAGAGTTGAAAAGGTTGATCGAAGAAGTGATGGAAAAAATTGAGCAAATGGCGCAAAATAATTTAAATTTGAGAGCTAAATATTTGAAATATGGTGGACAAAATTGTTGATTTCCTTGAAATGTTGGTATTATTCTCTTCTGCAACTATGAATTGAAACTTCGATGCAAAAAGATTTATCAACTCCTAAATTGAAATAATAGCAGGCATTGAAAAGAGGGGTTTGATATTGTACGTTTTTCATCTACGTTGTGCTCGTCCGGGGTGTGCCAATGGATTTGACGCAATGTGAATCTTTTCCCTTCTATGAAAACAACGTTGGTTCCTTCCGACCAGTTTTCTTGATGAAATACAACCATAGGTGTAAGACAGATCTAACCATAAACCTTTATATGGAAAAATCGTTAAAATAAGGTTCACTTAGTGACCATGATGTCATGGCCCTATTGACAAGGGTTTCTTTTGGAGGGTAATATATTTTGCTGATCATGGTCCAGATAAATTATTTCATGTCTCTTCACCACATCGATGGGAGACCGATACCTCCCATTCCCGCAGGCCTTCCATTCCTCCTTGATTTCCCCCCAGTGCTCAGGCCCCTTCAGACCCTCTTTGTACTCAAGTTCACTCGTGTCCTTTGTTCGTTCACACCAACAAAATCAAGTTTCAGATTAGTTTATGCATATCCCTATATGAAAATTTTGAAAAATAGAGTTATAAAAGATATGAGACGAATTACCAGCTTCCTGATTTCGAACCCTGATGATGAAGAGGATGAGGGTAAATTCCATGAATGTTTATATTACAGATCAGGACATAATAAGGATGTGAAACAAGGAATGAGAAAAATATTGTAAACGAAATAACATAAAACCCAGAAAATGAAGCTTACATGGTAGTCACTTGGCTTCCTTAATGGCCTCGTTGACTATTTATTTATTCGTTTGGGAGAAGGAAGGGGCTGGAGTGGAATGTCATAGAATTTATTGCAACTTTTGTTAGTGACTTTTGGGCATCCATGAAAATATATCTTAGATGTGGGAAGTAGAAACACATCTAAATTAGGCTATGAATAAATGCCTTAAGAAACCCCGGTGGATAGGTTGTGCATCCATGAAAATAATAATTCATATCGCACAACCAATCATCCCTACTGAAGAACTATAGAAAGAAGAGAATAGGTGTATATTGATTAAAAATGGGTGAGGAAATCACATCAAAATAAGGGAGGAGAGTGAGGAGACCGATGGAAGATTGATAGGGTGAGCCATGACTTTTATAAGGAAGGATAAGAAAATTCTGCTCTAATATATTGAACCAAAACCAAACAATAAATTATGAACATGAATATAGAATAAAAATAAAAATATACCTGTTATGGCTGCAACAAATATCATTGTTTAATCTATGTGTTTCCCTCCTCTCCATTGTAAATTCCTCCGTTGATTCAATTTAGTGCTTCAATTAATGACATCAAACAATTCTTCCCTTCATTTGTCCATCATTCATGTACCCCTTCCTGCTCCTCTCTTGATGCATATCAAAGAGATCAATTCAACTTCAACTTCAAATAATACCCAATCATCTCTATATAAAGCTACAAGTTACAAATAGACAGATATAACATAACATAAACAATAACATACAGATAGAGAGACACTATAGACAAAGAGTGACACAACTATAGACATACACCAAAGAAAGAAAATCCATTGCAAATACAAAAAAATTTCCTCTGAATACAGATGATAGAAGTAAAGAATGTGAAAAAAAGTTCATTTTCCATCCCTACAATTGAACTGGTTCTCCTCCCCTATTTTTGATCGAAATACACCTACTAATCATCCCACAACCAATCATCCCTACTCAAGATAAAATCCCTATAAAAAGAGGAGAAGAAAATAAATAAAATAGGTAGAATACAAAATTAGACAAATCTGACAAGCATTACAAAAATTCGTTAGAAAAATAATGTATCCATTACCAGACGATGCATCGACGAAAGAAAAAAAGAATCACAATAGCTAATCAACAGCCTTCATGAGTGCATTGATCCTTGCAGCATCCATGAGTGCATTGATTCTTGCAAAATCCATGAGTGCATCCTTACTCAACTAGCCTAAAAAACACTCCCAGAATTTGGCTCTTTCATTTTCATCAGAGAGATTTGAATTAAATCGGTGAGAAGGTGAGGAGAAGGATTTTATAAACGCAATAGATGGATTTTTAGTCAAAAAAATAAATTCTTGGATTTGAATGCCAATTCTTTCCATCATGCCCGAATCGTAGTTGAAACTCCAACTGCTCATTCAAATAATTAATCATTTTTTTAACAAATGTCAAAGCAATAGACAAACATATGTTAAATGGAGATGAAAAGAGTAGACGAATGCCTAGCCTCACCAATTTAAAAAAGTGACACCTTCGATTTAATTAATAATTTTTATATTTATATATAACTATCTTAGATCCATATTAACTATTGATTTATAAGTGCAGAGAAGGATCACATATCTCAAGGTGAAAATCTATTTTCTAAGTGCAAAACTTGAGGAAAGTTTTTCACCAAGAGAGACTTGATCCCTCAAAACTTAACATATTTTGAGTTTAGATAAATATAGGTTGGTTTAATAATTAATAATTAATAAAAAAAAATTAATATTTTAAGCGTGCATATAACGCTCTGTTAGGGTTTTAATAGGGTTTGACAGGGTGCAACAATCCTGACAGAGATAAGGGATCAAGGAAGACCGATCCAACCACTACGCTGGCATAGGTGAAGGCAGCAACGCTCATGGAAGAGGCATGGAAAACCCTAGGGGGGAAGAGGCCCCCTCCTACCCTAACGTATTCATTGGGAATCCAGTCTGTAGGGAGTGCAAACAACCAACCCGCAAGCAAGTCACGGGAAAGACCTGCCAATCCTAGGGGCACAACAGAAGAGTCGCATGCAAGAGTAGTGCTTGCCACAGGCCTCAAAGAAGCCTCACTTTGTAATACCAAGAAACAAGTTGGAAGAATATAGGACATACATGAAGGATCATGTAGTAGTATGTAAGTTCATAGGGGTTTTGCCAATTGAACGAGACGTAGGGAGATGGATTCATCAAAAATGGCAACCGAGAGGACATGTAGAATTCAAACTGGGAGCCAAGGGATTTTTTTACAAGTATATTCGCTAACCTAGAATACAAAGATAATTTTTCAATGGAGGCCCTTATTTATTCAATAATGGAGGGATGTTCATGAGACACTTGGAAGAATGCTACAATTCGGATAGAGAAAAATTCCTGGCTGCCTAGTCTGGGTATGCCTCTTCGGCCTCCCGATGGACTTTTGGGACCTAGAGATCTTGGAGGGTATTGGAAACTATCTAGGTGCCTTCATAAAAATTACAAACTCCACAAGACGAGGAAAATATACATCATATGCAATAATATGCATTTACATGAACATAAAGGAACCCCTGTTGGAAGCCATTGATCTGGAATACCATCATGAGGTATGGCAACAAACCATTGATTATGAACACATCCCCTTCCGGTGTTGGAGATGTCATGAGTATGAGCACATGTTTCGTGAATGTACACTTGAACCAAACTGAGCTAAAGGAAGTGGAAAAACACAATAAACAAAAGAAACAACAAGAGGATGCATAGGGCTTCCAAGAAGTTCAAAGGAGAAAGAAGAACCCGAAGAACAACCAATACTCCAACTTGAACATACCAACGTTAGGTAAAGAAAAACAAAGTAACAATAGGTTTGAAACCCTATAAGAGGAGGTATCAGAATAAATGGTAGCAAAAAAAGGAACAGGTGACGAGGGTGACGACACGGGGGAAGAACAAGATAACGGAAATCAACCGTCAAAGACCAAACGAAAGGCGGAAGAATAAATAGAGGAGAAAGAAACCGTTGAGCCAGGATTGGATCAATCAAATATGAAAATTAATAGCTAGAGAAAGGATCTAGGAAATAAAGATCAGGTATTACGTAGATTAGTGAATGAATGGAGACACCTTGATGAGTGGTTCATCCCCAAAGCACAAAAAAAACTCTACAAAGAGATATTTCAAATGTACAAACCTAAACAAGGAAATACACGAACATACCAACTGGAGTAACTAGGAACGTAGAAGAGTTATGGAGGAGATCAAGGCCCCCCGGGGAAAGTAAATAAAAAAAAGGCAAAAGGGACCTCAACGATACCATTCAAATGATTGGAGAAACACTGGTTAACTTAGGTAAGGTAGTTCAACTTTAAGTGGTCTTCCACCCACTTAACAAATATTTTAAATGATTATTACAACCTGGAATTTTCGTGACCTTAATAGCAAAGGTAAACAACATTATTTGAAAGATCGACTGAAGAAAGATAAGCCCAAAATTATGATCATACAAGAAACCAAGATCCCGGAGGTCAAGCTCAAAGGGATAGTAAGAATTTTCAAACTTCCATATGAAGTGATAGCATAGATTCCAAAGGAAGTGTGGGAGGACTAGCCATTCTTTGGAACCCGATGGAATTCATCCTCCAATATTGGGTAAGTAGTCCTCATATGCTTACAGGGTGCTTTAGACACATTGGATAGAGTGAATGGGTCCTACCCACTGGTGTTTATGGGCCTCATACCCCAGGGGAGAAAGAGGCATTCCTTCACAACTTGGCCAGTCTACGAAGAGAATTCCTGGAGGAATTTTACATAGTGGGTGGGGAATTTAACATGATAACTTCCCTCAAGGAGATGAAAGGAAGAATTTGTCGACAGGACCCTGATCTACAAATGTTCAGGAACTCAATAAGAGAGGTAAAAGTAGTGAACCTGCAAACGAACAACGAAACCTTCACCTGGAGGAATCAGAGAGGAGGAAAAAATAATATAGCATCCAGGTTGGATCCATTTCTAGTATCAGAGGAGGTCATCTCATGAGGAATATACATGGAGGCTTCCATATTCCCAGGAATGTGCTCTGATGATTGGTTGGTACAACTGGAAACTAACCTCAAAACATGGACAAGAAATAATCCCTTTAGATTTAAAGCATTCTGGCTCTGGGATCCTAAGGTGCTGGGACAATTAGAAGAATGGTGGAAGAACAACGAAGCAGTTGGCAGGAATCTTATGCATGCATTCCAACTCAAGATAAAATGGATCAATCAAAGGATCAAGAAATAGAACAAAGTGGAATTTTGCAACATTATCAAATACCAAAAGGGATTAAAGAGGAATATGGAGATGGTTAAACTCCGGATCATCACTAAGGGCAGATCAAAACCTCTAGTAGAAGAAAAAATAAGAGGAAATTTTATCCTAAAAGTGGCCTCCTAAGGAAAAATAATAAAATAATAGTAAAAATAATAAAACAAGAGTTATGAATTTTGGAGGGAAAAGAGGAAAATTGTTTTTTCTAATTGTATTTTTGGTTTATCTCCTTATAGCTTTACTAAAATTTCACGTTTAGACACTCATTAGATGCGGAATTAAATTTCACACTAGAAGAGTGCCCATTATGCATACTTGTGAGAAGACCCATATTGATAAAATTTGTGGATACATTAAAAACGTGTTGAAACCTGCTTTTTTAATGTATCTGCAATTTTTATCAAGGTGGGTATCCTCAAAAGTATGCATAATGGGTATGTCTTGGATGTGGAATTTAATATTGCATCCAATGAGTTTTTACACTTGAAATTTGAGTAAACCTATAAAGAGATAAGTCAAAAACACAATTAAAAAAAGGTAGTTTTTTTTCTTTTCCCTCTAAAATATTTACATGTACCTATTTTAAAATTTAAATAATTTTGATTGGTTTACATATTATGACATGGAAATTACATGAAAATTTCATGGGCACTTTTAGGCTAAAATTTCCTCTAATGGTGGAGATACTCTGGAAACATAAATCTAGAGTCAACTGGTTGAGGGAAGGAGAGAGGAACGCCCTATTCTTCCATCAATAAATGCTCCAACAGAGACAACACAAGAGGATTTTCTCTTTGAAAATTGAGACCGGAAATTGTGTGGTCTGTCATGAGGACATGGAAGACATTGTGGTTCACTACTTTCACTCATTTCTCACAGAGGCATAGCAAAATCATTCAGAGCCAATCCATAGAATTACCCAAAAAATTCTGCACCTCATTTCCAGAGATCAAAACCTCGGCCTCATAAGGGTGGTCATGATGGAGGAAGTGGAGGAGGTGGTAAAGGGGATGGAAAAAAAATAAATCCCCAGGCACTGATGGATTCACCATGGAATTCTATCAAGCTGCCTGGAAATTTATAGGACAATATGTCCTCGAAGTTTTCAAGGAGTCCCGGCGTAACCAAAATGTATGTCCAATCCTTAACGCTACTTTCATTATGATGTTTCCTAAATCAGATAAATATGAGGATCCCCAAGGATTCCGCCTGACAGCTTTATGTAATTTCATTTACAAAATCATTGAAACTATTATGGTTAAATGACTTAAGCCTCTGCTACCATCCCTCATCTTTCCTGAACAAACTGGCTTAGTGGAAGGCCGAAAAATCCTCGATGGCTTCATCACTTCCCAAGAAGAAATCCACTCCTTGAAACATATGAAAATTATTGGGATGATGATCAAGCTGGATTTATGTAAGGTGATGACCACATAAAATGGGCCTTCCTCACTAGCATCCTCCTGGCCTACGGATTCGATCAAAGATGGATCTATTGGATCTTGGCTATGGTATCCTCCCCTGTATATTCCATACTCCTTGTTATCACTCGAAAATCATACAAGCAAAGGTCACATTATTTAATGTCGAGCATAGGGATTTACAGGGCTGAGAGACATTAGAGAATCTGAAAATATTTAAAAATCTCTAAGGTCTGAGGAAAAATAAAATTGCATACAAGAAGGACTAGTCAAATATTCCTTTGCGCGCAAATACTTCGATAAATGCGCCTTTGTGCACATTTTGCCCAAAAAAGCGTGCATTCCTGGGAGTGGCGTAAGTCATTTTCCGGGACCACAAGGCACACTCCAGGACATTGATTCCACCTAAGGACAGCCACCCACACCTTCTTAGGACATCAAGGGAGCACATAATGGAATAAATTTAGCACACAATGGAATCACCCTCCTCTCTTGGGTCACCATCCACAATTTACCAAGAGATGGAATGAGGATTTGAATTCTCCTATAAAAGGCCACCAAGAGATGAAGAATAGGAGAGCACTTTTTTATGCTGGCCAGAATTTCCCCAAGCAATACTAGTAGTGTGTGATTATGAGCAGAGATAGAGGGGACTCAATTGTTGGCCATCCAACAACTCCATTCCACCATAGTAGAGAGAGTGAGACTTCGTGCCAAGGCAGCTTGAAAGTAAAGACATCCTTGCATCGGTACTTAGAACCCCTAGTTCTAAAGGTCCCTTAGCAAGTAGGTTAAATTTTCATCCTTATTCCTACCAGAAATCAATAAGAGGGGACATAAGAGCCACCGTTTGGATTATTGAAGTTTTTTTACTCTATTTAGAGCTTTTGTGTTATTTGTTCTAGTTTTAGTTTAATTTTTATGTTTGAATATGCATGCTATTTCTCTATCTAATATATTTTTGTTCTAGCATGTTCCACTAACTTGCTTAACTCCATCTATTTTTTTTGCTTGTGACCAATAACATAAGAGGGAAAACCACACCCCTTAGGTTGGTGTGATTTTGTACATTCATACACCAAGCACACTAACACAGGATTAACGACTCCATTAAATTTTATTTCAAAGTTTATGTGGTTGTGCCTCTTTGCAGAAACCTATGTCTTTGCTGTGGAGTTGGGCTGGAATCGCCCCCTTTCTCTCCATTTCCTGATTCATCCCTAGTGACAGACTAAAATAGAAGAGCTCCAAAAAATTACATTGCAGTAATTTGCGTGCATTTCTTACAGATAGGCGCGCCCCAAGGCACGCGTTCAGAGCTGACCTACGCGCAGAAATCGTGCATGTTTTAGCCTTTTGCGCGCAAAATACAGAAGCGAATTTTTCTCCAATATTTCCATATTTTATTGCTTGTAAAGAGTGACTGGCAGCCCATAACACATCTGCCAGCACTAGTTTAGGTCCCTCGCATCTTGTTAAAGCGTACTCTTAGCTGCTTTTGGTAGGCTTGGTGCTAGTTTTATTTCAAGTTGATTTTTGTAAATTTAATACATAGTTCAAGTAGGAGGCAAATTAACTTGCATTCCGAATTTTTTTTTTTTTTTGCAAATTTAGGTACCAAAACACCTAGATAATTAGCCAAAGTAAGTGGCTTAATTCCACACATGCTTAGCTAGTTCATTTTTCTAGTGTAAAAGTCATCAGTTTAGTTCAATTTTTGCACTAGGATTTTGGGACTAGGATTGAATTGTCGATAGAAGAGCAAGTAATCTCTATTGTCTTTGCACCCTCCAGTGATCCTAGGCAAGCATATGAACACTCTCAATTCACAACTTACCATCTCCCTACAGTTGATCACATAGATTAACTAGGAAAAATTGAAAGCGACCCATATCCACACATGTTTTTCTTTTGAAGCAAGGTACAATAGAACATAGTTTAAATAGGGGATTTTGAAAAGGATCATCACATATCCAAACGTTCAAACTATTTCCTTGTTCATTTTTTTCTTGCACACATCCACACACTAAGCGAAGAAAAGACACCTAAGACTAGCTTAACTAAACTCACTAAATTCTCCCCACAGTGGCCAAAAAATAATTTATAGTCTAAGTTAGGATCAAGGGGGTAGGAATCCAATAAGCTGCCTTTATCATTCTTCATCTTGAAACATAGAATTTGACTATTTAGGGAGCTTTCAAATCCACCTATTAACCCACAGAAAATAAAACCCGAGCGCGGTAGAGACCCGATTGAGAGGGGGTTAGGCTTAGGTGTAGTGCATGCAGTATCAGTTGGGGCTACCTGACCCAGCTGATACTCGTTACTGTTAGTTGAACTACCAAGAAGCCAAAGAATCGAAGGCTCACGTGGGATGGTGGCGCTTATTGGCCAAAAATAGGGCATCATTTCCCTATAGGTGATGGTGTAGGCAATCACTAGATCCTCTACCCTTACCTTGGTGGATTTTCTTCGACAGACTGGCAGCGTCGCTAGTTCCTTCGGGATGTTGTGCCAACACTCGCAAGATATCTTCTCAAGGCCTAGTTACATTTGAGCATGTGAGGACGATTAGGTGTTATAGGATTTGAGTATCATACGCAAACAACAAAAAGCCATATTTTTATATTGACTGACCACATAGGAATAATCTAAAGGGAATATTGGTTTTATTTTCATTTTGTTTTATGTATGTGATCGGAAATTTTCTTTGATTAGAATCTTTATCCCCTCAAATATTTCCAAAGCTATACCTCGTCGACACCAGAATAAACCCAACAGGACCTTGTCGATCTAGACGTCTTTTGGAACTCTCCCCATTAACGGCAGGAGTTCCAAATATTTCGCCATTCAGGTGTCAAATATGGAACACTACCACCATTATTGGTTCATCCTTTATTGGGGCATGTTTAGTTGGGAACCCTATTCAGTCTCCCAATGCCACCCCACACACCACTCCTTGCACAACCCCTAGAGGGTAGAGGAGTGCTACCCATTTAGGAAGCCAGGTGAACACACAGTAGGGTATGTCACAGGCTAACCCTCTTCCTAACCAGAACATAGTGTTTCCATAAGTCGCAATGGCTACAACCTCACAGTAACCTTTTCTAGCTTCATTAAACCAGATTTAACCAAGTTGACAAATGCCCATTGCACACAACCCCATATGGCCTCCCATGCCCACGAAGCTCCCTTTAGGCATTCCAAAGTTCAAAGGAAAGCAAGCAGAAGACCTAGGAAATCATGTTATGACTTTCCACCTGTGGTGTTCGTCGAAAAACATCATTGATGATACTATTCGAATGAGACTGTTTCAACACACTCTAACTAGAGTAGCAACAAAATGGTATGTGGAGCAACCCTCTGCTACACATGGAACCTTTAGCACCCTTGCCACTACATTCCTGAACTATTTTTAGTTACCCATACACCATGATTCCAGAATGGAATTACTGACACACTTTATGCAAACCCACGCTGTCCATATCTTGGACCATCTCCACGAATGTCAATGGTGTCGTAGTTTGTGAGAAGCCAAACTTGAAGATCGAGTTTTGTTAGACTTGTTCCTAAAAACTCTCACCGCAGAGGTTTCAAAGGATGTGGCATTGAAAAATCCCATATCAAAAGAGGACGCCATCAGTAAGGCCTAACAGCTTGAGCTGATCTATACGTAGTCAGGGTATATTTACAATATCTTGCTGAATGCCCCATGCCTACAAAATTACAAAGAATTTTCAGGCACATCGAACTTTGCAGACAGTTTAATTGGGTTATTGACCTAAAGTCACCCAAGCAGCAGCTTTCAATACCCTGGTTACACGTATGATTCTACCCAGAACATTCCACAACCTGGCTACAAAAATCATCACATGCCTCTACAAAATTTGACCAATAGGGCGTCATCATATCACCATCAGCATGGAGGACCACATCCTCTAGCTCAAGGGACCCAATACATAGATAAGCATACTGAGGGAATAGCTGCCCCCCAACATACATTTACAAACTAAGGACCACATTATGCATAGTCCCCAGCACAAGACCCACCCATGTAGAATAATGCACAGGTGAACTTTATGCAACCTTCCCAAAACCAACTGCGCCAACCATATAACCAGGATAATTATCCTCCTATTGTGGTTAAGAAAAAAGGAAAAACAAGCCTAAAGGAAATCCTGGATAGGGGGAAATAATCAACAACTCCCTCCATGATCTCAGGCTAGAGGAAAATCCAACCGAAATCAAAACCAAGAGCCAAGAAACTCCCAGAGGCAGAACAAAAGGCCACCTCTCCAAACAAACCACTCTTGTTCTATCTGTGGTGCCAAGTAGGACCATTACACTCACCACTATCCTGACCTCCATGAGCTGAAAAAGCTGCAGAGTAACCGTGGACAAGCACGATTCGCCCAGCATCCAGCAGTCATCTAGGAGCCCTTCCCCCATCAAGGGATAGTTAGCACTCAGCAACAAACTCCCGGCGGCTCCGAAAAAAACAGCCACAAAATATACATGACTGGCAAGGAAATTTCCTTTCAGATACGGAATCGAAATTACAATACCCCACCTGACGCTAACGTGTCAGGCGCTAGTACTAGTGCACCAACAACACCTTCGACCATATCAAATATGCCTATTTAACCTTTGCCCAAGATGTCTAAGGGACCAACTAGGTGAGTAAGAAACTATTCCAAAGCAACCCATAAATATTCAGATACAAGTGTTGGTCCAAAACATTACCATTCACTAATGTGTCATTAACTAGGGTGCATCCACATGCATCATGTCAAAGAACATTTGGTAGAAGTTAGGGTCTCCCAAGCTAAAGCCATCAAATATAATTCTTAGAGCATACGATGGTCGCCCTTCAACCCCTGTCTGTCTCTACCAAAACGTCCTGGCCTGCTTAGCCGAAAAGATGGTCCTTATAGACATTTAAGTCTTCGATGCACATTTGGACTACAATATACTTCTTGATCAGAGTTATATGTATGCCATGTAAGTTGTAGCCTCCTTTGTCTTCTGAACTATGATGTTATCCCATGATTATGACATCATTATTGTCGACCAATTAACGCATAGTGAAAATCGGCCTCTAAAAAATACCAATTTCATTCTACCCTATGTGGACACATCTATAGACGGGCCTTCACGGTACCAAGAATATGGCCCCGGACAATTCAAATTGTCGTCCATCTTAGGATCATTCCTAGGAGATCCACCTATTATACATGAGTCATCACTTGATGTCACAAGGGCTTCGGTATGCATGATGTGCACATCAAGCACCGAAGCTAGTTAGGAAATGGACATGAGCAGTAATGACACCGAGTCCTCGGCCACGGGAGCCTCTCTAGCCTATGCTTCTTCCCAAACCCCTTTCCTCTATCCCCCAAATGGTTTTGTATCCTAGCAGGTCCTGGAAACAATGGTATTACCAAACATCTCTTTTTCAATACCAGTTTGGTACCTTGTCACCCCTACTAGGATGGGAGCCACACATGTCACCGCCACATGGTTAAATCCCTTTAGTCCCGAGGAGGCCCCACCCATTAAGGAAACTGTCGCAAACATCCTACAAAGAAAATTCCCATTGCAAAATCGATGATTACGGCTAAGAAAGCCGATAGAAGAGGAAAGAAGCTGGAGACTCCCCCCACATAGCAGGAATCACTAGGTTGCACCATATACGATGTAGTAGGACACCCCACCCACATCTTCCCAGAATTGGACTAATTAAAACTGCTCCTTAGGTCTGAGGCACACACTGCAACGCCACGTTTCTGTAAAAAGGAACCTACCACCAAAAGTAAAGGCAAACAATTGCACACCAATCACACATGCATTATCTACAGAAATTATGGACACTATACCCATCATTGCCCAGAAATCCTGCAATATAGGGACACCTTACACACCATCGAGTGATCCTATCAACAAGATCCATCCACCCAATCATCTAGCGACAAACCTCACACCATCTTGTATCTATAGGAGGAACGAAGGTCACCGGAAAGACTCCTAGCCATACCCCCTCCACCCATTGGTCGTTGCGTACTTTGTGATAAGATTGATAATTTCATCACTAATTGCCTAGCTTTGGAAATTTTCCAGCGATGGTACCCATTTCATATAGTATATCGCAATAACATGGACATCCAGTAATCATGTCAGATATGTGGTGACAACATTAGGGGAATTTTGAGGTCTAAAATGGCCCTCCTAAGAAAAATGAACAACCAAAATAAAATTTATAAGAACCAATAGGATTCAAGATGATGATGTCAACCATGGGGAATGAATCACAATTTTTTTAAGTAAAAGGGTAAAAATATTAAAAAATAATAAAATAATAAAACTACTTTTTCAACTCGTATTTTAAACTTATCTCCCAAAGTTTTGACTCAAATTTTGAGTGGTAGTACTCGTTGGATGAAAAATTTAATTCCTCATCCAAGGAGTACCCATGTTCCATACTTTTGATGGACCCTGCTACATGAAAAATGAGAATTAGATGAAAAAATGTGATTCCAATAATGTTTTTTCATGTATATCTCATTTTTCATGTAGAAGGTTCATCAAAAGTATGTAACATGGGTACTCCTTGGATGAGGAATTAAATTTTTCATCCAATGAGTACTCCCGCTCAAAATTTGAGTAAAAAATTTGGGAGATTAGTTGAAAATATGAGTTGAAAAAATGGTTTTTTTCTTTTTTCCCTCTAAATTTTGATGATGAAATAAAATCTTCATTTATTATTTCCACTATTATTTTATAATTTCCTTAGGAGGCCTATTTTAGACCTCAAAATTCCCTTAATGTCACCCGGTGTGCCATTGTCACTATATTCCTAGATTTCGTGCAACACTAGCTTGCATGTGATCAACCATAGTCTGCCTCTCCCGAGAAGATGGCTCAGAATTGGAATCTTCGAACAGCGCAACAACCCACGACGATGTGACGAGTAGATCCATCCTCTTCCTGTCAGCTGAAAATCGACCAATCAGGGAACCCTTAGTTACCCCCAACCACTCTATACAAATAAGACCAACATGTGCGTTATCTAAAACGCTCAACCATGTGGTCACCACTGGCCTTGATTTAGCAGCGTTACGATGCTGGTACCCCATTAGACCACAAATTGAGCACAACGAGACCCCCATATCTAGGCTATATGTCAAGGCAATCATTGTGGACAGCGGTGTACCTATATCCCACAAGTTCATCCTCTAATCAATATGATTCACACATTAGAGAAGAAAAAGGATGATCTCCTCAAATGGTATAGAAAGTACATCACCCCCAGGCCAACAACCCCACACCCACATTGGCATGATGGGAAAAATGGGATTGTGCACCAACCAAGCATGACCTAGGCCCAACCTAGGATAACATGAAAACTATGTGACCTAATTGGCCACCAGGTCAATCAGTGCAAACAACTGGAGCCCCTTGCAAACAGTTTTCGCACAGTCTCTTCTCTCCCACAGAGACTTCTCTCTAACCAAGAGAAAATCGTGCATACTTATTGCCGTATTTTTTCACACTTTCACCATACAATTAAATTTGAGCATCTCCCCAAGCTAAGAGCAGCAAGAGCAGCGTTGAGTCTACACTCCCCAAAATATTTAGATACACCTAAGCCAACGACACAAAAATGGAAGTAGAAGACATCATCTTCTACATCAAATCCTTTCCAAGCGTCCACATCTGGGAAAAAGAGTAGCGTTGGTTCTCACAAAATCTACTCAGTTGGCACAGTGGTACCATGCACCAATTTCACTGGCCATAACCATGAACCAGAGGCATGCCCGTTAATGGAAACATTCAGGCACCTCTATATCATGCACAATTTTCACCAACAGGAAATTGATCGCCCTAATAGGGGAACCAACCTTATGCTCACGCAAACTCCCATCATGGAGATTCTCCCCCCATCAAACGCAGATGACATGATACACCACATACGATGGGTATCATCGTATATCAAAAATAATATCGCAGCAACCCCCACGCCCTAGGATTCCCACATTATTCATGTCGCAAAAGGACAGGGTTACTTATGCTTTTGCATTCATCTCCACAAGGTCCAGAATTTGCATGCCGGCATTGAACTCCTCGATGATATACATCCTCTAAAACAACGCCTATTACAACTAGAGCTCCTCAACGAAAGCCAATGACAATCGTTGCAACATAATGAGGCCCACAAGAAAAGGGTAAAAGTGTCATTCGACCGCCACATCAACCCTCGCTCATTTGTCGAGGGAGAACTAGTCCTCCGCTACGATGTCGTAAAAGATGCCCTAGGGCCAGGAAAGTTTGAAACCTTGTGGAAAGGACCCTACATCATAAAATATTTCCTCCACCAGGGGGCATACATCTTGACGGAACTAGATGGGACATGCCTCAGCAACCCCGTCAATGTCCTTTACCTCAAGAAATTCTATCCATAAGGGCCAAAAAGGCTTACTCTAGAGTCAATGCACACAAACCCAAACACTTTAAAAAATTTTACCAAAATATTTTTTACAAAATGCGCCCAAGTGTCATAATGGATGACCAACTTGACCCTTACTTCATATTTTCTAATGGAGTGTCAAGATGGTCTCAAATTTTAGCAGGAGCCGCCTAGGTTATCTATCACCCTGACTGATCACCACTATGCGCCAATGGTGTGTGCATCGGTCAAGCAACAAACAATCAGGAAGAATACGACGTCGTTATCGAAATTATGTGTGATGCCCTCCATCAGGGCATACGCCATATGCATATCTACTTCGATTCCAAGTTAGTTGTGTCGTAGTTAAACTAAACATTTGAGAAACGAGATCCACATTTATTTAGAAAATATTCGCGTGCCAAAATATTAAGCAGAGAATTTGAATACATTACATTCACACATGTACCAAGGAGTCAGAACCAAACAACTGATGACATAGCTAACAATATTCTAAATTGGAATGCATCTTGAATAAACCATCATACATAAAAAAATAAAAACATAGAAAACATATATATCCATTAGCATAACATAATCCATAAGAAGAAACAAGGGGCACACCATGTAGAGCCGCAAAAAATATCTCTCATATATATATATATATATATATATATATATATATATATATGTATGTATGTATGTATGTATGTATGTATGTATGTATGTATGTATGTATGTATGTATGTATGTGTGTGTGTGTCTGGGTACAAAAAATAGTATCTCTAACCCATCTGTCAAACCAAGAAGATACACATATAAGTCGTAAAAAAATGGGGGAGGCATCCTCATAATGGGTGCTTTCCCTATGTACAAAATAACTCTAGGGTGGTGCTCCCCCAGGTGGGGCACCAAGACCCACTGTCGCTCCTCGTACCACTACTGGAGCCGCCGCCAATACCGAGACTGCCACCTGATGCAAAATTGGCTGATAGCCCCTCTCTCGGGCCATCAGGGTCTCCAGCCATACCTTCTCGAGGTCATCAAAAAAGGCTCGAATAGACATCCCCTGGGTTAAGCGGTCCACTCGATCCTAGGCATCCTCCAAGACTGACACTCGTGTGGTCAGCTCAACAAATCAAGTCTCCACCGCATTAGCATGAGCTCGCTCAGCTGCAGTTTCAGTAGTAGCCGATATTTTTCCCTCCCTTGAAGGGTCAGCCTCAGCACCGAGCACCCCACCTTGAGGTTGTGTAGGAACTCCTCCCAACCACCCAAGAGCTCCTCGAGGTCTCCGAATAGGATCATGGCCAACCAACCGAGCTACCAAATGACCAACATCGCCAACATCTGCAAGAGTAAACAAAAACTATGTCATTGTGAGCATGATACACATATAACCATAAAAAAATAAAATACATGCAGAAAACATAAAGACGCACTTATTTGCTCCCAAGCATAACCAAGAGGAAGACCCATGTCTGGATCCTCTCGGAAGTCCATCTATGCATAAGGGAAGGGAAGAAACATCTAGGGGTTAGCCTCAAAAAAAGCCTCCATTGTGGCATTCCAATAATGCCCCACCATACCCCCACCCCCTCGAGGAATCACGAGAGCCCACCTCCTCATATGAGGCTCCAGTGGCCCCCCAGCGGGCACCACCACCACCGGTCTCAGCAACACCACCTGCTCATACATGATGCTACAAAAAATACTGGCATAGGAAAACAACTTTGATCCATCCCAGATCTTGTAAATTTGTGCCAACATCTCGTCATAGTAGAAACAGATAAAGTCAAAAAATTATCTGGCCATCACCTAGCGCAAGACACCAACCTGTGGGCCCAAGACATGATGTGGAGAAGATGATCCTACCAATCGCACAATGGCTGCTAGAGCACACCGCTCGGCCAAATCTGTCACCGAAGAAATAGCTATGCACCCCTCTGTAAGGGGCACCTTTCCATAGTATCGCATCTGGAACTACTCAAAATCCACCCTCCCAGAAGGAAGTGGATACCGAAGCATCTCACCCTAAGGCAAAAATCCGGTCATGAAATAGAGGACAGATAGCTAGGTCACACCCACATAACGCAAACACCTTGCGCCGCCTATTCCAATGTTAGATAAAGTAGCGCAAGAGTTGGTCCTTTGATCGAAGAAGGTCATTCTCCATAATTTTTAGGAGACCTCAACATGCCAACTATTGGCGCACCTGACCATCAGCAGCTAAATCAGTACGAAGATTGGGCCAATCCCACTCCCTTCACAACATCCTGTCAACAAAACAAGGACACATAAGCAGCATAAAAAACATAAAAAATAGGCAAAATTTTGAAAATTTTGAACAAAATTTGCCTCGCCTTTTTGTGCTCATGTCCCTCAAACAGGCACAAAAAAAGGCACTCCTGTATCTCTCACAGGCACGTAGAAGGTGCGCCCAACACTAGGATAAGCATGCATAAGGCACACAAAACCCTCTTTTTACGCATAGAAGGCGTGTGTTTGCCCTAATCGCCCGCGTAATCTAGGGAAAAACTGGTTCATGTTGAAACCTTAGTTAAACTGAGAGGACGAGGGGGGTGAATCAGTTTAACACCTTCAATTATTTTTAAAAAAATTTCAATTAAACTTATTTACAATTTAACTTTTATGATCAATTTTATACGGAACCAAACTTATATGTGCAGAAATGTTAAGATAATGTAACAACAGAATTATGACAAGAGTAGTAAGTATTAAGCAGACTGAATAACCATATCAACACATAGGCTTCACACACAGAGAAAACATATATACGTGGAAACCCATAAAGGGAGAAAACCACATCTTATTATTGTTGCGATGTAAAGGAAAGCTCCAACTCCCTCTCACCATTGGTTTTCTGGAAGCACCAACCTACAGGAGGCTCCAACCTCAAATTCTACAAGCTACAACTTACAAGGAAGCTTCAACTCCCTCTTTTTCATGAAAGAAACATTTGTTGTTTTACCTTGAATATCAGCTCTGTTCTGTACCTTTGATTGGTTTCCTTCCTGTACTCCAATCTTCATATTTTCTTGATTATTTCTTTTTCTTCAATTCTTCATTCTCTTCTCTTTTATCAATTTACTCAGAGAAATGTATCCATTTCAACTTTACAGTGGGATTTTTTCTTTCTCCAGAGACTTGCCAATTACATCACAAACAATGTAAATAGTTAAAAACTTTCATTCAATTACAGTATAAATTTCGATTCATTTCAACAACTCCCCTCTCTCTCTGTTTTCCTCTCTCTTTTCAACAACCGCCACTCCTCTCTCTTTTGGTTTACTATATTCATTTTCCCGTTCATTGCAGTTACATAACTGCTGCCTGTACAACTGTCTTTCAATCTAATCATAAATAACTCTCAGCAATATTGTAAAACCTTTTTAATAAACCTTGGATTTCAATTACTGAGCAACCAACGCTGACCTTTAAAAACTCTAGGTCCCACAGCCTTATAAATTCTAAACTCTTCTTCTCTAATTGCCGATGTGATTAAGCTGAAACTCAAACCTATTAAATCACAATTTATAGGCCCATCAATTCTAGAACTCAATCGCAATCGCAATTTGAATTTGCATGTTTCGATATTTTTATGCTTCGATGCTCCAATGTGATCACTATTATGCAGGAACTCAATATTCTATTCATGTGATCCGCTGCCAACCTTTTTTTTCCAATGCGATTGATGAGGGTCCCACCATGTGGTACTTTGCTTTTGATAGAATCTTTGCTTCTTTAGATCTCGTGCTACATATAGATATATATATATGCTTTGGTCCTTTTTGTATAAGGCGCAACATAAATAAGGCACTGCATATACATATACTTTGCTCTTTGGTCTTTAATATATCCACCAGCTGGGGTAATGATTCTCGGAATTTTATGTGGGGTCCCACTTGCGTATTAATTTTTGTTATATCCAAGCATTTACATAATGTTTTCGGTCATCCACCTTATACATTCACATACCAACTCATTTTCAACATACATGTATGAAGTCAACCTTGTACATTCAATCTTATAACTCGACCCAGGTTCAATCCAAACTCAATGCTCGGCATGTACATATATTAACCCATATATCACACAATTCATATTGTGCCAACTTCACATATTCAACCATTATATGTGCCCTTGGTTAAACTTGCAACCGTAGTTTGAAAAATCCCTATCAATATAAACTAGAACAGGGCCCCGCACTAACGACCCTTCCACATCCAACAGTGGATAGCATGTAGCCTTGCTCCATACAATCTGACGGATATCGCTTGAGTTAACTGCACGAACTTTAACTCGCGATGAGGGGTGGTTTTCCAAAATCGCTCAGGGACACGTATCACCCAGCGTATGGAATCACACTGATTTTCTAATTACTGCTTGCCTGACGAAGGTGGTGCGATCAAAACCAGAAACCCGCCTTTACTGTTCACTCCAGTCATGGTTCTGCTACTTTCTCCCTCAGTGTTCCATCGTGCTTATATACATATGAACTCTGCCTTTCATGTGCAATTCCTCAACATAGTTTAATTAAAAAACACCACTTCCACTGTTTCTTTATATGATTCCGCTTACCCCTAACTGTTCGACATTACAATTAACGCACAACATATTCAATCTTGTCGGCTTCTCCAGTGGTTCCTCTGTAATTGCCAACCACTTCTGATTGCCTTCACCATAGACAAACAACTTTGACACTAAGTCGACAACATCGACATAGATGTCGATTATTTCAATAACCCGCAGAATGCAATTCACCCCAATTACAGGGATTATTTGCACATTGTTTCACCATTTCTTCTTGACAGTCAAAGCCCATTCACACAGATTTCAGAACAGATTCCTCATTTATACATACAGGTTTAATTACAAACGCTTTATGCATTCAAAACCAGAGTACCATCCAAAAACCCTATCACAGAGTCTTATTCATACATGCCCACACAAACTCATACAATTTCTTATTGAACCTCTCAATTCACTACCTTTGCTTCCTCTGCTCCTTGACTGATGTTGCTCCTTACTTCTCTTTTTGCTGCCTCTACTACCTCTCTACTGCCTCTGTTCCCTATCTTCTACTTTGCCTTATTGCTGGTTCAGGTGTTTCTCCTTTTCCATCTCCTTTTCCATCAATGACAACACTTCTAACAGTCTCCCCCTTTGGCATTGATGGCAATAACATCTGTATGCTTATAGCTATTCTCTATTCTCTGCCATAGCTATTCTCCTGCTTATAGCTATCCTCCCCCTTTGACATCAATGGAAAAAGGGCTGATATTCTAATCTTGAGGACCTGTTACATGTTCTCTGTGGATCCCCCCCTGAAATGATGTTTTCTCTTCTATTCTCCCCCTGAAACTATGTTTTCTCTTTATATCATAGAGTAGCATCTACAGACACTACCCCTAGTCTATCTCTTAGATATTCAAATGGTTCTCTAGAAAGAGGTTTTGTAAATATATCTGTTGTCTGTTCTTTTGTTGGCACATATTCCAACTTCACTACTTTTTGAGCTACTTGTTCTCTGAGAAAATGATACTTGATTGGAATATGTTTAGTTTTTGAATGAAGCATGGGATTTTTTGATATGCTTATGGCACTTGTATTATCACATTTGATAGAGATAGGTTCATCAATGCTTACCTTCATGTATTGGAGGGTTTGTTTCATCCACATGACTTGTGTGCAGCATGTTGTTGCTGCTATGTATTCCGCTTCTGCTGTAGATAGAGAAATAGATGTTTGTTTCTTGCTTAGTCATGCCACCAGACTCTCTCCTAAATAGAATGCACCTCCACTTTTGCTTTTCCTGTCATCAACATAGCTGGCCCAATCTGCATCTATATATGCTGTCAAAATGAAGTTTTTTCCTTTTGGATACCATAGCCCATAATGTGCAGTCCCTTGTAGATATCTGAATATTCTTTTAATATCTAGTAAGTAATTTTGTTTTGGTGCTGCTTGATATCTTGCCGCAAGTCCTACAGCCAACAAAATGTCTGGTCTAGAAGCTATTAGGTATAACAGACTTCCAACCATGCATCTGTAAAGTTTTTTATCTACACCGGTTGTTCCATCATCTGCACAAAGCTTGCATCCAGTAGTCATGGGAGTTGACACAGGTTTGCAATATTCCATTTTGAATCTTTTCAGCATCTCTTTTAGGTATTTTTATTGTGATATAAATGTGCCTGTGCTCTTTTGTTGAATTTGTAGTCCTAGATAGAAGGTAAGATCTCCAATCATAGACATTTCAAACTCTGATTTCATCTCTTCAGCGAATCCTTTTGTTAACTCATCTTTGATGCTTCCAAACATTATATCATCTACATACACTACTACAATCAGAAGTTCATCTTCATTTTATTTTATGTACAAGTTGTTGTCTACTCCTCCTTTCTTGAACCCTTTTTTTTGCAAGTATTTGTCCAGCCTTGAATACCATGCTCGAGGAGCTTGTTTCATCCCATATAATGATTTCTTTAATCTGCAAACATAGTCTACATTATCTGTTAAGGAGAACCCTTCTGGTTGCTCCATGTAGACTTCTTCCTCTAAATATCCTTTCAGGAAGGCAGACTTGACATCCATTTGGTATACCTTGAAGTCATGATAGCAAGAAAAAGCTAAAAACAGTCTGATAGCTTCCATTCTAGCTACCGGGGCAAATGTTTCATCATAATCAAGTCCTTCAACCTATGAATATCCCTTGCATACAAGTCTAGCCTTATTTCTGATTACCTGTCCTTGTTCATTCATCTTATTTTTGAATACGCATTTTGAGCCAATGACATTTTTCTCACTGGGTCTTGGAACTAGTTCCCAATTGTTGTTCTTCTCAATTTGGTCCAATTCTTCATTCATGGCATTCACCCAATTTTTGTCTCTACTAGCTTCTTCAAACTTCTTTGGCTCTATTTGTGACAACATTGCGAGGTATACCTCTTCAGTCTGTTCAGTTAGCTGTCTTCTTGTCCGTACACCTACACTCTTGTCCCCAATGATTTGATCTTCTGGATGGCTCTTATGAGTGTATCTTGAGGATATTTTTGATCTTAGATCTGTATCTTTTGTTGGCTTGTTTATTTCATCATCATCTTGATTCTCTTCTTCATGAACTTCCGAGGGATTGCTGCAATCTGTACTTCTTAACTTGTCTGATAGTTCTTCATCAAATCTTACATCAATACTTTCTACAATTTTGTGAAGTATTTTGTTATAGCACCTGTAACATTTACTCTTGGATTCATATCCTAAGAATATTCCTTCATCAGCTCTTGCATCAAACTTTCCCAAATTTTCATCATTATTTTTTATAAAACACTTACTTCCAAAAACTCTAAAATTCTTGATTGATGCAGGTTTACCATGCCATAATTCATAAGGAGTCTTGTCACTCTTTGGTATTAAATGAGCTTTGTTCAAGATATGCATAGCGGTGTGTACTACTTCTACCCAAAAGGTTTGAGGAATGTTACTTTCTTGCATCATGGCTCTGGCAATCTGTTGTACATACCTGTTCTGTCTCTCTGCCACTCCGTTTTGCTGAGGTGTTATTGCAACTGTGAACTGTTTCTTTATCCCATACTCATTACACAGGTCTGCAAAATCATAATTTGTAAATTCACCCCCTCTATCTGATCTGATGCACTTTAGCTTGCATCCTGTTTGATTTTCTACCAAAGCCTTGAATATTTTGAATTTCTCAAGTGCTTCTGATTTATGATTGAGAAATGCAACCCATGTCATTCTGGAAAAATCATCTATTATTAGCATGAAATAGGATTCTCCATTTGGTGTTTTAGTTCTCGAAGGCCCACACAGATCCATGTGAACAAGTTGAAGAGGTCTACTTGTAGATAGCTTCTCTTTGAATTTGAAAGATGTACGTGTCTGCTTACCTAGATGACAGGATTTACATATTGTATTTGAAGGCTTCTTTATGGCTGTCATATCTCTGACTGCATTCTTTTTGCTTAGACTTATAATATGATCAAATTTTAGATGTCCCAATCTCCTATGCCATAACCAAGACTCTTCAAATTTTCTAAGATGACATGCTTCATTTTCTTCTTTTACTACAAAGACATTGCTCTCCGTTCGAACACCTTTGATCACGGTTTTTCCAGTGGTGATTGATATTACTTCACAGTATTGAGCTCTAAAAATAACTTCACAACCTTTATCACACATTTGACTAACACTCAGCAAATTTTCTTTCAGTCCATCCACAAATAGTACATCCTGAGCTTTTCCTCTACCATTGTCCAGACTGACTGAGCCTCTTCCTTTGATCTTTCCTGCTTTATCATTTCCAAAAGTAACATTTCCAGATTTCTTTTCATCAAAGGTTATAAACTTGCTTCTATCTCCTGAAATATGCTTTGAGCAACCGCTGTCCAAATACCATTGGTTTTTTAGATCTTGAAATATTAGGGCCAAGTCACATTTATTCACTTTCTTTTTCCACTGCAAGCATCCTCTTGTTTGATACCTTTTCTGAGATGATGAACTATATTCTCTTAGAGGACATTTGGAAGACATATGTCCATTTTTATTGCATACACAACATTTGGATATATACTTAGCAGAATTATAAGTGGGAATAAACTCTCCATGATTCATAAACCGTCTTGAGGTTTTGAACAACAATCTTTGTTCATACTTCCTGCATTCTATGATTTTATGACCAAAATCATTACAATAAAAATAGCATCCATAAAAACAATTTGCATACCTGATAAAAGGTTGTCTTCTCCATCTTCATGCTTGAGTAAAACTTTTTATTGTTTGCATCCTTTGCTGGTTTGTATTTATTCTTCTTGTATGACAATATGTAGCAATGTGTCCTAATTTGTGGTAGGCATAGCAAGTATCATTTTTCATAGGAGGAAAAAATCTCCTTTGATGACTTCCAAATTTGACATATTCAGGAGTATACGAGGTTTTTTCATTTGAAAATTTATTTACTTCATCCTTTGTCATTAGAGCTTCCTCCTGGGTTTTATCTACTTTATTGCAGGATTCTTCTTCCTTTGAAATCTTCTGAGCTGCTTGGATATTCTCATTTTCTTTTACAAAAATAATATTTTTTTTTCTTTCTCTTTTCCTTTGCTTGATTCTCCTTCATAGCCTATCCCAGTTTTTATCAGAGGAGATCTTTGAGCATCTAGAATCTCATTTAACTTACCAGAGCTTGTTATTTGAGAAGTATCTAATTTCCTCTCGACATTTTCTAATTTCTTCCTTAAGCAAACTACTTCTTCTTCCAACTTCTCTTGTTCCTGAGTTTTATCCTTGATCTTCTTAAGTAGAATATCATTTACCTTCTTGGCTTCCTCAAGCTCTACTTTCAACTGAATGAGGGATCCTGAATTTTGTTCCTCTCTTACGTATTTGAGAAGAATGTCTGTATGTTTTCTGCACTTCAGTTTTAGTCTGTCAATTTCCTCCAAGGAACTTCTTATCTCCCCCTCAAGGTCCACTTCACCTTTTTGTCTCCCTCATGAATATTTTCTAGAGTTTCCCACATTTCTTTGGCAGTCTCACTGTGCATTACTTTCATGAATTCTACCTCACACAGTCCATTCAAGATTGCATTCATTGCCTTTGCATGATCCACAAAATCTTGTTTGGCTTCTTTCTCTGAGACGTTTGCCTTAGAGTCATATCCAAATTCCACAGCAGCCCAAACTTCTACTCCTAAGGACATTATGTATGTTCTCATTCTGATTTTCCAGAAGGCATAATTTGCACCAGTGAAAAAAGGGAATTTGTTCATTGAGGATCCTTCTTGAATAGCCATCCCAATAACCTAGGATCTCCTTTCAGTTGTTAAACTACTACAAAAAGGAACCGGCTCTGATACCAATTTTTGAAACCTTAGTTAAACTGAGATGGGGGGGGTGAATCAGTTTAACACCTTCAGTTATTTTTAAAAATTTTTCAATTAAACTTATTTACAATTTAAATTTTATGATTAATTTTATACAGAACCAAAATTATTGTGCAGAAATGTTAAGATAATGTAACAACAGAATTATGACAAGAGCAGTAAGTATTAAGCAGACTGAATAACCATATCAACACATAGGCATCACACACAGAGACAATAGATATACGTGGAAACCCATAAAGGGAGAAAACCACATCTTATTATTGATGTGATGTAAAGGCAAGCTCCAACTCCCTCTCACCACTGGTTTTCTGTAAGCATCAACCTATAGGAGGCTCCAACCTCAAATTCTGCAAGCTACAACTTGCAAGGAAGCTTCAACTCCCTCTTTTTCATGAAAGAAACATTTGTTGATTTACCTTGAATATCAGCTCTATTTTGTACCTTTGATTGGTTTCCTTACTGTACTCCAATATTCATATTTGCTTGATTATTTATTTTTCTTCAATTCTACATTCTCTTCTCTTTTATCAATTTACTCAGAGAAATGTATCCATTTCAACTTTACAGTGGGATTTTTTCTTTCTCCGGAGACTTGCCAATTACATCACAAACAATGTAAATAGTTAAAAACTTTCATTCAATTACAGTATAAATTTCGAGTCATTTCAAAAAATCCCCTCTCTCTTTGTTTTTCTCTCCCTTTTCAACAACTGCCACTCCTCTCTTTTTTGGTTTACTATATTCATTTTCCCGTTCATTGCAGTTACATAACTGCTACCTGTACAACTGTCTTTTAATCCAATCATAAATAACTCTCAGCAATATTATAAAACCTTTTTAATAAACCTTGGATTTTAATTACTGAGCAACCAATGCTGACCTTTAAAAACTCTGGGTCCCACAGCCTTATAAATTCTAAACTCTTATGCTCTAATCGCCGATGCAATTAAGCCAGAACTCAAACCTATAAAATCACAGTTTATACGCCCATCGGGTCCGGAACTCAATCACAATCGCAATTTGCATTTGCATGTTTCAATATTCTTATGCTTCGATGATCCGATGCGATCACTCTTATGCAGGAACTCAAACACATATCAATCATGGTTTATAAACCCATCGGGTTCGGGCTTCAATCGCAATCACAACTTTCTATTCATATGATCCGCTGCCAACCTTTCTGTTCATTTGGAATCTTGCAACACTAAACATAGATCTTATTATAGAACATTTATTCTGGGAAATAAGGAATGGCCAAACAACCCTCTTTTGGAAAGAGTCCTGGAAAGAGAGGGGCAAACTATTCCCTAGATAGGAGCTGACTGACTAGTTCACTTATGCTATGAACATAAACTATCAAACAGTAAATCAATACTGGAAGGAGGAGGCCATTAATAGTGGGTGGAGAAGATGGAAAGACAAGATAGATTAACCAAATGTGTTGGCTTCTGACCAATCGATCCAGTTGAAGAAGGAGCTTGATTCAAGAAGGCTCAACTTCCAGGAAGGGCCAGACATCTTGAGATGGGGCTAGAAAATTAAAGGAACATTTATAGTCAACGAAGCTAATAGGGTGAAAGCAGGATGGGGACAGGCGAACCAACACCAAATATGGAGGAAAATTTGGGGCGAAAAGTGTTGGCCAAAGGTGACCTACTTCTCTAGTCTATGTGTAGAGGTAGAATTCTGTCCTGGGACTAACTGACTAAAAGTGGCTTCCACAGGACCTCGATCTGCACACTATGTGGGATCTAGCGGGAAACACTGGAACATCTCCTCAAATCCTGTTAGTTTGTGGATAGAAAATGGAGAGAAGTGGAAGCGATCTTGGGCAGGATTAATTGAGACTCTGGAATCATAAGGGAGACCATATTAATCTAGAGACAAGGTTTATTCTCCAACCCGGTCCTCAACCAGGCCTGGGCCCTGGTTCTGAGGTTCACTCTTTGGGTGATTTGGAAGGAGAGGAACTATCGAATATTTAAAAATACAAGTTTGGACCAATAGATAGTGTGGGAGGGCATTAATAATAACATAAGGGAAAGCATCCTTTCTAATAAATGGATGCCAGAAGATTGGCAAGTGGAACCTCGAGATGAAATAATCCTTGAATGTCTCCACCTAGCCCCAGCTATGGTGTCCCCAACTTCTTGGAAAGTGATCTCCTACAGAGGGGATACCAACAGGACCTTCAAATGACCTCCAAAATGATTCATCAAACTTAACTTTGATGGGGCCTCGAAAGGCAATCACAGGTAAGCAGGAGCCAGAGGGATATTTCGATATCATAGAGGGTTATCAAGATCAATCTATGCATATTCCTATGGCTATGCAAGCAAAAATGAATTGTAATTCAATGGAGTGCTCCAATGTCTACTCCTGGCCACCATCTTAGGCTACAGAAAGCTGGTAATCGAAGGGGACTATCGGTTGTTTGCTAACATCCTCAAAAAAATAAATCAAGGAACGAAGTGGGACAAACTTAGCCAAATCTGGCATACTATTAGGCATCTACAAAAATTGGTAGATATACTACATTTTTTTGAATATATCATTATCAATAATGCAACGAGAAAAAGAAACAGAGCTGCAGACCTCTTGGAAAACTGGGCATGCACTCACCAGAACAAACCCCTTGAAATAACCTAGCCACCCAATGTTAGGGACGAATGTTGGACCTCGTTGTAGAGAACCATAGAGGAGGACAGGGCTAAGAGAAAAGCTCACCCATATTCCTAGGACATTGACCCCCAATTTGTGTGTTATGAACAAGATTGGTCGTCCCATCAACAATTATGGTAGTGGCTTTGGCATTGAATACAACCACCCTCCGCATGAGTGGAAAGGGTGGTAGGAAGTATTGGGGCATGCATTGTGAGGTGAGGTGGCAGGACAGAGGCCTGCGCACTGTGATTAAATTTGGGGTGAGGAAGGTGTGGGGTTTTTGTTATGAAGGACACTAGTGCAGGTGCGATTGTAGGAAGGAAAACCTCCATTGACCTTCAGACATGGTGAAATAAGGTTATGTTTATGGTTCCCCCTTTGTCTTTCATACTATGTTTCTATTATTTCTGTTACTAAGGTCTCTTTGGGAGCTTAAGGGGGTGAATTCAACCTTGAAGAGGCTTTTTCTAGGTAGTAGGGAGCTGAAATGCTTCAGCTTTGGTTTGGGGATGGTTAGATTGTTTCTAGGTCTCTGTCTCTGTCTCTATGAAGGAATGGGGCACGACCTTTGCATGCACCTGAGTGAAATTATGTTGGGTGAGGGATATCATCCTAATGGGTTGGAGAGGGGCTGGGAAATTCATTGTGAGTATAGGGTAAATCTGGGGCCTTGGTTCCCATATCATTCAGAGCTAGCGCATGGTAGCTCCACCATGTGCCACCAGGGCTCAGTGTGAGTGAAGACTGGGCGGTGTAGCTTCACTCATGAAGGGACTGTGGCTTTCAAAGCCATTTCCTTAATTTTGTAGGGTGGGTGGTATGTTAGGCGGGCTGGCACCGGGTGGGGGGTCGAGATACTTTCGGAAGTTTGTGGATCTAAAGGGGATAGGAAAGCTAGCTTGGGTGCACATAATCAATAGGATCAAGGGGTTACAGAGGCGAATTATGGTGTGATGGTGTAAGGCCCTCAGAGTGTTGGGGATGGGAGAATTATCGAGATGCATCCCCCGGGACACCATTATCCTGAAAATTTTGCTGCATGGAATCAAAGGCTTTTGCATTAAATTGAATTATGCCCCTGATTTCTTCCTTGGATAGGTAGTGTCTCTAGAAATCGTTCTTGAGACTGTTGGAAGTCTCTACCCATTACTCCAACATAGATTTTTCACAGCTATTAGGCATAGGCCACTACGTCGATGACTCGCTCAAAGATCATATTAGCTCGAGCTCATAGCCAAAAATACAAGGGTAAGGAGGTTAAAGCTCAATCGAGCTCACCCCCGAGCAAGCCAAGGGGAAGGAGGCCGACAATGGAAGTCATCTAGGAGGTAGCAAAATAGTACCATGAAAACACAACATAATAAATTCATAAACTCATTGAAAAATGGGAATCTGACATAAATATATAGGCAGAAACATAAATGGATACAGAGTAATGGAAGGGCCTTGTCCCTGACCTAGGGGAAATGATAGGTATACTGACACAGTTCAAGCACACACTGTATCTCTACTAGTCCATGAAGGGCATCCCTAGAAAATCCTTGGAGAATATTTGTATGAGTATGGTAACCTTAGCCCAAGACTTCCTAGATTACAAGAGTGAGTTTGATAAAATGAAATTCTAGCTGAGAAATTAGGATGGGCGGCTTGAGCACATCGAGTACCACCTTTCGTGCATCTCCAAGCCATACGAGCAGGACGACAATTCGATTCAAGATCTGACACCTTTGGAATCAACCTCGGCACCCAAGGAGGTAGAGTAATCTTAGGATGTTTAAATGTGTTAGTTTTTTATTTTATCTATATGCGGTTAGAATTTACATTTCCATTGTTAAGAAATCATGTTAGTAAGTATGTGAAAAATTGTATATGTGTGAATATTCAGGCTTTGTGCGCTTGGTATGACAGACTAAAAACCTTATTTTTTTGGATGGCATACCATGCCATCAGGTGGCGAACAGACTCAGTTTCCCACTCAGGGCATTTTGAGGCCACCAAATTATGAAATATGGACGTATTTTGTTTATAAAAATAAATGAAAAAGAAGTCCTAACAAGCTTACAAAAAAAATGATTATAATTTTTATTTTTATTTTTTCATTTTATTTTGTTTCTTAATTTAATTTTCATTTTTGTGTTTCAAAATGTTTTAATTATTAATTATAATTACTATTTGTTCTTATTTTTATTTTTGTGTAATTTGATTGAATCAAAATTTTTAGATATCATAAAATAAAAAAGGTTTACTAAATTAAATTAAATTTAAAAAAATAATAATAAATTAAATTTAAAAAATATATATTTACTTGGGCATATGGTATTTATGGACCATGGTATTGGCCCATGGTATTGTAACAAAGCCTATTTACAACTTAATAATATCCATGATAAACCCTCAGTGAATATCCATGGTTACAAATCTTGTTATATCATAAGTATTAAGATTTTATATGCTTACTAATGAAATTAAAAAATGATTATAGAATATAGTTTAATTTATATGGAAAAATGGATCTTAATTTATAGTTTCTATTTATATCTTATATATTTTAATGTGATAGCTATATTAGATATATCTCAAAAGTAATTGAGATTTTTTTTTCTTTTAAATTAAAAAATGTTATAAAATTAAATTCAAATAAAAAATTCATAAACTATATTGATTGTGAAATGCCAGATGATTTTTGGGTATGGGTATTGGTGAGATATGGTATTGACCCATGATATTATCACAAAGCCTATTTATAAATTAATAATATATATGGTAAAGTGGGCTTGAATATGCATTGTTAAAAATATTGTTAGATTTTAGGTTTATTATTGCACTGAGAGGCACCCTCTAGTCTAGAGATGTTGTAATGTAATTTTTAACATTTTGACTAAGTTAAATACATAAAAATAAATAGATAAAATAATAATAAAATGTAAACTAGCAACTACACCACATGTTGCAAAAGAAACGTCGTAAGGCAATAACAAAGGAAAAAGTAGTGTAGAAGAAAGAAAATGATGTAGAGAATGATCCATCATGAAGGAATGAAAGGTGAAATATTCTTCCATTGAACTAGATCATGGATGTTTCAAATATATTGATGATAAGAGTGATCAACAGGTAGACACTCCGAAAATTCTTGGAAGATGCACGGAAGAGGCAATTCCAAAGGATTAACCCTCTTGCATCACCAAACTGTCATTAATACACATATCTGTAACCCGACATAATATGTTCACATATGTAATTTTTTTGTTACAAATATTGATATAGGAATTTCGGAGTTAGGAGTGGTCTGGAGGGTTTCGCATGTAATCTTGATCAACACATACCCAAATTTTAGGAAAAAAATTACCTTGCAAACATACCCTTACCTTATGCTTCAGGCTTCTTTCTGGAAAATATGTAAAGATGCAAACATTGTACAAATCTAAAATAGAGACAACGAATAGGTTAGTATTTAGAAACATATCCTTTATGCATTTACATAATTCGAAGGATGATGATGGTTTTCATTTGTACCTTGTAAAATATACTTAGGTACAAACATTGACATAAAAAGTAGGTGCCAGAAACTGGTGGAATTACATAGATAAAATGAACATGGCCTTTGCTAAATTTATTTATAAGAATATATGCCGAGTGCTATGGATGTGAAAATCCATAGACATATTTTGATAACAAAGACACATATGATATCCCTGAGAAGTGTTGCATGTCGATACAATACTGATGTATATATGAGGGATAAGCTGACTACTTTTATTTTGAAAAATACCTTGGAACAAAATAAGGGAGGAAAGGATAACAATTCATTGAGTAGGGTTGGAAAGGAACACATTAACAGGGGTAGATTTAGATGAAGAAAAGAAGAAAAGAAAGATCTTAATACCAACCTTTTTCAAAGAGTAATATGAACATTGATAAAATATTGATAAATTTGTACTATCCATGTTCATTTACATGTAAAATGGGAATTAGGCAGGCTTGTGTTTCCTTGAATGTTAAAGAGGGGAAGAACAAGGCCTATTACCTTTTCCTAAGCTTTTTGTCTTCCACATTCTATCATCAGTGGAAACTTTGAAATGATGGTTACATAGAGATAATATCAATTTTCAAATTTGGATTCTCTTTCTAAGCCACAATCATTCTTTACTCTATGTTTTGTCTTATGTCACATGATTGAATGGATCTTTTGTAACATATAATTATGATAGAGGAATTTTACTATAAATGGGTCATAAAATAAGTGTGTCTTACCATTTATTTCCATATCATATGATTGAATCTTTAGGAACAACTAATAATTTTACAGTGGCTTAGTTATAAGTTATGATTTGTGAAACAAAGTAAGTAAGTCTAACTTTTACACCTTTCAAATGAAGAAGAAGCACATGTCACGGTGGAACTGAGGCTTCTACGATGAATGCTATGGTGGAAATGAACCTTTGCTATTTATTGAGAGAGATTCAAGGAGAATATTGCACTTCCGAGATGGAATCATAAGAAATCATAACGCATCAAAAATAAAGGCACGTGAAAGGAATTCAATTGCATAAACCTAGCGAAAATAGTTACGACGACAACTAAAACAATGAGTGTCGTCACGACATGTGGAATATAATGACGCAATAAGATTCGACATGTTTTTTATGTTGGATTTCAATGGAAACGATGGATCAATCACTCTATTTATTTCTCTAATAGAGAGGTATGGAGTAATTTGCAATATTCCATTATCTATATTTTTAAATAGGTGTGGATTAATTAGCATTATTTTTTTTTAATAAAATTTAAAATCACGTTCGTATGGTCTCGCTTGGAAATTTTCTTCAAAAATTTATTAATACAAATCTACATTAATCTACACTAATCTACATTGTTCTGGAGAAACAGTGCATAGGATGTCGTTCCCACTTAAATTCTTATATGATTCTTATTTCGTTCCCTAGAGTCTATTATATATTTTCGTAGTAGAAAAGGGTGAACAACCAAAAGCAAAAATATAGAAAACAAAAAATTTATCATTTTTTACAAAACGTTATTTTGAGAGAAAGTTGGATAAAAGAAAATTTGGCTGCATCTTTGAACCCGACAGAGAAATTTGATTATTTTCATGTGAGAGAAAATTTGTTTGAAAATTTAGATGAAACAGGTAAAAGTAAGTTTAAAGTGATATGAAAACAGTTTAAAAATAAGGACGTCACAAAAAAAAATTTGATGGGTAGGGGGACCCGTCAAATTTAACCCCTAATACCTCCTTATATGTCATAAATGAGATATGAGATATGGTACGGAGCATTAATTTTCTCAAGGAAGAAAACCTCCAACCAATTCACAACGATTAAATTAGTAATCGCATATAAACTTATACATTGTGGGTTCAAAACTTAATTGCACCACTTGGCATCTAAGATGTTCATGCCATGCGCAGTGACATGAAAAGAGGAGGAATTATAGGCAGGAAACCCTCCAATATACATTTCTAATTTATTCTATTTTGGATGTTTTTGTCGTTGTTTTGACCTATATACCGACCTAGATAGGAATTGACCATCTTACACTTCATGTAATCCCATGTTTATGGATCACCATCTCAAAAAAAGTGGTAAATCTTGTCATTCTCCATGACGAAATTAGCTCTGAATTTCCCACTCGACAATATGAGTTTAAGGCATAACATATACATTGAATTTTATTTGGTCGTAGTGGATGATATGGCGAAGTGGTCATAGTGGAAGGCATGGAGAAGCGGTGCGGCATTTCAAGGTCGAGATCCCAATTTCTTTCTTATGGTTAGTGAATACTATGACACGAACTCTATCGAGTATTTAAAGTGTTTCTGATCGGATGTACGAAAAAACATGAGAAATTATAGCCACATAACCTAATCTTGCAGGAAAAATGATTTGCTTCACCCTAAATATTTTATTATAAATACCATATTCGTGTGATCTCCAAATGTGGGTAAAAGTGCATTATATAAAAAAATAAAAATATTCATGAACTTCCCATGAAAGTGAGTGCATTGATCCATTTAAAGTTTTTCATTCAATGTTGGTATCTCTACTGTAAAGTTGTGTTGTAGTTGCATCATCTGAATAAACTATATTCAATAAATACTCTTTCACTTACCCTAATATTTGAGGAGTAGTGAATTTTTATATGTGCAACAGTATGGTCAGTGATCTTCTCATTGTTAAATAATTTGTAGATCCTTTGTGGAACGGAACATCTCGAGTCTGGAAGTATGAAGCGATTAGCATAAAGAAGGAATTGATGGAATGTATGACTCTACAATGATGTGATATACTATGGTGGTTCAATAGAGAGGGTTCCTGGCTGATATGGCTCCTGGAAAACCTATTAATCTAGTTATTCATGCAAGGATATCATGCCTACAAGGTTCAGGATCGATTTCTATTTCCCGATTTGACAATTGGTTCTGTAATGGCCATGATAGTAGAGGAAGTGGTAGTTACCGTTGCTGTCGAATTATTAATCGATCTACTTCGAAATATACTTTACAACTCAATCTGATCCTTGACTAAGACTGTTTGATACTCTGCAAGTTAATTTTATCTTTGAGACTAAGATTGTTTTTGTCTATGAATTGTTATAGACTATTTAAAAGGAAATTTAAAAGTCTCAAGCCCAATTTGAATGCTATTGTTACTTACCGGTATCAAAGGTAACTTAATTGATGTTCTATTACTAAAAATTGATTTAAGTGAATCAAGGTAATTTGAATTTAATAATATCACAAATCTAAAACAAGAAAGTGGTGCATTGTTTAAGAAAATATGCACAACACAACTTACCCTTGAAAGCTCGATCCAACATAAGTCAACCGAAAGCTTGATCCAATGTAAGGCTGCGCCACACAACTTCTCATCAACAGAGAAACATCGAGTACAAAAAAAAATATTGGTAAAGACAATGTAAATCATGACGATATAAACTTGAACCTCTAATCACAAATTTAAAGTAAAAGAAAATCTAATCGCAGAAATCATTGAGATCCAGTTAGCAACACTATATATCACAATGGTTGTGCCATCAATAATGACTACCTCTTCCTAAAACCCCATAAAATTATTTGTTAACGAACACCAATGCACATATTTTCAAAGAAATCGCACCTTATTAAAAGTAGTGTATAAGACCTCTTTTGGTGTGAGATAAGAGATTTAATGATTGAAATTTATTAAATTAGTGTATAAAACCTATTTTTTATGTGATATAATAGATTTAATTACCCAATCTCATTAAATTGGTGTATAAAATCTCTTTTTGTGTGAGATAAAAAGATTCGATTATCAAAATTTATTTGAGTGTATTTACTCTAACTTATTTTTAGATGTAAACCTGTGATTTAAAAAAGACATTTTTTAAACCATTAAACTCACTCATTAGATAAATAAAAAACTTTAAATACTTATAAAAAAAGATAATAATAATTACAATTTTAATTATATTTTAAAATCCATCTATTTTTTTTTAAATAAAATAAACTAAACAATCTGATCATCTATCAAAATCCAGTGAAACGACTATAAACATAGTGGAAGAATGGTTTATACATTATTTTTCTATTAGAAAATGCATAGAAATAAAATATTAAACAATTCCCCATTAAAAGTAGCCTCAACTCAACTCACTGAGAAAGAAATTCTAAATTTACTCAAACAAAGGGTAAGCGTTATATGCTCACAATCATAAGTGTGTGCATTTCAATTGAGGCTTGATTGGAAAATTGTTCTTAAATATGGCTGAAATTTTTTCATATCATTATCATTCTTTATTAAAAATGCCACATTAAACCATCAAAGTTCCAGTGAACTATGCGTAGTTCCAAGTGACAAATGTTGGAAATTAGCTAATTTATTTGAAAACAAAAGATTTGTTGGAGCTAAACACCCAATTCTAAAAGTTAAATTAAATTATTGTGCTTCTATATGGAGTGAAAGTCATAATGAGCTCTACATAGTTCTAAGCTACAGAACCTGAAAATTAGCAAGCTTCAGTTCTAGTGATTAAACTAATCACAATTCATCAAAAAACCACTATGTTGGGAACAAACAAAAAAGACTAATTATCAAGAAAACATCTCCTTTCCTTGGGGAAATTTGTGGGTCTACCTAATATTTGACATTAGATGTTTCTATTCATTTAAACAAATATGCCATGTTAATGATAGAGTGCAGAACAACAATCCTAACATGGCAACACCGTGATATTTCCTAAACACAAAAAATCACATAAACATTTTTTTTTAATTTCAAAGCTACAAATAAAGTCCTACTAAACTTTATACTGGTTTATATCTAAGCTAATCCTTTCAGCACATGCATACCCGTAAGTCAGTCTATTTTTGGGAACACTTATTGAATAGCATATGAAGTGGAAATATCCTGTAATAGTATACAACATACTGAAAATGGTAGAGGTTATAGGGTGTTGTAAGCGGAAATATCCAAAGACAAAGTGATAAGCTAGTAAAAATTCAAATAATAATAAATAAAATCAACAAGTTCTTAATTCCCAATTCTATAGCTATTTAATATTCAAACCATCTATTATCCTTCAGAAAATTTTGTGATATTAGATGTAAGTGGTGGATCTCATGCTCATGGCTCACAATAATATTATCTAGATTGTCTGTCCTCGGAATATTTTGGAATCCCTAGAAAGTAGTGAGGTCAATTTGGAATATTTCAAAATTTAAGAATAGGAGTGAGATAATCTAAAATCTGATTCTAAATAAGTTTAAAATGTGAAATTCAATTGGTGGGGCATATACTATGACTTTTTGTATCTTTGCGCTCAATGAAAAGAAGGAAATGTTTTTGCTTCCAATTCTACAAACATCAATTTTCTTCAAAAACCAAAAAAATTCCTTCATAACATAGTAATGTCCCCAAATCAATTGTAATAGAATCTTGATGATAACAAAAGTTTTTTGTGGATTCATGGTCATCCAAAAAAACTAAGTGTTCACAACCCCAATCCCCAGTTCCACGGTACAAAATGGATACTGCACGTCTAGTCTCATGTGCAGTAGGTGTGTAGCTCAACAGGAGGACGGGAACTACACCCCAATTCTACAATTGGTGCTTCGAATATGAATCATATATCCAGCCTCATATCCTCAGGAGAAATAATGTACAACTAATTTAAATAAAAACATATTAATACAATACCTGTAAGCCACCCAAAATGAGGAACACAAAGAATACATGCATATTCTCCACTCGTTAGGGGAAATAAAATACAACCAATTTAAATAAAAACACATTAATAAAGTATCTATAAACCACCCAGAATGAGGAACAAAAATAATACAAGCATATTCTCCAGACAGTTTTGATGTCCTCACTGTAACCAAACAATCAATAATGGGTCAAACATGAAAAAACGTAGTTAATATTAATATTATCCAACCCTAATTTTGGCTAGAAAATTCACGAGAAAAAAAATACAAGGCACTTTTCAAGAATAGGGAGAGATATATAGAGTAAAAAAATTGGATGAGAACAAGTTATTAGATTTGGAAAGAAAAGGGCTCAATATTAAAAAGCGAAAAAACCTGAATACATTTGAACATGTTTGCATCCTTGTTCAAACCTTCAGTGGCATACAATTCCTTGTCACATTTCATAATATTGATGTATTTCTTCCAAATTCATTAATTGAGAATTTTGTGTTGTATTTCTTACATTGAGAATGTTGTTTTGAACCAACTATTATGATTCATTATCAAAACAATAATCTACGCTAGTTTTTTTGAAACTTCGATCCAAAATTTTCAATGTGATGAATACTAAAAAACTATATAAAATCATTTCATAAAAAATTACCAAAATTGCAAGAAACAATATCCAAAAATTCAAATAAATCATATGCACTGGTTGAAAGGATTCACTTCACATCCTTGTCTAGGCTTACAATTGAGTAAATATTGATTATAGAGCACTACTACACTTGTAGAAAAGTTTTTTGTGGTGAGAAGGGACATCCTTATGTTGATTGCAAATTTTGAGAATGTTTCAAAATTTAACGATCAGGGAGAAGGTCAATTATTTGGCTATCTTCCTTATGGTCAAATTATGAGATATTCCCAAAATCTTATTTGAATCCAATTTCTCAGATTCTAATACCACCAAAATTTAAAAAAGTGTATATGGACTGATACTATAAAATATATGCATGAAATGGACATGTTTGTCCTAAGATAGATATTTTTCAAAACAATACTAATCTAAAAATATTTACGTTTTAAAATATTCACATCAAAGATTATATACTTCTTCAAAACAAATGGAGAATATAAGTACTAAGAGAATGGAACATAATTATGCATATTGTTTTCTGGCCTTTCTAACCTAAATGGCCATCCAGACATTGAGCACTGCATATGTTACAATATCCAATACTACCCACCCAAAGGCAGGAGGTAAATCATCTTCCATTATTGTAGCTTCACCTACCAAACATGGCACCCACTTTCAGAGTAGCATAGATTTTTAACATGGAAATCCAAACAAACCCCCAAAAAATTTCAGATCAAGCATTCCTTTTTACTTCTACCATGGGATTACAGGGCATGAGAGCTCTGAAATAACGAGATTAAACCATATTTAAAACAAAGAGTTTACTGAATTCAGAAATCTGAAAGGCAAAATTTGGAAAACCAAACAAGGATCTCATCCAATACAGTGATCAGGATGGATGTACCGATTATACGACTATGAAAATTGTTGTAGATGCAGTGCTGGACCATAGTTCCAACCACAAAAGTATAGTCATTAATGCTAGTGTCTACAGGTAAGTGGCTTTTAAATTCATGGACCAATGCAAATGGGTTATTATGGATTATATACTATTTTGAATATGAAAAGTGAATTGTAAAAAATATGATAAATCTCATTGTTTTTTTCAATCACAAATGCAGAGCTAACATAAATTTATTACTTCTGAATGTGAAAATATGATAAATCTTAACTCCCAATTTAATTTATGATAAATTTATTTGATTTAATATAATGAATTTGATTTTTTAATGTATTTGAATTTTTGAGAAAGCAACTGGGTGATTTGTAGTAACGGTATTTAAAATTTAAATGATTTATTTAAAGAGGAAATTAATAAGTTAAAAATATATTATTTTAAGCTGAAGAATTGGTAATTGAGTTAGTTACTATTATAATCATTGGGATTGTATATATAGGTTTGACAATTTCAAAACCAATACCTCATAACTCATGTAACACTTTAAAGTACCCAAAAATTAACATTTTTAATTTAATAATAAAATTGTGCTTTGAAATAAATGCATTGAAGTAAAACATTAAATTGGGGAAAAAAGGATGCCAACAAAGTTTCAAACTTACTCAACCTTATTGCTTTAGAAAATAAAGAAAAATATGAAACACAACTGCATTTCAACATGAATAGAAATTAATGCTAGACTTATTTCTATAAGAATAGGTGAAGCTTTTGTAGTTAATAAAGGGTCCTATTTTGTTTTATCCAAGAGAAAAAAAAACTCACTATTTTTATTAGAAACAAAAGAGAAAATTTCGAACTTCTATGATCCCAAAAGTCTATTTGCACCAAAAATATCTCATCTAGAAGAAGGAACATTGACTTATACGAATCTAGTTCTCACCATTTATCTGGTTAGTTGTGTAAATTCATGAAACACAACTAGTTACATACTTATTCAATTCCTTTTGGATGCTAATTTCCTTCTGTAGAGATTACATACTACCTATTTTAACTATGACCAAAAACAACAATATGTAAATGACCATATATGAAACCTGCATCCAAGAGGACATCGGATGATAGTGTACTGCCATTGCTGCAAAAGTAGAGGCTCCAACACTCTAAATTTTAGAATGTAAAGATCCCATAACAGTGAAGTGTTCCATCGATGAACGTTTTGTACCTAATTAAACCCGACATAGCAAATTACCGTGTTTTTTTAAGAGATCGTCCACCTTATTCTACTATTTGTATATGTGGGAGAAGGATATGTGATTGAATGACTCCAACAGAGCACTAATGTGTTTCATCTAGTGAAATAGAGGCGATTTCTGAAATGATGTGATCCACTATGTCCATTATGATAGATTTAGAGTTGCAACCTCTAGCTATTCAATATATAACTAGCTAGAACACCACAAAACAACCCATAGACTCATAAAGCAAGAAATTTTGCCTTGCTACCATGTAACATCATATTCTTCTCTACGGTTTAGGACCCCAAAAACCAAATATATTAAAATATTTAGATTGGTATTTCTCACATTAGGAATAATATTTTCAAAGATATTGGTGTTGTTTCTCTGCCATATAACCCAAACAATATAGAAAAGGAGGGCCTGATATTCTTTATGTTCAACAATCCATCGAATAAGGAACATGCCAAAATGAAAATATTCAGAACATTAGAGCTCAATGACCGTAGTTTTGGATCAATATGAATAGAAGGAACATGCCCAAGAAGGTGGTAGTTAGGTAGTTAATAGAGTGTAAATGAAGTATACAATGTATCTAATGGCCTAAAACATTTCAATCATCTAACATTTGATCCAATGGCTCATGCAGGGACTAGGTGAGTTCAATCTAAGCGAGTGGTTTTCAAAGAGGAACGCCTTACGACATAATAAAGATTTTAACTCCATGAAAAATAAAAATAACTCTATAAAAATAAAAATAGAAATGAGCCATGGTATTGAGAATCCATCATATTGACCCATGGTATTGAGAATCCATTGTATTAACCCATGGCATTCATGTGGAATATAGCCTATTTAAAGGGGAGAATTAACCAACCTATATCCATTTTAAATATTGATCTAGCGCCGAGACAGATCAAATCCCTTGAGTTGAAAACTTCTTTTAGAATCAAAAGAGACTCAAGAGATTTTACCCCTCTTCGAATTTAAAATGGATTAGGTTGGTAAGTATTAAATTTTTTATGTACTTATTAACTAAATTTAGATGTGATTCCGAAATCGTCCACGGGGGTATTGGATAGACAATGATTAGGTGTGTTGTTAAGGCACTCCTTGATGTGAATTTACTAGTTCCTTGATGTGAAGTGACCAGTTCAATTTACCGCCCTAATCTGGGTGATGTATTTGGACATGATGATAAAGATGTAGTCCTACCGAACTAAAAAAAAATATGATTCCAAAATCATTATTTTAATTTATAAGGTAAAATGAATTTACCTTATTTCTACAACATATATGTTTGTTATTTTAGTGTGACATGTATATTAGGATTTATTTTTATCTAAAAAGTTATTGCTAATTTTATTAATTAAAAAAAAATTAGAGTACAACAAATTAAATTTTATTAATTTTATTGCTTTTAATTTTTTATTTTTAAGCACACTACAACATTCTTTTATTATTATGCAATTGAGCTAGCATGTAAATGTTTACAAATCCTCATGTCTTGCAAATTGAATAAATTAATATAAATTTAACATAGTGAAGCTACATGTAATATTTTGTACCTACTTACATTACGCCTACACGTCTACCCTATACTGACTTATAGATCGTATCTTAGCAGAATTATAATTTTTTTATAAAAATATATATAAATGATATTATAAAATAATAACAATTTAATTGCTTTATTATACGAAAATAATAGTAATGAAGTTTTAAAATCCAAATAAAACTAAATATTATTAAACATCAAAATTATTAGATTTATAAATATTCTAAATATAGTCAAAACATATATTCACAAAAAAATAATATTATTTGAAAATTTAACAAATTTATTTACATATTACTCGACTGGTTAATTGAAAAACGCTCTGCATGAGGCCGACCACCATGAATTAGGGTTTGGAGGTTTCAGCGCAAGCTGCCCCGGGCAGACCTCCCTCCCAGCTCTTGAGGTCATGATCAGACTCTTGGTAATCCTTGAGGCTCACCCATGACAAAAACTAGTGAGGGGACTGTTGCTCCCACTACCATAGGGCAACCTCCCACAAGAGCGGTTGCAGGGGCTGACACCGACTGTCAGCAAAACTCTGGCCCACATCATGATAAAATAGGGCCGACTCCCACAACACATCAAAGATCTACACCGGAACTAAAAGTAGCAAATATCAAATCAGCCACATGCATTCCCAAGGATTCCAAAAGAACCATGATTGAGCTCCCTGTGCACCGCATCAATGAACAAATCCAGTTCATGAAGGATCATGCACTGATAAGCAAGTTCATGGATTTTTGGCCCACTTAAAAAGCTATCCTAGGATGGATAACCTCCAAACGGAAGCCCAATGGTCATATCAACCTTTAGCTATGTGCCAAAGGCTTCTTTAATGTGATCTTCACCTGTATTGAAGACAAAAATTGGATCATGGACGTAGGGCCATATTTCTTCAACTTTGCAAGCTTATACCTATGCCACTGGGTTGAGCGCTTCAACCCAGACAAGCAAGATCTCACATGGGCCCTGGTCTAGATCAAGCTCTATTCCCTCCCCTAGGACTACTAGAATGAGTTGACTCTAAGGGACGCAGGTAATGCCCTAGGAGAATTCATCAAAATAGAAAAGGAAAAAAAGATCAATTGATATGCAGCATATGCGTGAATCTGCGTCTACATGAACATAGCTGAGTCGCTCCCTGGTGAGGTAAGCCTATTGCATGATGATTTTGTATGGATAGAAACTGTAGATTCTGAACATGTTCCCTTTAGATGTCGAAAGTGTCGCCAACACGAGAACTTATTCAGAGACTGCCCCTAAATCAAAAGGTGGTAGATAACAATCAATCCAATGATCAAGCTACAGAAGGGTTTACGAAATTAGCAAGTAAGAAAAGACAACAAAAGATCCAACACCAACCAGAAAAAGAAAAAAAACCCTGCGACTAGCAACAACTTCGCAGCCCTAAATCAGCTGAATGAAAATGAGAACGAACCTGCGAAATATGCAGGGAAATCCTCGCAGGAGAAACCCCATATCTCAAAGACACAACAAAAAAATATCCAACCAAAATCTCTTCTGAAACCCTAAACTCCTACACATGCAAGGGACAACTCTGCAATGAAGGGCAAAGAAAAGGTGTTGGACCCAATCCCAAAAGCCATGTAGGAAGAGCCAGAGAGCATTGACTTTGAGGACCTAGATCTCATATGGTTAGAGGATGCATCCAATAAGAAGGAATTTCTCTCAATACCCCAGCAATAGATCTAGAATCTGGAATAAATCCTCACTCACGCACAACAACTCCCCTCTCTACGCATTCAGGGAGGTACGCTCTTGAATACAAAATTCATTTTGAAAGAATCCTGTAAACGAGGTAGGAAAATAGACCTACAAAGAACAATCAAAATGGGTAGAGAAATGGTAGAATCTAGGAGATTCCCCAAGTTAACCAAATTGTAATCCTACATCCCCAACCCCCCTCAATGAAGATCATCTCGTGGAACATCAGAGGGCTCAATAGCCCCACTAAGCATAGGATCATCAAGAAAAGAATCACTAAGGAACACCGTGCAATTTTCTACATGCAAGATACCAAATGCTCCAGCACCACTCTGGAAACAATATTTAAAAGGATATGGTAAAGCAGCAAAACAATAGTGGTAGATGCCAATGGAGCTTATGGAGGATTGGCAATCATCTGGAACCCTCACATCATTACCCTAGAGAACTGTCATGCCAATAGCCATTTCATTCATTCCAACTTTCACTTGATTAGAACCACCATCCATGGACTGCTAATGAACATCAAATTTCCCCAAAATATCCAACAGAAAACTGAACTTCTGGACAACATTGTTGATCTCAATAAACAACGATCTCTTCCACTCTGGTTGCTTGGAGGAGATTTCAATATGATAACCAATCTACAGGGAAAAAAGGGTGGAAGGCAACATATATACATGGAAAAAAATGGATTCAAGAACTTCATCCTAGGCAATTGCCTCATAGATCTACAAACTTCCAATGGCATCTTCACCTGGAACAATAGAAGAGGAGGTACCGATCAGATTGCCTCCAGACTAGACCATTTTCTCATCATAGAAGAATTTATACATCTGGGGGGTGATCTTGTAGCGACCATTATTTTGGCCGCCAGCTTTGACCACTGACTGATACATCTACAATGGTTAAGACTAGGTAAGCCCACGCCCAAACCATTCTTCTTCGAACACTGTTGGCTCAGACATCTAGGGTTCAAATAAATTGTCTCGGACTGGTGGCCCTCCCTTTCACCACCTCAAGGAACAAAAATGTATCAGTTCCAGACAATGCTAAAGATGCTCAAAAGGAAACTGAAGGTGTGGAACAAGACCTCCTTCGGCAACATCTTCAAAGATCAAAGAGAGCTGTAAGAGCAAATGAAGAAGCTTCAATAAACAATGATCTCATAGGGGCGCTTGGAAAATTCAGAGAATAGAGAGAAATTATTAACAACCCAGATGGAAGAGAGAAGATGCCAAGAATATATCCTATGAAAACAAAAATCTAGGATCTACTGGCTCAAAGATGGAGAAAGAAACACAATTTTTTTCCATCGCTCCACCATTCAGCACAGGATGCACAATAGAATAACAGTTCTAAAAAATCAACATTGAGAGCGATTAGAAAAGCAAGAGGATATCATGGAGGAGTTTCACAACCACTTCAGGGATATACTCCAAGAACCCAATCATCAGAGGCATGAGGCTATAGGAAAATTCACCCATAACATACCTAAACTGGTCACGGAAGAACACAACCAGAAGTTGCTTAAAGCCACCACTCTTGCTGAGGTGGAATAAGAAGTCTTCCAACTAAAGGAAGGGAAATCTCCTGGCCCTGACAGATTCACCACCAACTTCTTCCATTTATTTTGGGAAACCATCAAAGACTAGGTTTGGGATGTAGTTGAGGAATCGCACACCACTCACTATCTCCTTCTGGCTCTCAACGCCACCTTCCTCACTGTCATACCAAAAGAGGACAATGCTGCAACACCAAGTAAGTACAGACTCATAACACTCTGTAATTTCATTTATAAAATCATTTCCAAAGTTATTGCTAACAGATTGAAGCAACTCCTACCCCTTCTGATTTCCCCGGACCAAATGGGCTATGTAGAAGGAAGAAAAATCCTTGATGGAATCATTTTAACCCACGAGGTCATATATTCTCTCAAAACTTCCAAAAAACTTGGTATGCTCCTCAAAATCGATTTGTCCAAGGATTTTTACAAACTCAGTTGGGACTACATTAAACAAGTCCTTATAGCCTTTGGCTTCAACCACACCTGGGAAAGATGGATAATGAGCCTTATAACCTCCCCTTTTCTTTCCATTTTGGTCAATGGCATACCTTCAACAACCTTCAATCCCTCAAGAGGTATCAGACAAGTAGATACCCTTTCGCCCTTCATTATCATTATTAGGGAAGAAGCACTGGGGCACCTCCTCAAAATCTCTGTTCATTCAAGCACCCTGCAAGTCATACCCCTCCACAATCTACCTCCCACTTCCCACCAAAAATTTATGGATGATAATATGATCATGGGACATCCCTCAGTCTAGGAAGCCCGATCCCTCAAATCTCTTCTACATTGTTTCTTTAAAACTTCTGGCATAGAGGTCAACCCTGAAAGATCTCAAATATTATTCTTACATACTTCCCCTATCACCCAGCATAACATTGCTCGCATTTTAGGCTTCTCCATAGCTTCCTTGCCCTCCAAATACCTTGGATCCCCTCTCATAGACATAACCATTAATCATTCCTCATGGCGAGCACTGTTGGATAGAATGGAAACCAAGCTATCCAATTAGACCCACCGCTCTCTCAATATAGTGGGCCGCATGGTACTTAGCAAAGCAATTCTCCGATCTCTCCCCATCTACCTCTTTTCAATTCTCGCAACCCCTAAATGGGTCCTCAAAGATATGCGCAAACTACAAAAGAATTTCCTTTGGGGAGGAACCAAAGGGAAAAATAAATGGGCATTAATCAATTGGAAAGAAGCCTTCAATCCAAAATGTTATGGTGGGCTAGGGCTGCGAGACCTAGAGCACATCAACAGCATCATGGGTGCCACTATCTGGTGGAAGTGGATCTCCAACCCTCATAGACCTTGGGAAAACCTATGGGTAGGAAAATATGTGAGAAAGTGGCCCAAGGAGGACCTCATCAAATTCAGCATTGATCCAGGAGGATCCCAAATATGGAAAGAAGCCAACAACCAAAAATAGTTGATACAAACCCACAGCTTCTAGGAGTTGCACGGTGGTACTCAAGCTAGATTATGGGAGGATTCCTGGTAGGAACTACCCAGCCTCTCCTGAATTTTTCCCAGACCCATATGGAGCACAATATTACAGGAAAGGTAGCGGAAATTTGTATAGGATTTATGGACCAATGACACAACACAGGGCTACAGGAACTCAATTCATACTAACCGATGGAAAGAAGATTGGAACAATGAAAATCATAGAGACATTTGGGAGGAACTAATAACTAAAAGAAAAATCAGAGCCCAACCAAGACCTGATATTCTTCGATGGGGTCACACACCAAGTGGAAACTACTCCACCAAGGAATCGTATAATCTCTTACAACAGTAGAACCCATATCCATCCAATCTCATATGAAAGAAGATATGGTATGCCAAGCTCTAGCCCAAATTTGCTACCTTTCTATGGCTGCTCAATAAACGACGCATTCTCACATGGGAGAATCTATTGAAGCGAGGGTTTGTGGGACCCTCAAGATGCCCTCTATGCTATGAATACCTTGAAACTATTGACCACTTGTTGGACCTATGCCCTAAATCCAACGCTCTGTGGGACAAGATCTCAATTCTATGCAGATGCACCAACAGAGAAAGGGGCAACATCACCAACACCATAGTAGGTGGATGGAAAACCCACGCTCCAGCAACCTTTTGAACAGACTCTGGCAGTTGATTCCAGGCCTCTTCACTTACAACATATAGAAATAAAGGAACAGTGGGATCTTTAAAGACAAGGCATCCAATCAATAGAAAATTTGGGCAAGGATACACGACAACCTCACAGAAACCCTTGCCATAACTCCTTGGAGTAAGGAATATCTCCTAACATCTACTGCGGAGCATAACATATGGAGCAACTGGAAAATTAGCATAAACACCCCCATGGACAACCCCTGAGGGAACACAGGAAGAACCACCGCTCTTGAACAATGGAATCCACCTACAAATGGTTTCTTCAAATGTAAATTCAGCAAAGCCTTGAAAGGAAACCCCAAAAATGCAGGATTCAGAGGTATCTTCAGAAATTCCTAGGGCAATCCCCTTCTGATCTTCTATGGAAATATGGGATGGGACAAAAAAAACTCCGCGGAGCTAAAGGGACTCATCGAGGGCATCTCCAAAGCCATCGAGTTCAACTATTTTCCCCTGGAAATGGAGGGATATTTGCAAATCATCATACAGACAGCCACAAGAATTCTCCATGGCTATGCCTCCATAAAGGTATCCACTAGATGGAGGCTTACAAATAGGCTCAAACTCTTGGAACAACTGATACATAATCACAGGGAAATAATTTTTCACCATGTGTGCAAGAAAGCGAACACTATACGGGACTTCCTTGCCAACAAGGGTGTAGAAAGTCACAGAGAGCTGCATTACTCCAACCTCACCCGAATTGAGGACGATTATTTAAGAAGGGAATGCCAAACACTTATCCAAAAGGACTTTCTCTCCCTGGATGTGGGTGACAGTGGAAGCACGTATGAAACAGTCTCTCCCAAGCTGAAGATGATGAAGATCTACAATGCAGGCCTTCACTTAAAGTGGATCCACACTCCTACAATAATTCACATGAGGTGACAAAGGGAAGGCATCATGAAGATAAACAAATCCAGAAACCTCCCCTCGGGGGTACCTCTCAGCTGCAATGATTTGAATGACCTCTCGTATGGATATGACATTCTGCCATAACTCTAAGTAAATGCTTAATCATGAAAAATGTTGCAACATGCAGCTGCGAGCGAGTCATAACAATGCTCAGCATCTTCGCATGTGCCACAGGCCTACAAAATGGGAGGCCCTTCTGCACAAAGCTACTCACAGTCTGCTCCTTCTGGATTTTCTATTTCAGCTTCAACCCTCCTCCACGCCCCTCCCACTGCATATCCTCTCCCCCAGAGCTGTGCTGTGCAGAATCCCCCTGGCTGCGCACCCCCCTGAATGTGTGCCTCACCTTGGCTCCATTTGCCATACTAGTTTCACCAACCTGTGTGCTCCCATTACCTAGCCCCCCCTGTTGCACATCCTCTACTAGTGTACCTCCCTGTCCAATTGCACTTCACTGCACACTCCCTGTCTCTGTTCAGAACCGCTTCTCGATACCTCTCATCCCCCCATTTACCTATTGCTTCACCTATCCATGGCTCCAATACTGATCCAAAGAATGATCAGAGGAGGCCAAAGAGGTGTGTTCCCTAGACGCTACCAATGAGGGCCTGATAACTACTTGGAGTCCTTTGAGGGCTTCGCTTCAGGTAGTCATGCCAGGCAGGCCCCCCAAAGCCCCGTGCATGACCAGGAGGAGGAGGCCCCTACTCATGAAATCCAGAGAGGCAGAAGCGGACGAAGGAAATCCACCATTGCACACTAGGAGCACCCCATGCCCCACAAAATCGAGCCTCTCCCGACACAGAAGGCGGAGGGGAAAGACACCAACATTTGGATAATGGACTCGGAAGGCACATGGACATGAGTCCCAAATGTCGAGTATCCGGTTGCTACCATCCTCTGTGCTCATGCTTCTAGGCCTCCGCATTGACTTACTGCTGAAGAGGAAGCCATTGCGCAAGAGTACGCTTGCCCCATCGTCGAGGAAGATCTAGATATTGAGGATGATGCAGAAGACCCATGATTGCGTAGCAGCTCAGCTCTGCTTATTTTTTTGTTATGCTAGTTATTATCACAAAACCTTTACTTTCACTAGTGTTATGGCACATTTTGTTATCTTTTGTTTGATGTTTTTCCCAGGTTGGTTTCTTCCACAGAGGCAGCCCCATACATGCGCAATTATGAAGGAAAAAAAGGCTAGGATTGGTCAAGCGCAGTTTACCAACTCAGCCTCTAGCATATGTAATGTTTTTTTTTTTCAAATTAATATAGTTTAGTCTCAATCACCAAATATATATATATATATATACATAAAAATAAAGATATAATATTTTCATGTTATTTCTCACTTATTATATTGGTTGCAAGTATGGTATTACATAATTAACTTTATTATTATTTTTTTGACCAGAAACTTTTCTCCTTCTCCATAGGTTAACATTATGAATTGAATTTTATATTTTTATTAAGATTTAAAATATTTCTTCTACAATCTAATTAGTTGAAATCTTAAAATGATTATTATTACAACATTTGCACAAGACAATGCATTGTGGGTAACTCGGTAACTGTATTACCCATAAATTTTGGATGAAGTTGCAATATTTAAGCCATAATTTTTAAGTACTTTTAGATTTTTCATTATTAAGCTCCATAGGAAACCACCAAAAATTAAAATACTTGAAAATAGCTCATACTTAAGTAAATAGCATATTTACCATAAATTACCATCCATCATAATTTGACCAAGTATTTGCATAAAAAATAGATAGGAACAAGATGTAAATATATACACTTACTATGAGTTGTTATTGTCTACAATTATTTATGTTTTTTTCAATGATTTAATAAGTAGGAGTAAAACTATAAATGTGGGAACTTAATAAGTTGAATTAAAAATGCAAAAGTATAGAGTTTTTAGTGGGTAAAAATGTAAATGTGTATAATTTTTAGTGTACTAACCACCAAAATTTATGCAATAATTTTACCCTTAGTAGGCAATTATTTTATTAGTTTCATATATCAATTTGCTAGTTTTTTAAAATCATAATTTCCACTTAAATGGTAGGAAAGCACTTGGAGTTTTTCAAAGTGCCCAATCCATTTCCTCATTCAAAAATTTATTTTAAATAACAAAAAATTGACAAACATGTATTTTAAACAACTAAAAAATCACAAGCTTGTTTGATATTTTGTGAAAAAACTATTTCTTTTATAAATTAGACTACCATTTTTTTATGCAAAGACTTGCTTAACCTATGTTGCAAAATAACTAGTGGTAAATGCGTTATTTACTTCCTTCAAAGTTGAAGAATAAAAAATAACTACATAAATATCTAAAAATAACGCATGAATATTGCAACTATATCCATAAACTATGGCATAAAATATGTGTTGTAGTTATCCACATTACATTATTTTGCGAGAATGCTACAATAACACCTTGCTAGAATAAGACCTTCAAGTTATGGTCCAATCAAATGTTTGAAATTTAGTTTTTTAAATAATATTGAAAAATAAATATTTACTTTTTCAAAGCTAAACATTATAAGAGATAAATATTTACTTTTCAATGCTAAACATTATAATTTGCATTGGGAAATGATAAACTAAGGTGTAGTCTAAAATGATTTTTTATCTGGTTAACAAACTTGGAATTTGAGTGCCTTAGAGGATTGTATTTTAAACAACAAAAAATCACATTATTGCTTGATATTGTTTGGTGGGTGAAAAAAACTATTTCATGTATAAGTTAGGCTACCTATATGAACTAATAGTGTTCAAGTGAGAAAACCGATTATTCTAATTTTGTGTTGCCAATGACTAGTAATAACAAAATGAAATCTTATTAACCATCAGTTAATTAAAATGTAAGTTAATTATTTTATAATATTTATATGACTTTTATAATAAATATTATTAATGAAGATGTTCAAAACTAATCAATATTGTTAATCAATAGGATTAAAATTTATTAGTTGAATTAAATAACTTTATTTATGAACCAATATAATGGGATAAAATTAGTAATAATTAAGTTGAAATTGATTCAAACCATAAATTTGTATATAATATATATTAAAAATAGTTAGACACGTAAAAAAATAAATATATATTTATTTAATTATTATATCATTATCTTACAATTAACATGAATTTAATTCTATCATGATTTATGGAGCTCCAAGAAGTCGATGAGTATAGGAGTTAGGGTTTCTTAAAACTTAGAACAGGCCTGTGTCTTGATTTCTGTGCTTGGGCTGACGATGGCGGCAGCTTTAGGAGGGGGATCATCCCCCTCCTACCATAACGTAACCAATGGAGAGAAATCAAGCAAACATCAGCAAGGAGGCTCCCAACGAATGACTCTGGTCTTGGGAGCAGATTGGCAAGAAAAAACCAAAGGGCAATGCTTACCAAGAGCAGTGAAGAAACTAATATTCATCATTCCTGCAAACAAATTGGATGAATACAGAAGTTATATGAAAGATCACGCATTCATCTGTAAGTTTATTGGTATTTGGCATACAGAAAAAGATTTATTGAAATGGATACAAATAAAATGGCAGCCCAAAGGTCATATTGATCTAAAATTTGGGGCAAGAGGAATTTTTACAGTAATTTTTACTAAGCTGTTAGATAAAGAACGAATCTTTGAAGGAGGCCTATATTTTTATAATAGTGCAGGACTCTTTCTTAGACAGTGGGAAGAATGTTATAATCCAGACCAGGAACAATTTCTTGCAGCACCAGTATGGGTCTGATTGGTTAGCCTCCCAGTGGACTTCTGGGATCCTGATATTCTGGAAGGTATAGGAAATTCTCTAGGAAGTTTTGTGAAAATAGCAGATACAACTCGACGTGGCTATTATACCTCTTTTGCTAGAATCTGTGTATATATAAGCATTTCAGAGCCATTTCCAAAAATGATTGAGTTAGAATATGAAGGAAAAATTAGGCAGCAGCTCCTGGATTATGAGCATATCCCATTCAGATGCAGGCGCTGCCATGAATATGGGCATATTTATAAGTCTTGTCCTTTAAATGTAAATGAGCAGTAATCAAACAGACAAATATCAAACCCTGAGCAAAATAGGAAAAGGGAGGATGGATTCACAGTAGTTACAAATAAAAAAAGAAATAATACATCTTCAACATCGCAACAGAATACCCCACTGCAGAAGTCTTCAGTAAATCCCATAGCAAACAGGTATGAAGTCTTGCAAGAAAAAGGAGAGTCATCAAATGTAGAAGAAGATAGTGCATGCCTTGTTAAGGAGGCAGTTAATCAAAAAACTCAGTCTGGAAGGAGGAAAGCAGCACAGGATAACACAGAGATAGAAGATAATAGTGTATTGGAACAAACACCAATGGATGTAGAGCAAAACAAAGAGGAGTTAAGTGCGGAGGAAAGGGTTTTGAAACATTTACTGAATGAATAGAGAAATGTTGATGATCGGTTCATTCTGGTAGAGAAAAAGCAACTATATAAAGAAAATTTTGCACATTATTTGACCGCTCAAGCACACAAGGAAGTTCAAAATATTTAACAAGCTACTAAAAACCCTAATCCCCAAAAAGGAATGAATAAAAGAGGAAGAGGGACTTTGCAAGAATCCATACAATTAGTGGGAGAGATGTTGATAAATACAGGTAAGATAATGCCGTTAACAACGGTATTCCAACCAATCCCTAAATTTACTCAATGAAATTACTTTCCTGGAATATAAGAGGCCTTAACAGTAAAGGCAAACAAAGATTTTTAAAAGAAAGATTGAATACTAAAAAACCTCAAGTTATGTTAATCCAGGAAACAAAAGTTTCAGGACAAAAAATTGAAAACATCCTTCAAAAATTTAAACCACGTTATGAGGCGATGGCAATTGATTCACGAGGAACAGCAGGAGGAATTGCGATTTTATGGAATCCATCAGGAATAGTAGTGGAGGGATGAATAGCATTTCCTAGAATTTTATCAGGTTCTTTCAGACAAATTGGATCAAAAGAAAAGATATTAATATCAGCAGTTTATGGGCCTCTAATTCCTGGGGAAAGAGAGGAGTTTATACAAACTATAAGAACTTTAAATATGATGCATCAATAAAAATACTGGCTTCTTGGAGGAGATTTTAATATGATTCTAAATTTGAATGAAAAAAAGGGGGAATAAGGAGAGAAGATCTGAAGATGGAGTTATTTCGAGATTTGTTAACTGATCTCCAATTGGTAGATATCCCCACGGTAAATGGGAAATTCACTTGGAATAATATATGCGGTGGAAGACATCAAATAGCATCTAGGATGGATCATTTTCTAGCCTCAGAAGATCTAGTTAGTTTAGATGTATACTATGAGGCAACAATTCTACCAACCCTAGGATCATATCATTGGCTGATTCGAATAGACATAGATGTAAATGAAGGACCCAAGAAGAGACCGTTTATATTTGAATTGTTCTGGTTAATAGATCCAAAGTTTTTGGAAAAATCTAAACAATGGTGGGAATCTAATCGAATTCCTGGACGAAATAAGATGCATTCCTTCCAGATTAGATTGAAACATCTAAAGAAAAAAATAAAATGATGGAATAGGAAAGAATTTGGAAATATCCATCAAGAATAGGTTCTGTTAGCGTCAGTCTAGTCATACTGCCATCAGTGATCAAAATTACTCTTTTGCATTTGCATATTAGGCGTCTCATACCGAATAAATTTCACCATTCTGCTAGGTCATGGATTCATTGATGGTAGTTTTCCCTCATGACGTACTTGCTGATTTTCCTTTCTATGGTCTTTAGTCATTAGTCACTTTCATTCTCAAAATCATATCAGTAGGTCATAGGATGGGTCTCATTAGTTTCTAGGGTCTCACCATGGTCAAATTAATGAGTCAAATGTCAATAATATCAACAAGGTCATGAGGAAAGTCAATAAATTCAAAGTCACTGCACTAGGAAGATCAAAGAAATAGTTTATCCAAATTGATGTAATTTTTACCTCAAAACCATGTTTTGAGGTGAAAACATGATATTTTGCCTTTATTATTATTATTCATTATGTAAATTTATATCATCATATGTAATAAGTCACAATTCAGAAGCTGTTATCTCCACAAAGTGATGTCCCTGCCTTCAGGAAATTTTTCTGCAGCATGTTTAGCGCCAAATTCATCCTCTAAGCAGATTCATCAGAAAGAGCCCGGAAAGAGCTTTCCAACGGTATACTACACTCTCAAAACTGACTTCTGGATTGAAATTTATGCTTAAGTGAAGTAAAAGTCCTTGTATCCTCATATACCCCCTATTTCCCATTTTTCCCTTTAAACTTTGCATTATTAAAGTTTAATATTCCTTTTAAAAAAAACCCTTTTTCCCTTTCCGATTACAAAATCGCATTATAAATTATTTTAAATACAAAGCGATTTATGTATAAAACCACTTCCCCACCATTCTTTGTAATAAAACTTAATAATAAAGTTTTATATCATAAAAACCCCGACCCAAAGGTTTATCCCCTTTATGTCACAATCGCAAGGTTTGGAAATGCTATTCCGATTGACCCATTCCAAAAATCTCTGATGCAATTGATCATGTCGCAAGTCTTGCGCCCTTACTCCGATTGATCACGTCGCAAGTCTTGCGCCCTTCCTCCGATTGATCGCACCTTGCACCGATCGCAGCCCCCTCCTATTGTGACTTCCGACGGCCTACCCCTGATTGAAACCTCTGATTGACATCACAACCGTTGATCTGTCTCCGCCGATCCGACGGCTCAAAATCAATCGAGCCATTGACATCAACATTTCCCCATATGTGTTTCGCCTCCTCCCCTCCGATATTGTGATTGCGATTCACCCCCGGGCCCACCATACAGTACTTTCGCCCGTGCATTATAAAAGGTCTTTCCCCTTTGTAAATTTTAAATTTGTTATATTTCATTTTTTACAAAGGTTTTTCCCATTCCCCCTTCCCAAATCGCATCGGCCCCATTTTTTTATGTAATGCGCCCCTCCACGATCTTCCGATTGCGATTATGCGAGTCCCACCATTTGAATCCTCCGCCATTCATTACAAAAGCCCTTCTCCTTTGTAAAGTTTAAAATCTGTCCATTTTATTTATACAAGGGTCTTTCTCCCCATCGCATCGCAATATTTGTAATGTGTTCCTCCCTTTCCCGACCTCCCGATTCCGACTGCTCCGATACCCCGGTCCCACTTTAGCCCTCTGCCTGTTAAAAAATACCATTCTTCCCTTTGTATAAAGTGAAAAGATAATTTTCCATTTATTCTAAAGGGATTCCTCCGCGCCATTGTATATTTCCCCATCAGACCTTACCCTAATTGCATCGGAAGTTTTGCTTCAAATAGCATTCCCCATTCCCGATCACCGATTGTGATGGCACACTATTTATAGTGCTATCCTGTCCCACCTCCACGACTTTGCGATTACGATTAAAACGTGTGTCCCGCCTCTTTTCCCTTCCCTTTTCGCATTCAAAATACGTTTTTCCCTTCACGAATGCGTAAAATTCATTGTATTTTATTTCAAAGGCATATTATTTAGAAAAGTCATTTTTCTCCAAAAAATAAAGGAAAGCAAGCGACAGTCAAAAGGCCAAGAACTAAAATAAGCAAAGATTGTTACAGCAGCAGAAAAATAGCAAATTTTTCCATCGAATTACCTATTTTCTTTCATACAGCATAACAGGGAAATATCCTAAGTGGTTTTTTTTGTCCCTTATTTTCAAGGGCAGATTGTTGTATTTATTTACTATGATTGTATTTCAGTTCTTCAGCTGTTAGAACAACTCCCTTATCTATGGCTCTGTGTTCCCACATTTCAGTGTATTTATTGTAATTATGAATCATTTGAAAGAGGAGGTAATCAGTAACTGAGAAAGCAGGGGAAAAGTGTGGAAGAAAAATCTCGCGCTCATTGTACAGCTTGACAGGAATTAATAAGAGATGCAGCTCTGATTTGGGGGATCCATGTGGTATGAGATTTAGCATTTTTTTTTCTCTTTTGTTTCATATGTGAATTTTTATGTGTTCCATTCATCCATAAACATTTCCTTTTGAATGCTTTCAAGATAGAAAGGTAGAATCCATTTCATATGCTCTGCCTTGGGAAATCATTCATGCTCTGTGTTTTTTTTCTGTTTGAAAAGGATCCATTTGTTGTGCCCTTTTTAGCTCCTCATCGGTTTGTCCATCCCATCCCTATTTAGCTTTATTTTCTAAGTGTCCTGCCTATCTTGCCCCATGAAATACCCTGTGTCCTGATTTAATTCCTGGTTTCAACTGTCCCTTTATCCCACACATCCTTGAAATTCAATCATTCATTTCATTAAACCCTTTTCCCATCATTTTATCTACCCTAATATCAGTCCATTTATTGTGTTCCATTGAATATTCTTTCACGGAGAGAGCCCTCTCCTATCCTTGTAGGGCTAGCTACAAGGCTGAGTGTGGTTTAGCTGTTACCATGTTTTTCCCTTTTAGCCTGGGGTCCAATTCGGGTGCTAACATCTCTGGCGACTCCACTGGGGAATGCTCAAGATTTTTTGTTTGTTAGTTTTATTTTCTTTATAAACTATAGAAGGAGCCTGAAGTTATGCCAGGTATCCTTCGAACTGCACATTTCTCTGCAGGTGCATAAGTAGATAAACGTTGCTTCAGTCAATCTTTGGTCTAGTTTTGTAAACATAACATCTGACTTGCAAGATTTGCCTCAGTACATCAAATAATTCCAGACTTTTGAATGATGATGCTCAGAGTTTGCTAGGCTGCAAATAATTTTTTTGTAAAATAGAAATTCAACCACACTGGGTTCAAGAAGATACACCAGGGCCAATCCAGATCCAAATCCTCCCCCTATGTTTGAAAATCTGAATATTATCCCAAGAATTGTTAAAATACAAGAAGGATCATTAAGCCCCAGACCCGTCTTCAGATCCTATACTTGGCCCAATGAATGGTTTTTGTAGAATATCTTTCCTTTGACGAGAATTTTGAGCTTTCTTTATTTAGGAACAAGTCTGAAAATGACATTGATGATACAGTTTTAGATCCTAACTTCCTTGTAGATATTGAAGTCCAAAGAGAAAATACCTCCATCGATGATTACATTTTGAATCCCCCTCAGTCCATCACTATAACTAATCCTCTTGAGCCTTCAGAATCATCAGGAAAATTTTTTCCTCCTCCCAATTCATCAGCATTCCCATCAGTCAATTCCCAATTGTCATCTCCTCCATTAACAGCTCCCTCAAATCCTACAAATCCTGTTGTAAATCCACCCAGAGTAATGGCTGCTAGGTATGTACCCCTGGTCTTACCCTAGGTCCTCAATGATATGCCGACTGACTACCAAAGTAAAATTCTTATTTTTGATGCCATTCAGAGCATCACAGCTCAGCAGCATGTTGATAAAATGAATAAATTTTTTGATTTGCATGAGGTAGAAGCAAAGAATGTAATGACAAGGTTGTTTGTTCAAAGTTTCGGAGGCGAAGTCAGAAAATAGTTTAGAGCCTTACCACCAGGCTCAGTTCGCACTTTTCAAGAGTTGCACACTCAGTTCCTGGACCGGTGGGAGGTAAAAAAGAACCTGCTCCAAATTATCTCTGAGTATGAGAATATTAGAAGAAATGTGGGTGAAACTGTGCAGGATTATTGTTTGAGATTCAATACTGTATATAATGCTATTCCAGCTAATTTGAAGCCTCCTGTGGGACTAGCATTGTTGAAATTTCCTGATGGTTTTGATGCCGACATGGCATATCAGCTTCGTGAAAGAGATCTGTCTTCACTTGAAGACATGCAGAAGATAGCGGTAAACGTTGAAGCTAATCTGTTGGATAAAAGAGCACGAGCTAGAGCTGAGAAAAGAGTCACAATAAAAGAGGAGGCCTCTACTTCAGATAGTAAAATGGACACTCTGATTAGAATAGTAGAAAAAATGGTCGATAGGTTGACCATTGCAGATAGACCTAAGCCTCAAATAAGAAATCCAAATTTCAGAGGGTAGCAGCCACAATTCAGAATTAAACAGAGAGAGCAAAGAACGCAGGACCAAGTTGCGCCACCACAGCAGCAGATTAAAACTCCTTTGCAGCATAACTACATGCAAGGGATAGATTCAGATGATGATGATCCTGTGATTGAGGCTAATCACTTTTTCACAGCTGATGGTGCGCCCATTTTCCTCACAGAAGACGAAGAATACATAGTGGCAACTCCAGACATTCAAAAAGACCAAAATTTCATTTTGGCCAATGATACAGTACTGGAAGAAGAGTCGATGACTACCAGAGAGGGTATATGAAGGCTTTGTCGGGTCAGAAAAGGCAGTACTCTTTAAGGAACAGAGAGGTTACAGTCAATCCCATTCAAAAGAGAAAAGAACTCAAAATAAATAACGATGCACATAAGAAAGGAAAGGAACCGGCTAATCCTTCTTCTAGTAAAGCACCTGCAGTTGCTAATACAGCAAATGAAAAGAACTAGCCAAGCACAATAAAGGAGCCAACAGAGAAGAAATATCCGCCCATTAAAGAGGTAGAGAAAGCTCCCTCCTTTAATCTAGAAAATGAAATTTCTAAGTTAAAAGTGTCTATGCCCCTCACAGATTTGGTGAAGAACAGTGCATATAAAACTCAGGTGTCCAAAATCTTGCAAATAGATTTTGTCTCTGATATGGTCAATGTAGAAGATGACTACCCTGAACTTATTTTCGGTCCAGCCACACAAGAATCTGAATAAAATGAAGTCCCTCCTTTTTACCTGAGTCTTAGAGTACATGAGTTTATCCTGCATAATGCTATGTTGGACTCTGGGGTCTCACATAATTTGATGCCCAAAGCTGTTATGGAGAATCTAGGCCTTGATATCACTCGAAAATATCATGATTTGTATTCCTTTGACTCAAGTAGGGTCCACTGTATTGGTCTAATTAAATATTTGGTAGTGTCTTTAGATCAGATTCCAGCAAAGAATGTCTTGATGGATGTAGTCGTTGCTGATGTCCCACCAAGGTTTGGAATGCTCCTATCTAGGTCTTGGGGTGCCAAACTCAAAGGAACTATGCAGCTTGACTTATCTTATGCCAATATCCCTGTATTTGGCTAGTTGAGGAAGTTATCTAGGGAAAAGAAAATGAAATATATGATTACCAGCAAAGACAAGCCTGTAAATCATCCCATTAATGTTGTCCATATAGATTTAGAGTCTTTTGTTTTGTATTCAGATGGTGGTTTAAATGATGATAATGTTCAGTTGGTATAAGTGGATGAAATACCTGAGATTTTAGAGAATTTCAGAGAAGTTCTTAAAGAGGAAAAGGATAAAGTAGTAAACACTTCTAAACCTCCCGCCTGCCAGCAGCAAAGAGACAATGAACAACCAGAAATCAGCCAAGGTAAAGAAGAGAAAGAAACAAATTTCCAGCATCTTCAAGAAGAAGAAGAAGGCCTGTGGAGTATGGATTTTAATGGAGCTGTTGGTAAGGATGGAGCTGGCATTGGAATATGGATTAGGAGTCCTATTTTCCATCCCGAGAAGGTTCCGAGCAATGTTAGAGTTTGTGCTTATAAGTTATCTTTTGATTGCTCTAACAATGAAGCAGAATATGAGGCTTTGATTGCAGGCCTCAAAATTTTGAAGAAGTTGAGTGCAAAAAGGATCTCTGTGTATGGCGACTTCAAATTGATAATCAAATAGGTGAAGGGAGAATACCAAGAAAAACATCCAAGATTGAGGGCATATAGAAATGTAGTCTTGGACATTTTGAGGACTTTCCCATAATATACTTTGACAGCAGTACCCTGGATGCAAAACCTGGTTGCCGATTCCCTGGCCACTACTACAAGTAACTTGAAGACTCTGATGAACTCCAGCAATAAGTTTGAGATCTATGTCAAACATAGGCCTGTTGTTTTGGACAATTTAAGGTATTGGAAAGTATTTTGGGATGACAATGAGATTAATGCATTTTTGTACGGTGATGGAAAATTCAAAGATACTCCCATAGAAGGTGAGTATGAGGTGGATGATCAGGAGTTAAAAGAAAACCAGATTGACATATTGCAGCTAAAGGATAATGTAATTCCTAGAGGTCTCATACCTCTAGAGGAGCTTTTTTATCAGGATGATGTCGCAAAGAAGCCAATCTTGGTGCCCATGAAAAGAGGAGTTGAAGATGTGAATATTGGAACAGCTGACCAGCCTAAGTTTGTCAAATTGTCAAAGGCATTATCCCCTGAGGTAAAGGAGAAGTATGTTAAGTTGATTTCTGAATTTTTTGATGTATTTGCATGGGATTATTCAGATTTGAAAGTGTATGATAAGAACATAATTCAGCACACAATTCCTATCAAGCCGGATCAGAAGCCTTTCAGACAGAAGCTGAGAAGAATCAATCCAAAGCTGTTGCCATCAATTGAAAAGGAGGTAAACAGGTTTTACAAAGCAGGAATCATAGTTCCTATTAGATTTTCTTATTGGATTTCAAATTTGGTCCCAGTGTGTAAAAATACTGGAGAAATAAGATTGTGAATAGATTTTTGGAACTTTAATAAGGCATCCTTAAAGGATAATTACCCACTTCCGAAAATGGACCATATTCTGAAGAGAGTAGTTGGAGCATCTAGGATTTCACTACTTGATGGCTACTCAGGCTACAATCAGATCTTGGTGCATGAGAAGGACAAAGATAAAACTGCCTTCACAACACCCTGGGGAACCTTCCAGTATGCCAAGATGCCCTTTGGACTGAAGAACGTTGGAGCTACCTTCCAGCGTGCAATGGACATTGATTTTGCAAATGAAAAACATGTTTTTCTTGTTTTTTATTTGGATGATTTGACAGTGTTTTTAGGTTCGGACGATGAGCATTTGCACCATCTAAGAGTGGTTTTTCAGCGTTGCAGAAAGTTTGGGATTTCTCTCAATCCCAAGAAGAGCCTTTTTGCCATGGACGATGGCAAATTGCTCGGGCATATCATCTCTAAAGATGGCATCTTCACAGATCCAGCCAGAGTGGAGGCTATTCAACTCATAGATCTTCCACGGAACAAGAAAGAGATTCAGGCCTTCAATGGTAAGATGAATTTTTTGCGCAGATTTATACCTAATCTGGCTTAACATTTGAGAGAAATGACCAATATTTTGAAGAAAGACAGCACTGTTAAGTGGAGTGAAGCTATCAAGTCATTCAATTTGGTAAAGTTTTCTTTGTCTAATGCCCCAGTTCTGATCAGTCCCGACTATACTCAAGATTTTATTATATTTTCGTTTGCATCTGAGCATACTATGGCTGTTGTTTTAATGAAAAAGAGAGGTGAAGTAGAAAATCCAATTGCCTTTTTTAGTAGGACTATTAGATATGTTGCTTTAAGATATAATATTATTGAAAAATAGGCATTGGCTCTTGTCAAGGCATTGAAATATTTTAGGGTCTATATTCTGCATTCACACACTATAGCATATGTCCCTAACACAACAGTCAAGGATGTGCTCATGAAAACTAATCCAGAAGGTCAAAGAGGCAAATGGATAACAACAATGTTGGAGTATGATCTGGAGATCAAGCCCACGAAATTGATCAAAGGCCAAGGCTTGGTCAAATTGATGGTCCAATCAAATCTGCGTGCTTTAGATATAAACCTCATTTCAGCAATGTCGGAAGAGGAAGATGAAGGTTTGCTGGTTCCCATTTCAGATATTTTTCTGCAGTCCCCTTGGTATTCAGATATTGTGTGTGTTCTTCAGCATCTTTCACCTCCTCCAGGCATGTCTAAGAGTAAAGGTAGATCTCTGAAGCTTAAAGCTGCAAAGTATTTCATTTTAAACAATGCTCTATTTTGGAAGGATCCAGGAGGCATTTTGCTAAATTGTCTAGTTGAAGAAGAAGCTCAGAAGGTAATGCACGATTTCCATAAAGGTGGCTGTGGTGGTCGCTTGTTTTGGAAGACTAAAGCCAACAAGGTATTGAGAGCCAGGTATTATTGGCCCACATTATTTTCTGATTTATATAAAACAGTGATGAATTTTCATGAATGTCAGATTTTCCAACGGAAGAAGAAATTGCTTCCACTTCCTTTGAAACCTGTTTCAGTGAACGCGCCCTTTCAGTAGTGGGGGCTCGATTTCATAGGAGAAATACATCCTGCGTCCTCAGCACAACATCGATGGATATTGACTGGAACAGATTACTTTACGAAATGGATCAAGGCCATCCCTGCCAGGCAAGCAACAGACACGGTAATTACTCAATTCCTGGAATCGAATATTTTATCCCGTTTTGGCTGCCCATGTAAAATTGTGATAGATAATGCAGCCGCATTTAGATTAAAGAAAATGATTGATTTATGTGACAAATACAACATCATGTTGGGCCATTCAACAGCATATTATCCACAAGGTAACGACCTGGCAGAGTCATCGAACAAATCACTGATGAATATAATTAAGAAAATGTTGGAGGCAAATAAAAGAAATTGGCACCGGAAGCTTATCAACGCACTATGGGCAGACAGAGTCAGTAGTAAAAAATCAATAGGTATGTCACCTTTTGAGTTGGTTTATGGTACTGATGTTGTCTTTCCTAATTCTCTTACAGTTCCCTTTATGAGATTATTACAAGAGGTTGGCAACGAAGATGATGACAACCAGCGAAGGATCAACCAGATGATCCACCTTCAACAAACAAGAGAAGAAGTTTCACAGAAAGCGAGTCAGTTGCAGGACAAGATTAAAAAGATCTATGACAGGAAGACAAAAGCAGAAAAGTTTCAACTAGATGATGTAGTGTTGAAATGGGATGCAAGAAATGAAGACAAAGGGAAGCACGGTAAGTTTGAAAACCTTTGGAAGGGACCATACATAATTACAGCATACAGGGGAAAGAATGCCTTCTTTCTTTCAAAAATGGATGGCCAAGATTGTCCAGGTGGAGTGGTAAATGGTAGGTTGCTGAAGCACTACCATTGTTGAAAACATGAAATCAGAATCTTTCTCATCATCATTGTATACACCATGTTATTTTGATCAGAGTTCAAATGCATAGTCATTCAAGTTTGGGGCCCGAGGTGAAGGCTATAAAACTTGGATGATATGTGTATGGTTTGGTTTTATTTCAGTTTTCAGTCTTAGTCTAGAGTCAGAGTCAGTTTCATTAGGGGAATTTTGAGGTCTAAAATGGGCCTCATAAGAAAAATGTACAATAAAAATAAACTTTATAACAGCCAATAGGATCAAGATGATGATGTCATCCATAACGGATGATTCACCATTTTTGGAGTAAAAAAGTAAAAATATTAAAAAATAATAAAATAATAAAACTACTTTTTCAACTTGTCTTTTAAACTTATCTCCCAAAATTTTTACTCAAATTTCGAGCCGGAGTACTCGTTGGATGCGGAATTTAATTCCTCTTCCAAGGAGTACCCATGTTGCATACTTTCGATGAACTCTTCTACATGAAAAATGAGAAATACATAAAAAACTTGTTTGTAATCACGTGTTTTTATGTATTTCTCATTTTTCGTGTAGTAGGACCCATCGAAAGTATGTAACATGGGTACTCCTTGCATGGGGAATTAAATTCCACATCCAACGAGTACTCCCGCTCGAAATTTGAGTAAAAACTTTGGGAGATAAGTTGAAAATATGAATTGAAAAAGTAGTTTTTTCATTTTTCCCTCTAAAATTTGATGATGTCATCAAATCTTATTAGATTTTTTCCACTATTATTTTATAATTTCCTTAGGAGGCCCATTTTAGACCTCAAAATTCCCCTAATGGAATTTGTGTCAGTTTTCAACATTTTTGACTCCATGCCCAATGGATAAGGCTACTTGGTCTACGGTGTTCTTGGCACCTCCAAGGAGCTACCATCCCCATTGGAGCCAATGTTAGCGTCAGTCTAGTCATACTACCATCAGTGATCAAAATTACTCTTTTTCATTTGCATATTAGGCGTCTCATACTGAATAAATTTCACCATACTGCTAGGTCATGGATTCATTGATGGTAGTTTTCCCTCATGACGTACTTGCTAATTTTCCTTTCTATGGTCTTTATTCATTAGTCACTTTCATTCTCAAAATCATATCAGTAGGTCATAGGATGGGTCTCATTAGTTTCTAGGGTCTCACCATGGTCAAATTAATGAGTCAAATGTCAATAATATCAACAAGGTCATGAGGAAAGTCATTAAATTCAAATTCACTGCACTAGGAAGATCAAAGAAACAGTTTATCCAAATTGATGTAATTTTTACCTCAAAACCATGTTTTGAGGTGAAAACATGATATTTTGCCTTTATTATTATTATTCATTATGTAATTTTATATCATCATATGTAATAAGTCACAATTCAGAAGCTGTTATCTCCACAAAGTAATGTCCCTGCCTTCAGGGAAGTTTTCCGCAGCATGTTCAGCACCAAAATCATCCTCCAAGCAAATTCATCAGAAAGAACCTGGAAAGATCTTTCCAACAGTATACTACACTCTCAAAACTGACTTCTTGATTGAAATTTATGCTTAAGTCAAGTAAAAGTCCTTATATCCTCATATACCCCCTATTTCCCATTTTTCCCTTTAAACTTTGCATTATTAAAGTTTAATATTCCTTTAAAAAAAAACCCTTTTTCCCTTTCCGATTACAAAAACGCATTATAAATTATTTTAAATACAAATCGATTTATGTATAAAACCACTTCACCACCATGCTTTGTAATAAAACTTAATAATAAAGTTTTATATCATAAAAACCCCGACCCAAAGGTTTATCCCCTTTATGTCACAATCACAAGGTTTGGAAATGTTATTCTGATTGACCCATTCCAAAAATCGCCGATGCGATTGATCGCGTCGCAAGTCTTGTGCCCTTCCTCCAATTGATCGCGTCGCAAGTCTTGCGCCCTTCCTCCGATTGATCGCAACTTGCCCCAATCACAGCCCCCTCTGATTGTGACTTCCGATGGCCTACCCCTGATTGAAACCTTCGATTGACATCACAATCATTGATCTGTCTCCTCCGATCCGACGACTCAAAATCAATCGAGCCATCAGCATCACCATTTCCCCAAATGTGTTTCACCTCCTCCCCTCTGACATTGCGATTGCGATTGACCCCTGGGCCCACCATACAGTACTTCCGCCCGCGCATTATAAAAGGTCTTTCCCCTTTGTAAATTTTAAATTTGTTATATTTCATTTTTTACAAAGGTTTTTCCCATTCCCCCTTCCCAAATCGCATCGGCCTCATTTTGTTATGTAATGCGCCCCTCCACGATCTTCCGATTGCGATTATGCGGGTCCCACCATTTGAATCCTCCGCCATTCATTACAAAATCCCCTCTCCTTTGTAAAGGTTAAAATCTGTCCATTTTCTTTATACAAAGGTCTTTCTCCCCTTTGCATCGCAATATTTGTAATGTGCTCCTCCCTTTCCCAATCTCCCAATTCCGATTGCTCCAATACCCCGGTCCCACTTTAGCCCTCTACCTATTAAAAAATACCATTCTTCCCTTTGTATAAAGTGAAAAGATCATTTTCCATTTATTCTAAAGGGATTCCTCCGCGCCATTGTATATTGCCCCATCGGACCTTACCCTAATCACATCGGAAATTTTGTTTGAAATAACATTCCCCATTCCCGATCGCCGATTGCGATGGCACGCTATTTATAATGCTGTCCTGTCCCACCTCCACGACTTTGCGATTGCGATTACAACGTGGGTCCCGCCTCTTTTTCCTTCCCTTTTCCCATTCAAAATAAGTTTTTCCCTTCACAAAAGCATAAAATTCATTGTATTTTATTTCAAAGGCATATTATTTAGAAAATTCAGTTTTCTCCAAACAATAAAGGAAAGCAAGCGACAGTCAAAAGGCCGAGAACTAAAATAAGCAAAGATTGTTACAGCAGCAGCAAAATAGGAAATTTGTTCATCAGATTACCTATTTTCTTTCATACAGCATAACAGCGAAATCTTTTAAGTGGTCAAATGCAATGCTGTCCCTTATTTTCAGGGGCAGATTGTTGTATTTCTTTACTATGATTGTATTTCAGTTCTTCAGCTATTAGAACAACTCCCTTATCTGTGGATCTGTGTTCCCACATTTCAGTGTATTTATTTTAATTATGAATCATTTGAAAGAGGAGGTAATCAGTAACTGAGAAAGTATGGGAAAAGTGTGGAAGAAACATATTGCGCTCATTGCATAGTTTTACAGGAATTAATAAGAGATGTAGCTCTAATTTGTGGGATCCATGTGGTATGAGATTTAGCATTTGTTTTTCTCCTTTGTTTCATATGTGAATTGTTATGTGTTCCATTCATCCATAAACATTTCCTTTTGAATGCTTTCAAGATAGAAAGGTAGAATCCATTTCATATGCTTTGCCTTGGGAAATCATTCATGCTCTGTGTTTTTCTTCTGTTTGAAAATGATCCATTTGCTGTGCCCTTTTTAGCTCCTCATCGGTCTGTCCATCCCATCCCTATTTAGCTTTATTTGCTAAGTGTCCTGCCTATATTGCCACATGAAATACCCTGTGTCCTGATTTAATTCCTGGTTTCAACTGTCCCTTTATCCCACACATCCCTGAAATTCAATCATTCATTTTATTAAACCCTTTTCCCATCATTTTATCTAGCCTAATATCAGTCCATTTATTGTGCTCCATTAAATATTATTTCACGGAGAGAGCCCTCTCATGTCCTTGTAGGGCTAGCTACAAGGCTGAGCGTGGTTTAGTTGTTACCCTCTTTTGCCCTTTTAGCCTGGGGTCCAATCCGAGTGCTAACAGGTTCAATTAAAGGAAAAAATAAAATATCTTCAACAACATATGATCTTGAATGGGAGAAAAGACGCTCTAATAGTAGAAGAAGGAAATACCCTTAGTCTCCTTGAAGAACGAAGACACCAAGAGGAAGTTTTATGGAAGAAAAAATCTAGAATCTAGTGGCTGAAGGAAGGGGAGAGAAACATAAATTTCTTCCATAAAACCATGATACAAAGTAGACAAAATAATAGAATTTTTTCTTGAAAATATCAGAACGGAAATCGAATACTTCAACATGAGGAAATGGAAACGGAGTTGGTGGATCATTTTAAAAATCTATTGACAGAGCCAAATTAGAATAGACATGAAGTTATTGACAAAATAACAAGACACATTCCTTTAGTCGTCACCAGACACCAGAACTTAGCTCTATTAAGAGAAGTTAGTATGGAGGAAGTGAAAGAAGTAGTTATGAATATGCCAAGGAATAAAGCACCAAACCCTGATGGGTTTATAGCTGAAATTTTCAAAGCGGCATGGAAATTTATGGGTCGGGACATCTAGGAAGTGGTAGAGGAATCCAGGTGATATCGTAAAGTATATCTTGCTCTCAATGCAACCTTCATTACTCTGATCCCTAAACAGGAAAACTCAGACATATCGGTAGGATTTCGTCCTATAGCATTATGTAATGTGATTTACAAAATTGTATCCACTATTATGGTAAATCTCATTTCTTCGGAGCAGACAAGATTTTTTACTAGGAGACAAATCCTAGATGGAATTGTTACTATGCAAGAAGAAATTCATTCCTTAAAATCTATGAAAATGAAAGGAATGCTGATAAAATTGGACCTTTCTAAAGCATATGATCAGATTAGTTGGCCTTATCTGATTGCAGTTTTGAAAGCTTTTGGATTTGATCATAGGTGGTTGCAGTGGCTTCATTCCTTTATAACCTCTCCGAATTTTTCCATTCTCCTAAATGGAATTCCATCTCAGCCTTTTAATATCTCTAGAGGGCTCTGGCAAGGAGATCCCCATTCCCCTTTTCTTTTTATATTAGCAGCTGAAGGTCTTGGAAGATTACTTAAGGCTCACTTAGCAGAAGGTAATATTAAAGGTTTAAAATTATGGGGACCGACTTTTTCTCTGACTCACCAACAGCTTGTAGACGATATTCTTCTATTCTGCTAGGCATCTATAGGAGAGGTTAAAGCCATTTTACAAATTCTGGATCTTTTTATGGACGCATAAGGTACTCTTGTTAACACTAATAAATCAAATGTTTACCTTTTTAATGTTAACAATGGTACTCAAGCATTCTTGGCAAGAACGTTGGGATTTAATATAGGGACCTTTCCTATGAAGTATTTGGGAGTACCATTAAGTATTACACCTTTAAGAATTGCTGATTGGAAATACATTATCACCAAAATGGAGAAAAAACTGTATAATTGGGCATTTTGAGTGTTGAATGCTCCTGGGAGATTAATCTTACTAAAATATGTTGTTCAATCTATTCCTATTTATCAATTATCAGGCATAGTTGTCCCGAAAAGCATTTGTAATCATATAGTTAATCTGTTTAAAAAATTCCTTTGGCAAGGTGCAGGGGATTGCAAGAAATGGGCTCTTCTTTCATGGGATAAATTAATCAAAGTAAGAATGGCAGGAGGTTTAGGCCTTCGTGATCCATATATTTTAAACCAAGTCATGGGAGCAAAACTCTGGTGGAGATGGATCCAAGGAGGACAAGATTTATGGAAGATGATCTGGGAAATAAAATAGGTATGCCCTAGTCAGTATCAGGAAAATTAAAAATAGATTATGTTCCAAAAGGATCCACTATCTGGAATCTTTCAGCAGTTAACAGATTTCTAATTAGACAGCATAGTTTTTGGGAAGTAAGGGAAGGAAGGACTACACTTTTTTGGGAAGATTTGTGGCAAAAAAGAGAAAAACTATTCAGTAGACCTGATCTAGGAGAACTTTTCATGTTCACCAATACCCAAAATAAAAGGTTAATTTATAATTACTGGTCTTAGTATCAGACTAATCGGTAGAGAAAATGGAAGGAGAAAGTAGATTGGCCAGGAGCACCAGAAACGTTGCAATGGAATAGTTTTGAAAAGGAGTTGAAAACTAGGAAAATAAGGACTACAACAGGAAGTGACATTCTTATATGGGGATATCAATCTAAAGGGATGTTCACTATCAATGAAGCTTATAATATTCAATCTCAGAATAACAATCATAATGTGAGATCTATATGGAGGAAAATCTGGTCAATGAATCACTGGCCAAAAGTCGAATATTTCCTCTGGCTTTTAAGTCATCGGAAAATTCTAACTTGGGATAAGTTGCAGAAGAGAGGAATGCATGGCCCAGAAATGTGTTGCATGTGTAGGAAAATGAATGAATCAATAGAACATCCTTTCAACACATGTGAAATTATAGATCTCATATGGAGGAAAATGGAAAACACACTCAAACAAACGGATAGAGATCATACAGATATAAATACAACCATTATCATCTAGAGAAAAGGAGGTTTTAAATGTGGAGTCTTGAATAGAGCATGGAGATTATCTATTGGAATCTTATTCTGGGGTATTTGGAAAGAAAGGAACCAGCGCATATTTAGAGGAGAAGAAAAAAATAGTGCCCAAATATGGGGAGAAACTGATAGAGAATATCCAAGAAATAATTCTTGTATAAAAATGGATGGAGGAAGACTGGAAGGTGGAAGGAATTGGAACTCAAATAATGATCAGTTTAAATTTAAAACCTCAAATTTTGTCAAATACTCTATGGAAATATAGACCTCCTTGATAAAATCTGCAAGATAGATGGAAGGTACCGCAAAATGGATTCATTAAACTTAATTTTGATGGTGCATCAAAAGGAAATCCAAGGCAAGCAGGTATAGGAGGGATTTTTAGAAACTCCCGAGGTGAAGCCTATTGAGTATATGTTATGGATTTGGGTCATGCAACTAATAATGAAGCGAAGTTGACAGCAGTTAAACAAGGATTAATCATAGCAAAAAGAGAAAATTACTAACGACTTATAATCGAAGGAGATTCTGCTATGGTTATAAGGGTTTTAAGTAAATTGTGGCAAGGATCAACATGGGAAAAGATAAGCAAAAGTTAGCGAACTGCAAAATTAATTAATGAAATTGGATTGTTGATTAAACAAATCCAATATTTGATACCTTTACATGTTCGCCGAACAGGTAATGAGGCAGAAAATTATTTAGCTAACTGGGGTTGTAACAATAGAGAAAGACATTTGGATGTTACACCAAGAGCCAGAATTTGGGATATAGAATTACACTCTCTGCAAATTATCATTGACAGAGATCTAGCAGGAGATCCCCAATCGGTTGTCAAGTCGAGGACAGGTTGGGTGGTCATACCACGCGCCCTGACACGCGGTAAGGTTGGTAAGGCTGTCAGAGGGCCATTAAATAGAGCATTATTAAGACCTCTCCCACAATCATATAATGAATGAACCATGTTGCCACCCTTGCATTCACTACATTTTGAGGTTTGGAATTCGAAAAACGTCCTGGCTTTTGGGTTGCAAAGGGATAATTGAAGTTGGAAACAACATTCTTCAAACAACAAAGAGTTTTTGGACCCATACGGTGGTTTTGACAGTCGAAGGTTCTGAAACTCAGCATCATCAACGTTAGCGAAGACTCAGTGGGTATGTAATGGTTCTTACCATCTTTACTTTGCAATATGGTTTCCCTATTACCTCTCTATCCAAGAAAGAAATGATTCTCCTAGGAATCCCTCTCAATTTTCTAGTTTCGTTTAGTTATCAAATTACTCTGAACCTGCATGTTGAGGTAGAGGTAGTAGGTTTGGAGATTGAACCATGTTTTAGAAGTCCACCTTTCGATGCTTTTGATAGTAGATTTGGGCAATTAACATGCATTGTGTTCAACGGGTTATTCTATTGGCTTTGTTCAAAGGGTCTGGTTGGTAAATCTCCTGGGATGCATATGTTAGTATGCAGAATTTCTGGCTCATATCCCTGTTTTTCTGTCTTTATCGCGTCAAAGGAATTTTCCTGTAGTTTTATTTGTTGGGCTCTATGTTTCAGTGTATTACTCTATTTTGAGGTTTACACTTGTCGTTTATTTTCCTATGGGTTTCTTCAGTATGGGCGGGCTTTCCATCAATCTCTGTTTCAATGCAAAAGTTTGTATCTTAGGGTCAATCATCATAATTGGATATTGATTGATAATATGGTTATTTGTAGAAATTCTTTCGGTAGTAATCACATGCAAAAGAACGAGGTCGACGCGTTTTGCATGTGATTACTACCGAAAGAATTTCTACAAATCTATATTATGGATCACAGAAGCTTAGATTCCAAAAATATGGTTATTCTCAGAAATTCCCTTACTGTCTTAGTTCAAAGGTGGATTATGAATTGTGCCAAGTTTGTTACTTCTTGCAACACTGCAAAGGTTAACCTCATCTCCAAAATTCACTTGACTAAAAAGAAGCTGCAAAGTTTAACTGTTTCTAAGTTTCATATCTTTCCTCCATTTCAAATCACAGGGGTTTCATCTTCTAAATCAACAGATTACTTTAACCAGGGCAAGATGACAAAAGGAAGAAATTTCAGTCGAAAATTTGCTGATAGAGACATCAAACTAAAATCAGCCCAGAAAACTAGTAAAAGAGGTCGGAAAAGCAATAAACAGATTCTGGAAAACTTAGAAAATATTTATGAAGCCAATACCCCTCAGAAAATTCGCAAAACAATTCATGGATGGGAGAAACAAAGTGATGAAGAAGATACAGACATTCAAGAACAACAGGCCAGGATAGATTTTATTTCTGATCCAGGGAGTACAAGGGGTAGAGTGTCTCTGTTTCAGCAAATAGTTAAGACATACTGGAAGATAAAATGTTTGTTAGTAAGAGCAATGATGAGCATGCAAGAAAAGAAACTTAATTCCTCTGTGCTCTTTGAACTTCAGCAAATTAAATAGGATATGCGTGAAATGTCCAAGACTCAACTCCAACAAAATGCAAGAATTGGAAGGATTGAGCAACAGCTTCAGACTATCCAACAAGCAGAGATTCCAGGGTCTACTGCTAAAGATCCAGCACCTATAAATTCATCAGATGGATAATTTCTAAAATGCTTTGATAATTTTTAAAAAATAGTATGTATAGTTTTTGCTTTATATGCAAATTTTATGGACATAGTAGAGTAATCTTAGCAATGAGTAAAAGGAAGAAACAATACCAATTTTAGTTAGTTTATAACTCTCTGAGGTGGCCAACAGACCTGGTTTCCTTGGGGCAGGTTGAGGCTACCAAAAACTTATGAATATGTATAACAACTTGCTCTATATAATAGAAAATGGAAAGGTACTACGGAATTTACAAAAAAAAAAATTATTATATCATTATCTTAAAAATAAAAACCAGATATTTATAATACCTTCATATTTAATATTTATTATAAAATTTAAAATGTGTATGGAAAGAACAACTATCTTTAAAATGTATGTATCTAAAACTTTCTTAACAAACTTATTAAAAAAAGCATTATCACTACAATAATACATTATTAGTGTAGAATTGGATTCTCCACCCCACAATCAATTAATAATATATGCCAATTTACTAGCAAATAAAACCTAAATTGATAAAACATTTCAATTTACTAGTAAATAAAACCTAAATTAAATTATTTTGAAACCTTAATCACTAACTAAAATTCAATATTTTTACTTTAAATTAGCTATATTTAAACCAAACAACATATATTAATTACTATATATATATATATATATATGAATGATTATATAAATTTGACCCTTGACCCTCCCAGTAATTGATAATTAAAATTCATTGAAACTTCACATTCAAAATCCAAATATTCGGAATTGTACATTCTAACTTAATACCCGAGCTGTCCACCCAACCTTTCTAAGTTCCCATTCAAAATCCAGATTTAATGTCGCAGTTCTGAGATAAACCCTGGGAAGTTTTCTTTGTTGATAGATGGACTTCATCCTTCAGATCCAGAACGAGGTTCGGTGGAATGCCGATATCATCGTCCGATCCCTTGAGTAGATAATGCAAATCAACCCCCGAGTCGGAATCTCGGGTTTGGCCTTTGTTGCCGCAAGAAATATCTGGCCCCGCAAAATTATCCGCGGTGCAGGAGGAAGGATAATAAGTGGAACATTTCGAGCCAATCTCTTCCTCCAGGCTTTTCATCACTTGGTTGACGAGCTCCTCGCTGTGAGAAAACTCTTCGTCGTTGTCGTCTGCTAGGGTTTTAACTATTTGCAGAATATTAAGATACCGATTTCGCTCTTCACCATGGAAGCGTTTCGGCTCTCGGACGTCAGTGAAATCCGGCAGAGCCTCGGGCTGGCGGTCGCGTTTTCTGAGCGGCGCCTCAGTCATGATCGAGATACGGCCCGGAGATTCGAACACGGAACTCGACGATGCTGCAGTGACGAAATGAGAAGAGGATGATAGTTCCTCTGCAGCCAAGAACTCCTTTTTCCTGGTATTACCGTGGATATGGATAGCAGAAAGTATACGAAAGAAGCAAACAGTGGGTTTGGATTATATATCTCTACGATACATCATATCACAACTTCTTTCTGGCACCAGCAAGGCAATACTTATATATCAGAAGTGCGGGAGATCTGATGGAAGAATACAATTTTGAAGACGTAAGCCGTGACTCCTCGCGTTCGCCGTCTCCGCCTAATAAAATATTTGCTAAAATGTATGCATCACGGGCAAGTTGTACATGGAATAGCCATCGCTATTAGGATAAATGTTAAATACACTGAATTAAGTCAATCAATGTCTTTTACATCTTAGATGAAAATAAATGGCTAATTTTATAATATTTGCAACATAAATAAAATTTATGATGGTAGAAGAAGTTAGGAGAAAAAAAATATTATATTGAAGAGTTTAATTTTTCTCACAATCATTAACAAAAAGTGTACATAGGGGCCAATATTTGTTGGAGAGTCAATAACTTTATAATATTTGCAGCAAATTTATGATGGGGAGAAGTAGTTAGGAAAAATAAAGTATTATATTGAAGAGTTTAATTTTTCTCACAATTAAGGACTAATTCACACCAACTCCGTTGTGAAACAGGGCACTGGAAAAGGCCAAAAGAAGTGTGGGAAGAAAGAGTATGTATTTTCTGCTCTTACGGAAAAGTGAAAACAGAAAAACATTTCATTTTAGAATGTGAGGCCTTCAAAGACATAAGAGAAAAGTATGCAGATATTTTGACAGCGAACTCCTAGGATACTTTGTTGAGAAGTTGAGCAAGCTTATTGTGAAACTGCACAGAGAAAAACAAAGTACAAGCACTAGATAAAAGAGCAACCTGTCCCATAGACTATATTTAGCGTCATAGACATTAAGATATCTTTTTTTTCTTTTTTTTCTTTTTTTGATTTTCATTAAACACGCATATGAACCAAGAACAAACCCAAGTGGTGGGCCTGCTACTGTTTGAACAACTGACCCATGGGATGCCCCAACGGTGATTGTTCGACTCTACACGATTATCATGGCGTGGACGGACATGGCAACGTATGGGCTGACGCAAACGATATACTTTAGGTCATGATTGCCTCTATTTTTCGTTGACTTCCGGGCCGTGTGCAGTGAATCTCACGGACATTTTGCTGTCTTTTTTGGAATATGGGGATATGAATTTATGTATACCTATATTTATATGTAAAGATTAATTTTGTTTTGGTAAAATAGTTTGTTTAAGGTTATTATTATTATTATTTTGTCTTGAGTAGTAATTGATTAATTTGTTATTTTTTTTGTTTGTCAATTTGGTTTTGATGTTTGACTTGTGATTTGAGGAGTTTTGTTTATGAAGTTTATCTTTAATTGGTTGAATTTGACTATTTATTTGTTAATTATTATTAGTTTAATATTGATTTATGTAGTTCACAAGGGTTGTTATAGTAAGATTTGACTATTTATTTGTTAATTATTTTTAGTTTAATATTGAATTATGTAAGAGTAAAATTGTAAATGTGTAGATTTAATAGTAATTATTATTCATCAAAAATTATGTAAATCTTTATATTTAGATAAGTAATTAATTTATTCACTTCATATCTCAATTTATTAATTTTTCCCAAAAATTATAAAATTTAATTTACCTATTAACCATTATTAATTTAGCTAGCGATTATCAATATAAATTATAATTTTGTATGTAATTTTATCTCCCCACATAATTTTTAATGTGATAATAACTATTTTTTCAACCTGCTAAGAACTAGTTTAGTTATAATCTTGTATGTAATTTTTTCTCATAACATAATTTTTGACATGATAAGAACTAAACTAATTTTAATACTTATTAAATAACACATCGCAAAACCTTAACGCCCAATAAAATCAATATTCATGATTTTACATAAACCCGTTCTCATTTTAGTTTTCAGTTATTAGCTTGAAATATTTAATTCGTCCTGCTCACTTCAATAAAGAGAGGAAGACCCAAGTAAGCTGTAAAATCTTGACAAAGAGGATGCTTATTATTAGTTGGATAACACATATAGTCAAAGTTTGAAGCCTTGGCCATCTAAGAGCTCCGGACAACTAGAAAGGGAATGCATAGAACTTTCATTTCCAAAAACTATATAAAATCTTTAGAACATTTCCTTTTCAGAGGATATCGTGCAATCTTTTCACGCGTTCCACCGACCTTGGCATTTCTAATTTATTGAAAAAATAGGAAATGAGAAATTATAATATTTAGAGGTTGAAAAGAAATGAGAAATTATAATATTTTTTTGGTAAGGCTGTACAAAATAATTTCCATTAATAAAAAAGATTTTAGATTGAATACATGATTATTAAAAGGATTGATTTCTGAGTGCAAAAAAATTTTACCAAATATTTGTGTAAGTAGCATCAAAGTTTTGGAAATCAAATAAAATTACTTTGATAATCTTTTAGCATTGTTTTTCAAAATATTATCTAGACAATCGCAGTGATGTTTCCAAATAAGAAGTGATAAGCTTCTCAATACTAAAACAAAATAACAAAAATAAATACATTTGAGTGCATTAAGACGAGAGCCCAATGAAGGTTGACCATGAGTTTGCTTCGTTGATGCCATATTATCCAGTGAAGCCACTAATACACATATGGCACTAGGGAGAAATGCAGAAACCAAAAAAATTGTAGCAATGACAATATCTTCAATCTCAGATGACCACTGGAGAAAGGGGAGCTACATTAGTTGGTGGAGCAATGTTGGGAAGTGAATTTATGTTGACCAATTGAACATCATTCACTACAGCAGTCTTAGTGAGGTTCTCCGAGTCAGAATCAGAATCTGATACAACTTACTTTTCCACTTGTTGCAGGTGTATATGTATGTCATCCAAGCGGTACTAAATACTCCTTAGGAGGAGTTTTAGATCCTCCTAACTTGCAAACACTTTATAATTGTCCACTTGATTGACTTGAAGCACCAAAGAGAATAAGGTGTCGAGTTGTTGATAACTTGTGACAGAATGTTAGAAATTTGGTCTTCTTCTTCTAAATTTCCCAAGTTCGAGAATCTATTAGAAATCATGACTACCTAATTCTGAATTAGAGAAGTAGGCCTTGTCTTCAAATTCACGAGATTCAAGGTGTTCAATCTCCTTTCTGATCTCCGAATGAACTGTGTTAAAGAAGGTTTCCATTGAGTTCCATCCGAATAGACATTTGGGATGATAAATAGAACTATTGTTGGTGCCTCCCCACCATCTTGCTATTCTCTGTTGAGGTGGTATAGTCACTCAAGGTTACACAAGACTCACATCTGGTTGACTGAAGCAAAAACTAAACTCATGACTTCAAAAATTATTCACAAAGGAAAGAGTAAGGGGACTCCCAAACAGGACTATGTCATCCCCAAAACCCAAACAACGTCGTGTTGGAAAATACCCAAACAAAATGGATCCCTCACAATACAAAAACCCAATTGGGACACAATCTTCCATCAAATATAAAGATTTTATGACTCTGAATTGTAGTGACCCTTGATAGGTGTCAATTACTTGTGACAGGAAAGCAATGCGAGAAATGACAGTTAGTATTAGAGTGTACAATCTCAAGACCTTTTTGAACTAGTATTTTCTAACCTCGCAGATACATTTTAAGACAAGAAGATTCGGTAGAAAATACAAGGACTGAGTATCCTTACCAAGAGACCAAATTTTGAAACCATATTGAACTGAAAGAAATTTGTGGCAACCATTTGATAGAAAATGAAAACCCACATGATACCAAGGTGAAGAATTATCTACTGCATGCCAAACTACACAACCAGACATCAATATTAAGCAATGTGGCCCAAAATTAAGCACAATAAGCCACGAAATCCCCCATTGTAACACCATAAATCCATGGGAGAGAATACTATTAAAACTAGATCAAAATATTCCCTCGGTACCAAACCCCACATACCAAAACCAAGAAGTTGTAAGAGATGCCTGAAAAATTCCAATCCTTGGAGTGTTGATGAATGAAGCATGATCACCAATTTGAAGATAGGCCCTGAGGTTGTGATGTGGAGGATAAGGATAAAGAAATTTGACTTTGAAAACTTTTGAAACAACAAGACCTTAAAGCCTGAAATCCCTCCTTTGTGCAAGGATATCTCAATATATTGAGAGATGGTTTCTTCAACACCCAATGCACAATATCGAACAAGAATTGATAGATTAAGTCACAAATATCATTAAATATTGTAATATATCTTCATAGTACATCATACGCTCACCAACATGTGAAATATCCAGCCTATTTATAATGACTAGAGTAGGAGGAATTCCATGAGAGCAAGATACCGTTACTATTCCAGTGAAGGATGAAGATAAGACAAGTGTAAATTGTGGCATACTCGTTAAGTAAGACATTACTTCTATGTTGAGGCGAGCCATAAATAAGCCAAGAGCATGCATCCTTCTCTCCCATGGTTGACCACGTCAGAGCCATTATGGAAACCCCACCTAAAACTATTTGAGCCACACCAAAGATGATGAACAAAACCAACAATTTGTGATATCCATCTCCCATTACCCTCACATATTTATGAGAGAACTTCGACAAATATTGATGTCCCATTCTCATAATACCATGCTTCCATGTATGGAGTGTGTGTCAACACTTTTCCATACCAACATGAATTAGTTAAGTGCGTGTTCCCATCTCCATGAGAGAGAGAAATTATAATACTTTTTCCATTAGTAAAATTACTACTTTATTCACTTTTAGCCTTTCACCCTGAATTATTACAAGATATTTTATCCACTTAGGTCACGAAAATTATTTCAATGTTAAAAAGAAAAACTTTATACACCCTATAGTAAGCATCAAGAAGTAGACAAATGAAAATGCATTTGAAGGTTTCCTAATATGGAAGATTCGAATAAAACGAAAAATATGTGATGCAACCACGTCACATCATAGTTTAAACACACAATTTCGTAAAGAAAATCAATGGGCACTAGGAGCATGATATAATCCCAACTTGGGGAATATTATATTTATTAAATCATTTTCCCATGTTACATTCATTATACAAATGGTCTCATTATATATAATTAAGAGACCATAACAAATACATCATAAATGGAAAATTAGTTCCAATATTCCCTCAACAAATTCCCTAACTATCTCCTATGATCTTTTCTCAATATCTCCATGATTTTATCAACAATATTCATCCCTTCATTCACTCAATTTTCTCCATTTCTCATCCTTACATAGAATTCCTAGAATAAGTCTACACTATTACATTTCCTCATCATATAATTTATTAAACATCACAAAAATGAATAATTCATTTATCCCCCTTTTTATGAGTATTAAATTGGCCCATTTTTGTCATTCCATTGTGGTTCTTTGTCATTGGTCCTTCTCATTCTCGATCTTCTTTTATTTTTATTTTGTACCTACAAACAAAAATATAAGATGAAGTCCATATAAAAAGGTATCCATCCATTGGAGTATGTGGGTTGACATTCGATCTATCTGTAGGTTCTCTAAGAAGCTCCTTCTCATACATGGTTCATCAGTCGTTCTTTCTGTCACATATACCTTTTATCTATACCTATTTTTTACCCTTTCCATATCTGTTATAATCTCTCTTCTATGTTTCTGTCTTACCCAAGAGCCAATTGTTGATGCCCATGCATCAGAATCCTAAGGAACAAAAAATTCATGGTCTCCTGATCATGTGTTCCTCAACTCTTGCATACTCTCTCCCCAAATTTCCTTTGACTCAATAGTCACTCATAACAACCTCAACTTGAATTACCTACAACACATGATGACAAGTTGGTTTGGGTATACCACAAACCTTTACAATATGGTTTCAAACTTACTACAACCTCTAAGTGGAAACTCTCTCTTTCCTCGTAGGATTACATCACATATGACTTAGGTACATACACTTTCTCAACTTTCAACTCAAGACCCTCAAATATACTCACTAAGGACCATTTAAACTCGTAAGGATGTTTTTTGATGGATTTATTACCACACACTAGTAAAATTTATTTATACCTTGCTTCCTTTGCTTCTGTAGTTTCCATAAAGCTCCTGCTTCTTCCCTTCTACTTCGTGGGTGTGTCCATTTTATGCCATTTCATATTATCCTTGTTCCCATTTTGTAGAATTCCATATTCTTCAAATTCCTTTATCATCTGCTTATGTCATGGAGTATTTGTCTTTCTTCACTTTACTATGGATCTGTTGTGAACCCTTTTTCTGACTATCTATTGCCACCTCTCTCTTTTCTCCTATGAGCTTCTCCATGCTCACTGTAAGCTAAAAATAGTCTCTGCAATAAAAATTATATTTCACCTTGCTACATAATTCTTCACCAAGCTTCTCCCACTGAACTTGTCCTTTCATGGATTCTTCTATTACATCAAATGTGTCAAACTTTGCTTCTAATTGATTATCCCCTTGATTAATCCCTGCATAAAATTTTCTTTTAGGAGGGCATCTTGATCCAACAAGATACCTGGCATCTTCTTCATTCACTCATCTGTAATTACATGCACAAATATGTTTCTTGTTGGAGCGTGTATAAGATCTAACAAGACACCTATGACCTTGATTTGGAAAAATTAATTGACGCACCATTGTCATGATTTAATATTCACAAACATAATTGGCGCACCATTGTCATGAATTATGAATTTGAAATTACTCTAACTTCCTTTTTTAGTCCAAACTTCTACTCTTTACATCAATGGATCTTGGGTGTTGTGTACAAAAAAAAATGCACCCATTCATGACATTTTCATAACTCTTTAGACTCATCAGGTCAATAATATCAACTTAATTTTTATAGGGCAAGTCAATATGAATTCAAATTTGTAGTATTTTTTCTTTTACCTTACTTTTTACACCTTAATTTTTATAGGGAAAGTCAACATGAATTCATCTTTGTAGTATTTTTGCTTTTACCTTACTTTTGACAATCAATTAATTCATAGAAGGACTTCATTAAAATTTATTGTGACTCCCCATCTGGACTTAATGGTATCAACTTTGATTTTTTACATAATTTTTTTTTACATCCACAAACTTCAATTTAACTTTGACTTCAATATATAAGGGCCGCAACAGTGAATCCAAAAATTATTAATGAAACAAAAAAAATCAAAACTCTCTTGATCATAATGTGCCTCTTATCATAGTTAATATGCTCGACATCTCCAAAACACTTCATCCCTAATAATGCAATCGTTGTGATATACCCACAATCAATAACATGTCCATACAATGCAAAAAATATAAGCCTCTACAATATTTGGCAACTACTCTTAGGGTCAATCTTACCATGACCATTATAAGTACCTGCAATCGTTAATTCTCTTTAAACAAAATATATTTTACTCATCCATAAAACTAGAGTAGCATACTAATTAGTTATTCATCTTCGACATGTTTTATTGTTGTCATTCTCATACTAAGAAAATCATTGAAATTGATACTTCCTTCGATCCATATACTCAATTTCATTGGAACATGAATGTTTGTGGGTTCATGGAACATTTTTTTACTAGAATGGGCTCATAAGTTAAGAATCGCTCTTCATAAACCAACAAATGAAACTTTTGTTTAAGTAACAAAAGCTTAAAGGAAAGAGAAGACTCATCAATGTATTTATTTGAGGTATTATGTGGATGGTGTGGTATCCATTTGAAATTACTCTCCATTTTCCATGTGCCATGTCTCTCCCAATGTAGAGGGCTTCATCAAAACGAAGCTTAGGATTATCCAACCACTAATTGTAAGACCTTTCCTAATTGGTTCTTCTTGTTTGAAACTGCATAGGGTGATGGTCCTCTTTATCATCAAAAAATATTTTACATCTTCCTTCCACCGATTGTCGCTAACACACCTTTTTCCTAGAGTCTCCATTCATAACAATTATTTCATGTAGATATGTCAGTCCATGTAGCTCCACATTGCTCCAGCACAGAACCATTCACATTCTGCCCTTTTTCATTGAGAATTTTTTTCTTTTTCTTTTTCTTTTAGCTTGAACTGTGAGCTGCCCCTTTAATGAAATGTTTTATTCAAGGCTACTAATTCATATTCAACCTCCATCATCCTATGGTGCTCTCTCCATCTTCAATTGATTTTTTTTTCACACCAAGAACAAGCAGTACCATAACCAGGATACACACCTAAGCTTCCCCTTGTGCATTGCAGCTTCATCAATGAAAATAACTGGTTGAAAAAAAATCTCTAGTTTAAAAATGTTTAGTCCACAACACATCATTCAAAGCAAGATACTTCACACGGACATGCATTCTAGCACTGCAAAACCATGAAACACATGGAAAATATAATTATTACTTGTGTTTGGTGTGCTCATAAATTCTAGAATGAGTTTCTTCTTATTAATAAGGAGTTTGTTGAGGTTTAGTTGGTTGAGAGATTCTTTGGAACTAGTTAGCCTCCTAGATTGGTGTGTGGTTGAGATATTCACTCAACCAAGAAATTGATGTCCAAGATAGACTAGATATCTCGAAAAATAACTTGATGTATTTATATTGTATTATTATTTTCATGTGAATCCAATTTTGAGTGTGCATTATCAAAATATAAATTCGTATGACAGTCTATATGGGCTTGACCTTGCCTAGCCTCCCATATGGGACAGTTGAGGGAAATAAAGAGTATGTGTGATTATGTAGTTTTCTTTGTAGAATAGATTTTCTGCCAGCTGCATTTTGTCTTTCCGTCATTTTAATAGCAACCAAAGGAGCCAATAATATGTATGAATTATAATCCACTCTTGCCTATGATGATGAAAAATTGTGTGCTTCTTTTCTCAATATCCTAGTTCTCCTCAAAATTGAATAGTTGAAATCGGCTAGCAATAAAGTCGTTCTACAATCAATTTTTTTGAGAGATCACATAGTTTGATGTCAGGGGAAGCATGGTGTGGTGGCCTGGATGAAGAATTAGTTTGGTGAGGCATGTTTAAATAAATAGTAGTGAACATCAATTGATTTGAACGTCATGGAAACTCATTGTTTGCTATTTGTGGAGAAGCACATCATTTGCGTTTGATTGTTTCCATCTCATATTCTATGTTAGTGGTTCCTTGCACTCTTTTCAAGGCACATGTATCACAGTCGAGGAATTGGAATGAAACCTTCTAGGTTATGTACGAATTCCTGCCATTACACCTGTATTGACAATGTATCCTCTAATGAAAATGGTGATTGAGCTTCAATCTCCCCTACACTAATCATGGTGCTACATTTTAATGTTCTGCATGGTGTTCCTACTACTTTCCAAAAATTGTATCGTGGTTGGAAATTCTATGAAATTCCTTGTGGTGGTCGATTGGGGAAGAAAAGGTTTATACAATCAATCCCAAGTTTCTGCACAGATGGGGAATATAACGCAACCGTTGAACGTCGATTTTGACATTTCAATTGGATATAATTTTTATGAAGATGGGTTCAATGGAACAAATGCTCCAAGCTTTGAGCAATAATTCTCTGTTATTTATATCGCCAATTCACCAATAAGCTTAAGATACCATGACATTTTATGTGTTGTGTTTGAGCTGTCAGACCATATTATTGTAGGCATTGCAGGTTTTTGCGGGTTATGTGTGTCTATCCATTTGTCCTTGAAAGGTTGAGACAATTGGCATAGTTGTAGGTTTGAAAGGGGAGTGCATTGTTGCATTATTTAGTGAGCGTGCAATGTTGTGCGTATATCCGAAAGGGGAGTACACCTCCAAGTCCAATCGATCATGTGGAAGAGTTTTTGGAAAGCACTGAAGTAAATCCTATGTGTGGAGGGATCAAGGATATTTCGAATGGTTGTTGAGTGGATTTGAAATATCCTTGTGCACATAAATTGTTCTACGAGCGCTCGATCATTCAACCACTACATTGCCTCTCGATTTTCCTGACATGCATTGGGACCTCTCTTTGCATGGAATGTGGAGGTGTTAATATTGGTGGTGGAGTTAGAGAAATTAAATTAACGCGTTGTCGATAGCGGCCTATGGTGATCTGCTGCTGGAATCCCTTGCTACACACTAAGAAATTTTATGTGAAGTCTTTCATGTAGCAGACTAAACTGGAAAGTTTGACTATAGTTATGGAGCTGCCTATTGAGATGATGGTATTGCACAAACATGGAATTGAATTAAGAAAAGCAGGCTTACTCACTCTCTTCTAGGATTTTATTTGTTGGTGCTAATGGACTCATAGTAAATGTGGACATTGATTCCACCTAAGGACAGCCGCCCACACCTCCTTAGGACATCAAGGGAGCACACTCCAGGACATTGATTCCACCTAAGGATAGCCGCCCACACCTCCTTAGGACATCAAGGGAGCACACAATGGAATAAATTTGGCACACAATGGAATCACCCGCCTCTCTTGGGTCACCATCCAAAATGTACCAAGGGAGGGAAGGAGGATTTGAATTCTCCTATAAAGGGCCACCAAGAGATGAACAATAGGAGAGCACATTGTTATTCTGGCTAGAATTTCCCTAAGCAATACTAGCAGTGTGTGATTCTGAGCAGAGATAGAGGGAACTCAGTTGTTGGCCATCCAACAACTCCATTCCACCATAGTAGAGAGAGTGAGACTTTATGCCAAGGCAGCTTGAAATTAAATACATCCTTGCATTGGGACTTAGAACCCCTAGTTCTAAGGGCCCCTTGGCAAGTGGGTTAAAGTTTCATCATTGTTCCTACCAGAACTCAATAAGAGGGGACGTAAGAGCCACAGTTTGGATTATTGAAGTTTTTTTACTCTATTTAGAGCTTTTGTGTTATTTGTTTTAGTTTTGGTTTAATTTTTATGTTTGAATATGCATGCTATTTCTCTATCTAATATGTTTGTGTTCTAGCATGTTTCACTAACTTGCTTAACTCCATCTATTTTTTTTTCCTGTGAACAATAACTTAAGAGGGAAGACCACACCCCTTAGGTTGGTGTGATTTCGTACATTTGTGCACCAAAAACACTAACAAAGGATTAACGACTCCATTAACTTTTATTTCAAAGTTTATGTGGTTGTGCCTCTTTGCAAAGACCTCTGTCTTTGTTGTGGAGTTGGGATGGAATCACCCCCTTTCTCTCCTTCATTGCCTGATTCATCCCTAGTGACATACTAAAATAGAAGAGCTCCAAAAAATTACATTGCAGTAATTTGCGCGCATTTCTTACAGACAAGCGTGCCCCAAGGCGCGCGTTCAGAGTTGGCCTATGCGCAGAAATCACGCATGTTTTAGCCTTTTGCGTGAAAAATACATAAGTGAAATTCTCCAATATTTCCATCTTTTCTTGCTTGTAAAGAGTGACTGGCAACCCATAACACATCTTCCAACACTATTTTAGGTCCCCCACAGCTTGTTGAAGCGTACTCTTAGCTGCTTTTGGTAGGCTTGGTGTTAGTTTTATTTCAAGTTGATTTTTGCAAAGTTAATACATAGTTCAAGTAGGAAGAAAATTAACTTGCATTCCAAAATAATTTATGCTTTGCAAATTTAGGTACCAAAACACCTAGATAATTAGCCAAAGTAAGTGGCCCAATTGCACACATGCTTAGCTAGTTCATTTTTCTAGTGTAAAAGTCATCAGTTTAGTTCAATTTTTGCACTAGGATTTTGGGACCAGGATTGAATTGTCGATAGAAGATCAAGTAATATCTACTCTCGTTGCACCCTCCAGTGATCCTAGGCAAGCATATGAACACTCTCTATTCACAACTTACCATCTCTTTATAGTTGATCACATAGATTAACTAGGAAAAATTGAAAGCGGCCCATATTCGCGCATGTTTTTCTTTTGAAGCAAGGTACAATAGAACATAGTTTAAATAGGGGATTTTGAAAAGGATCATCACATATCTAGACGTTCAAACTATGTCCTTGTTCACTTTTTTCTCACACACATCCACACGCTAAGTGAAGAAAAGACACCTAAAACTAGCTTAACTAAACTCACTAAATTCTCCTCACAGGGGCCACAAAATAATTTATAGTCTAAGTTAGGATCAAGGGGGTAAGAATCCAATAAGCCACCTTGATCATTCTTCATCTTGAAACATAGAATTTGATTGTTTAGGGAGCTTTCAAATCCACCTATTAGCCCATGGAAAATAAAACCCGAGTGCGGCAGAGACCTGATTTAGAGGGGGTTAGGCTTAGGTGTAGTGCGTGCGGTATCAGTTGGGGCTACCTGACCCGGCTGATACTCATTACTGTTACCTGAACTACCAAGAAGCCCAAGACTCAAACGCTCACATGGGACAGTGGTGCTTATTGGCCAAAACTAGGGCATCATTTCCCTATAGGTGACGGTGCAGGTAATCACTAGATCCTCTACCCTTACCTTGGTGGATTTTCTTCAACTAACTGGGGGCGTCGCTAGTTCCTTCGGGATGTTGTGCTAGCACTCACAAGATATCTTCTCAAGGCCCAGTTATATTTGAGCATGTGAGGATGATTAGGTCTTATAGGATTTTAGTATTATACACAAACAACAAAAAGCCATATTTTTGTATTGTCTGATCACATAGGATTAATCTAAAGGGAAAATTGGTTTTATTTTCTCTTTGTTTTATGTATGCGATCAGAATTTTACTTTGATTAGAATCTTTATCCCCTTAAATATTTCCAAAGCTATACCTAGCCGACGAGACCTTGATGATCTAGACGTCTTTTGGACCTCCCCCCATTACTGGGAGGAGTTCTAGGTCTTTCACCATTTAGGCGTCAAAGACGGAACACTGCCACCATTATTGGTTCATCCTTTATTGGGGCATGTTTAGTTGGGAACCTTGGTCAGTCTCCCAATGCCACCCCACACACCACTCCTCCCACAACCCCTAGAGGGCAAAGGATTTCTACCCATTTAGGAAGCTAGGTGAACGCACAATAGGGTATGTCACAGGCTAACCCTCTTCCTAACCAGAACATAGTGTTTTCAAAAGTCGCAATGGCTACAACCTCGCAGTCACCTTTTCTAGCTTCATTAAATCTACCAGATTTAACCAAGTTGACAAATGCCCCATTGCACACAACCCCATATGGCCTCCCATACACACGAAGCTCCCTTCGAACATTCCAAAGTTCGAAGGAAAGCAAGCGGAATACCTAGGAAATCATGTGATGAATTTCCACTTGTGGTCTTCGTCGAACAACATCGTTGATGATACTATTTGACTGAGACTATTTCAATGCACTCAAACTGGAGTAGCAGCGAAATGGTATGTGGAGCAACCCTCTGCTACACATGGAACCTTTAGCGCCCTCGCTAGTACGTTCCTGACTTTTTTTTTGTTACCCATCCACCATTATTCCAAAATGGAATTACTAACACACTTTAGGCAAACCCCTGCTATCCATATATCGGACCATCTCCACAAATGTCAATGGCGTCGTAGTTTGTGCAAAGCCAAACTTGACGATCGAGTTCTGTTAGACCTGTTCCTAAAACTCTCACCATAGAGATTTCAAAGGATGTGGCGTATAAAAATCCCATATCCAAATAGGACGCCATCAGTAAGCCCCAAAATCTTGAGCTGATCTATACACAGTCAGGGTATATTTACAATATCCTGCCGAACGCCCCACGCCTGCAAACTTACAAAGAATTTTCTGGCGCATCGAACTCTGCAAGCGGTTTAATTGGGTTATTGACCCAAAGTCACCCAAGCAGCAACCTTTAATACCCTAGTTACACGTATGATTCTACCCAGAACGTTCCACAACCTGGCTACGAAAATCATCACTTGCCTCCATAAAATTTGACCAATAGGGCGTCGTTGTATCACCATTAGCATGGATGACCACATCCTCTGGCTTAGGGGATCCAGTACATAGATAGACATATTGAGGGAATAGCTCCCCCCCAATAGACATTTACAAACTAGGGACCGCATTATGCATAATCCCCAACACAAGACCCGCCCATGAAGAATAATGCACAGGTGAAATTTGTGCAACCTTCCCAAAACCAACTACGCCAACCATATAACCAAGAGAATTATCCTCCTAATGAGATTAAGAAAAAGGAAAAACAAGCCTAAAGGAAATCCTGGACAGGGGGAAATAATCAACAACTCCCTCCATGATCTCAAGCTGGAGGAAACTCCAATCGAAATCAAAACCAAGAGCAAAGAAACTCCTGGAGGCAGAACAAAAGGCCACCTCTCCGAACAAACCACTCTTGTTCTACCTGTTGTGCATTAGGGGAATTTTGAGGTCTAAAATGCGCCTCCTAAGGAAAATGTACAATCAAAATTCACTTTATGAGAACCAATCACATTTTAGGGGATGAAATCATCCCTAATGGTTGAGGTGGCATTGCTTGAGTTAAAGGTACTTACTTGTCACATTCTCAATGGTGGATAAAAACTCATGGTTAAACATGGTAGTGCTCTAAGTAGTTTTAAAGTCATAAATTAAAGTACTCATAATAAATGTCATTTCATACTTTTTGAATAAAATAATATTATTGTCATTTCATATTTCTTAATAGAAACAATGCATATCCCTATACATTTATTATATTATATTATATTATATTATTTTTATATAGTATATTAATTACATGCTATTATACAATTTAAATAATATAAATTTTAATTAATAACATATAATATAATTAGAAATTTATACATTTATATTTATATTTTATTTTAATTTATTTAAGTACAAAGGACAAATCTGTTAGTTGTTCAATGATAATGACTTTTTCTTGAAAAGCTCATTCTTATTTATAGTCACATCAATACAATTTTTATATTAATTTTATTTTGGTACAACTTTTGAACTGAATTTAACTATGGTTACATGGATTGTGGTGCAAAAAGTGAATTGAAAATTCATAAATATTATTTTATTGGTTTAGCTATTATTTTATTATTTCCTTAGGATGCCCATTTTAGACCTCAAAATTCCCCTAATGGAGTAGGGCCATTACACTCACCACTGGCTCGACCTCCATGAGCTAAAAAACCTACAGAGTAACGATGGACAAGCGCGATCCGCCCAGTAGCTAGTAGTCATGCAGGAGCCCTTCCCCTATCAAGTGATAGTTAGCACTCAACAACAAACTCCTGGTAGCTCCGGAAGAAACAGCGACGAAATATACATGACTGGCGAGGAAATTTCCTTTCAGGCATGGAATTGAAATTACGATACCCCACCTGATGCCAACGTGTCAGGGGCTAGTACCAGTGCACCAATAGCACCTTTGACCATATCAAAGATGCCTATTGAACCTTGCCCAGGATGGCTAAGGGACCAATTAGGCGAGCAAGAAACTATTCCAAAGCAACCCATAAATATTCAGATACAAGTATCGGTCCAAAACATTACCATTCACTGATGTGTCATTAACGAGGGCGCATCCACATGCATCATGTCAAAGAAATTTTGGTAGAAGTTAGGGTCTCCCAAGCTAAAGCCATCAAATATCACGCTTAGAGCATACGATGGTTTCCCTTCAACCCCCGTCAGTCTCTACCAAAATGTCCGAGTCTGCTTAGCCGGAAAGACCGTCCTTATAGACATTGAAGTCTTGGATGCGCATTTGGACTACAATATACTCCTTGGTTGGAGTTATATGTACACCATGCTAGCTGTAGCCCCTTCCGTCTTCCGAACTATGATGTTCTCCCATGATTATTGCATCATTATTGTCGACCAATTAACGCATAGTGAAAATCGGCCTCTAAAAAATACCGATGTCATTCTACCCTACGTGGAAACATCTATAGATGGGCCTTCACGGTACCAATAATATTTCCCCGGACAATTCAAACCATCGTCCATCCTAGGATCATTCCTAGGAGATCCATCTATTATACATGAGTCATCACCTGATGTCACAAGGGCTTCGGTGTGCATGATGTGCACATCAAGTGCCGAAGCTAGTCAGGAAACGGACACGAGCAGTAATGACACCGAGTCCTCGACCACGGGAGCCTCTCTAGCCTATGCTACTTCCCAAACCCCTTTCCTCTACTCCCCAGCTGGTTTTGTATCCCAACAAGTCCTGGAAATAATGGTATTACCAAACATCTCTTTTGCAATACCATTTTGGTACCTCGTCCCCCCTACTGGGACGGGAGCCACACATGTCACCGCTACATGGTTAAATCCCCTCAGTCCCGAGGAGACCCCACCCATTAAGGAAACTATCGAAAACATTCCTGCAAAGGAAATTCCCATTACAAAACTGATGATTATGGCTAAGAAAGCCGATAGAAGAGGAAAGAAGCTAGAGACTCCCCCCACACAGTAGGAATAACCGGGTTGCGCCATAAGTGATGTAGTAGGACACCCCACCCACATCTGCCCAGAATTGGACTAATTAAAACCGCTCCTTAGGTCTAAGGCACACACTGCAATGCCACATTTTTATAAAAATGAACCTGCCACCAAAAGAAAAGGAAAATAATTGCGCACCAATCACGCATTAATTATCTGCAGCAATTATAGACACTATACCCATTGTTAGCCCCCTATAAATTCCTTGACAAGTAAGCAAGGGGATAATTTTTTTTATGAGCCTTCAAGGAATGCATTTCTCTTGAAAACACATCATCCTTGAAGCCTTTTCATGCTCTCTACCCTTTGATTATTTCCCTCTACTGTTCTTGAGTCAATAAGCCTCACTGATGACGATAAATTGTGCTCCTAAAGGCCTTTATTTTCCCCTTGTATCTCTGCAGAATTTTCCATTTCATCCCTTTTTTCCCATTGTCAAAATTCCCCTCTTACCCTCTAAATCCTCCCAAAATCCCCTATTAATCCTACACATACCCCTCGTTTGGCATGTTTTCCCCTTTTTCCCTCTATCGTTACCTTTTCCTAGCCTTAAGAAGCGCTAAAATGGGCCAAAAAACCCATTTTCCACATTATGTGGGCTTAGCACCTTTCGGCCTTAGCCCCCTCACCCTTTTCCACCATGTGACCCAGCGCCAAGACCAGGCGCCAAGGCAGAAGGTGCTCATCACAAATGTATATCGGGATAATTTCTAGCTGTCGATCTGTTTAGATCGCATGGTCTTCGCAGGTCAGCACCGTGCCATGGCCCACTCCATTTGCCCCGCCTTGATCACACATCCACTGTTCATTTACCCACCGATCTGACAGCCCGGAGTTTATCTGCCTTGGCAGTCCCCGCACACTGTTAAAAAACCGTCGGTTTCTATCGCACCGCCATTGGAGGGTGGGTGGTATTTTTATTCTCGGAGCGATGCCTTTCACCGCAGGACACGTGTCTCAGGCACTATTTGAAAACCGCCCCCCCATCGCGCGTTAAATTTCATCGTTTGACCCGGCATGATATGCGCGCACACCGTCCGATCTATGATCGCCCATCCAACGGTCATTGCGCCACGAAGTTTCACGGGGGTTAACCGAGGAAAACAGTGCTCCTGGCCCACCATCCATCACCCTCCGCTATGATTTCCACCGTCGATCTCCTCCTGAGATCGAACAGTCCAGATTCGATTGCCCCCGCCTTTTACTTTTTTACCCCTGGGCCACTGTCCATCGCCCCAATGCATCCTCAGCCGTCGATATCCTCTTAAGATTGGATGGTCCAGATTTAACGCCCAACCTGCCTTTGACCGGGTCCCTCCACGTCACCATTCCACGTGTTTTGGAGCTTTTTCCTCCGTCCGTCTCCTATATATTTCATTTCAAAGGTCAAATTTCAATCATTTGTGTTTAAACTTTCTCTATGTTCCGCCAAGCTTTCACCAGGACCATTTTCCACTGTGTGCTGCATTTTCCACCGTAATCCCACATTATTCAACCATTTCACCAGTCTACATGGAAAATTTCATCGTTCCCGCTACATCCACCCTTCCCTACATGGTTTTCTTAACGTGTTTGCATGTCTTACAGGTTTACGAGTGGCGAAAAACCGCCATGATTTAGTCTCTGTTAACAGTGACAGAGAACACAGGAAAGGACCATTTTCAGGGGTTGAAATTATGGAGAAAGGCTTGGGAAAGGTGCTACAACATAAATCTCATTAAAGGATCGGGTTAGACTTTTTCAAATCTCTCCGGAGCCATTAAAGCATAGTTTTTGTAGTCAGCGGCAAACGTGGAAGCGGCAAAGAGTATCAGTGGGAAAACAAAGAGTTTAGGGCCTGTAATTGCAGATTTTGAGCCTTAATCCGATAATTTAAAGGCAGAGTACCAAATAAAAGACATCATGGATCGATCAGAAGGTCCTAGGGCACATAAAACATTGCCAGCACGGTTTCACCATCAGAAGAATGTTCTTTCACGTGAAAGAACGAAGTTCCCTTGCAGTTTTCATTCTATGCCATGCTCTAGAGGAGTTTTTTGCCCTGACAAGAGTCCTGATGCTATCGGGGCATTTGATATGCAGTATGGCAGTCTTCACAGACATTTATTTACCTTTTTGTTTATTCACAAAAGTACTACAGAGTACTGCAACCAAAGTACATCAGAGGCATACCGGAGTAAATGGAAGCCTGGAGAAGACCACTCTTTCACCCAAAGAGAGCCACAGACAAATGCACAAAATTTAAACAGAATGGGCCTCGGCCCTCTTTCTTTTCTGAGTTTAATGCTTCATTTATTTTTTCACCTACCACCTCTGCTCTCTTCAGCTATAAAATTCATGGAGAGGCTCATTGTAAAGGTTGTTTTTGATCGACTATCTGTGAATTGCAAGTTGTTTCTTCTGAGACATGTTCTCTGTGTAAAGTTGTAAGATAGGCTAAGGAAGATGTTTTCAGACTGAATACCAAGCTGTTGGAAATGTTGTACTTGATTGGTGTTGCTCTTTAATATGACAAGCACATTTCTTTGGATCCTGATCTAAAGCAGCGGTGATGTTTTTCTATCTTTGTATTTGTTTTATTCAGCAGTATACTACATTTCATTTCTTCTGGGCATGCATCAAAAATATGGCATAGAATTTAACCTTGTTAGGTACCCTATGTTTCTGCTCTCCCCGCCTTTAATTTTTTCTACTAAATGTGTTATCTAAGGGTTGATTTCAATTAATTTAACCAGTGTAGTGGATGTCATTGCCTGCTAGCTGATGTATGAATTAACGAATCTGTTCTTAGATGTTTCTTGTTAGGATTTAGTTGAATTAATTGGGAACACTGGGAGGTCTAGAACTCTGTCTCTATCTCACTAGGATCCTTTTCAATTAATTGAACCCTAATAAGATCCCTCAAGCTGGAGGCCAAAGCATTGAGAGTTCAAAGTCTCTCTCTGATATCAGGTCTTTAACTTTGTGTTCTAAACCTTTAATGTTTCTTGTCTAAAGAGTTAGCCTTTGGTTTCTAGATCACAGGTTTCCAATGGCATGTCCTGTCCCTGGATATGATTTCTAAGGGTCACCTTGGAGGTTTCCTTTCTTTCACCTTCTCTCTTACCATTTCATGCCACACTATCATCTTTAAGATCCAATGCTTTATATGACTAGCCCAACTGAAAGCCTGCGCATTGAATAGCAAGTAAACCCTTTCCTGACTCCATTGCCCAATGGTATTGAATGTTCCCTGGAACACCCCTCCTTTGCCTAAAATCATCTTTGCTCATCCTTGTCTTATATTGAACCCTTCTTTCCTGATTCCCAACAACCAAACAAAAAATCAAACAAACAAACTCTGAGCCTTATAACTAGCCTAATATCTTAACACTGAGCTTCAAAGACATAAAACCTTTTCTTATATGGAGAGATCCCTCTCTGGACCCAGGAGGGCTAGATCCTGAGGTCTGAAAGTGATTTGATGTTGTCTCATCTTTTGGTATTGCCAACCTTGCCAAAACATGGGAACCCCAACATAATGGCGACTCCGCTGGGGAAAATCTGAGAGTCTATAGCTACAAATATTGGTGTATTTCCCATTGTCGTCTCCAACATAATGGCGACTACACTAGGGAATTTCTGAGTATTTTCCATCTTACTGCATTACAAGCGCCTCAGAAAACCTAGAAAATCTGGTTAGGTTGGTAGTGAAACACTTCTACTTGCAACTCACTTTCTACACCATTTGTTGTGTTCCCTCCCACACTCTTAGACAGAGTCTGGAAAGGGCCAGGTAGCCTCCAGATCTCACACTCTTTTAGAGGTGACATATCTGGTAAAAGCCCTCCCAGTCGATCTCTGGTTATAGTTTGTTGTGTTTTGAAGATATCCCTGAAAGGGACATCTCAGAAGCACTATGGTGGACAGTGTACCCTTCAGAAGCATCCTAAACCTTCCACCTGGTAGCTCCATAGCTCCTTAAAGATCATAAGACTCCACTGGTGATCAGTAGGCCTGTTGATTATCTTGGTTCACATAAGACTCCACTGGGAGACCAGCCTCCATTACAACATCAGTCACAGTAGAAGTAACAATCAGGGTTAGGCTCCCTTGTTGAAAACAACATTCTGGCTTTAAGAACCATTCACACAAGAGCTTACCCTAACCCAAACCCCCCTGAAATAGTTGAAAACCCTAAGAGAATCCTCAAGAGATCTCCTACACCTAAACAATCAACTATTTCCAGCCACATCCATAGAGCTAACTCTACACCAGAAGACTTTACAACTCTATCAGACCCATTTTCTGACCTAGGCACTCAAAATAGTTTACCAAGAACTAGGTCATTCAGTGTTCTAGACTAGCCAGAACTTGAGCTTCCCAGTTCACCATCTCATAGTGGTCAACACATCAGGGACAGAGAGACCCCTCCATCTACTCCCCCTGATATTCACTTCATTCAAAACTTGGGGCTCTGCCACCCTAAATCTGCCCAACAAGCTTCTATTGGTCCTAGTATCCCTGTCATCCATATACTAGCTGCTCAAGCCAACCCTTTACCTCATCAAAACATCATCATGGTAGCCTGGTATGCCCCTATGGTTTTACCCCAACCTCTAGTACCCTTACCCAATGATTATCAATCAAAGATCCCACACTTCACTGCAAAGGAGTCCACCACATCTGAGCACCATGTAGATAGGATGGAAGATTCTTTTGACTACATGGAGATAGATGATGATATAGTCAAAATGAGAATCTTTGCCCAGAGCTTAGGAGGTGATGTTAAAAAATGGTTTAAAGGCCTACCTCCTAATAGTATCCAAGACCTTCCCGCTTTATATCAGACCTTCATAAAAAAATGGGAAGTTAAGGCCAACCCTCTCCAAATCTTAGAAGAATACAAGAATCTTAAGAGAAACGTCGGATAGAGTGTCTAGGACTACTCTACAAGGTTTAACAACGTTTATAACACTCTTCCTCCACACATGAAAGCTCCCCGAGGTATGTTCCTAGTGAAATACCCTAAAGGCTTGGATGCTGATATGGCCTACCAGCTTAGGGAGAGGGATTACAACACATTGGAAGACATGCAAAAGGGAGCAGTGAGTGTAGAGGCTAATCTGATTGAGAAGAAAGCAAGATTGAGAGCTGAGAAAAGGGTGACATATAGAGATGATAATGTAGCTTCCACATCTAACCCCAATTATGACCGCATATCCAAAAACATGGAAAAGCTACAGAAAATGATGGAAAAAATGGTTGTCACAGTTAGCAATCAAAACAGAAACCAAAGTCATAACCAAAACCAGAACTTTAGAAGAAACAACACCACTCCCAACAGAAAAAGCGAGTCAGATCAACAAGTTATTCCCCCATTTCAAGAAAACTTCCTTGATGAAGACGAGGGAATCATAGAAGAGTCTGAGGGGACCTCAATAAAAATGTTTGAAACAGAAGATTCAATCCACAACTGTTCCGCAGAAGAAGATCAGCCCTCATCCTCATGCTGGGATGAGGAAATATTAGAATCTGAGGATTACAGACTTGGATTTGAAGATGCCATCATGCAGGTCAGAGAACAGTATGAACTTAGGAGCAAGAAAAGCCTAGATAATCCCAAACCCAAAGCTTCTGAGGTTAACATCAAGAAAAGGCCTGAGAAATATTCTAAAGCAACTGCTGAAAGTAACAAATCAACAGCTGAGAGTTCTGGAAAAAACAAAGAAAAAGACAACCAAATCATTGATAAACAAAGTCAACCATCTAGTAGCACTAGCACTGCAGTTAGTGCTCCTAATAAAATAGTTTCTAACACTGTGCATAGTGAGAATCAGCCCACTGATTCTGCCACCAAGGTGGTGGCTAGCAAAACAGAGTTGAACATTCCAAAGAGTCATTCCACTTTCAATTTGGAGAGTGAGATTGCAAAAATTAAAATCCCCACTCTCTGCGCTGGCCACTCCGGATTTCTATAAAGGCCAAATTTTGAAAGCATTAAATTTAGGCGAGAATAGTGACACTATAAATCTGAGTGATGATCAACCAACCCTTCTGTTTGGTCCAAAGATAGAAGGAAAGTTTCAGGAAGGGGTAGTGCCCCCTTTTTATATCAGTCTTAATATCCATGACAAGATCCTTCACAATGCAATGCATGATTCTGGGGCATCTCACAACTTAATGCCTAAAATGGTTATGGAAAAGCTAGGCCTAGAGATAACCCGCCCCTATAAAGATCTCTATTCATTTGACTCTAGAAGAGTAAAATCTCTGGGCCGAATCAAAGACCTGTGTGTAAGCCTTACCCAGATTCCAGCAAAATGTATGGTCATGGATGTTGTGGTGGCAGATGTGCCACCTAAGTATGGTATGCTATTATCAAGGTCATGGGGAGCCAAGCTGTAGGGTACAATGTTGATGGATGGGGCATATGCCATGATTCCTGTTTTTAGCCAACTTAGAAGACTGTATAGAGAAGCACAAATGAAATTCCTGGTCAGTAGCCCCAAAAAGCCCGAAAATTCACCTTTATACTCTGTACACACAGATCTTTACTCCTTGATTCTTTGCAATGATGAATCTTTAGAGGAGTTAGGATGCAAAAATAGAGATACGCACAATGAAACAGAGCCTATGGACTTTAACATAATGGATACTTTAGACTCGGAGGAGAAAGACGTAGAAAACTTTGAACAGTGCACTGAAACAAAAACTCAGAGTAAACCAGAAATAGATTGCAGTCAACTGATTAGTCACTCTCCGCAAGCTCATACATCACATCAAGAATGAAACAATGGTAAACCCAAGAACGAACCTTTATGGGAAATGAATTTCGATGGTTCATGCACCAAGAGAACTGCAGGAGTAGGAGTATGGGTGCATAACACAGAGAGTGACTATGCAGAAAGCCATGCATGTAACCTACACTTCAAATGTACAAAAAATATCGCAGAATATGAGGCTCTGATCCTAGGCTTAACTCTGTTGAAAAAATTAGGGGCCCGTAGGATAAATGTGCATGGAGACTCTGAGCTGATCATTAAACAGGTGAATGGTGAATACACATCGAAACATCCTAGACTGAGAGCATATAGGAACGACGCTATGGACATACTAAAAACCTTTGTAGAATACGAACTGGTGTTTGTCCCTAGGAGTCAAAACGTAATTGCAAATGGATTAGCTTTGTGGCTAGTTCATATCACAAGCCTCCCAGCGATAAATAGATCATCATTCAGACAAAATTCAGACTTGCAGTGCCAGATAATGAAAAATATTGGCAAGTTTTTTAGGACGATAAACCGATTGAAGATTTCCTAGTAGGCAGAAATGAGTTTGAATTTTCTGATTCAGATTCTAAATCTAATAGTAGCTGCCTAAGTGAAGAGTCCTCAGACGAGGAAGAACCACCCTGTAACATAGAAATAAACACTTTAAATGAAAATATTGGAAATCCAAATGAAAAATATGAAAACGCAAATAGTGAAGAAGTAGAGGCGCTACAGACCAAAGATAAGAACATACCTCGAGGTCTGGCACCTTCAGAGGATCTTTTTGACTTTGATAATGTAGCAAAAAATCCCACTATAGAACATGCAGACTTTGATGTCGAGGAATGCAACATAGGCACTAAAGATAAACCCAAGATGATCAAATTGGCTAAGTCCCTGCCTGCAAACACGAAAAATAAATACATTGACCTATTCAAGGAATTCATTGATGTGTTTCCTTGGAGTTATGAGGACTTAAGGGCCTATGACACAAACATCATATAGCACAAAATACCTTTGAAAGAGAATCAGAAACCCTTCAAACAAAAACTTCGCAGAATAAACCCAAAACAATTGCCTGCAGTGGAAAAGGAGATTAAGAAGATGTATGAGGCAGGCATAATTATGCCTGTGAGGTTCTCTAATTGGGTATCAAACCTAGTGGCTGTGAGAAAGAAAATAGGGGAGATCAGGCTGTGTATTGATTTCAGGAATCTTAATAGAGCCTCACTCAAAGACAATTACCCTTTGCCAAAAATGGAACACATACTGCAGAGGGTAGTAGGCTCAAAAAGGATCTCCCTGCTAGATGGTTTTTCAGGTTACAACCAAGTTTTAGTACTCCCAGAGGACCAACTCAAGACCGCTTTTGCCACTCCATGGGGCACTTTTATGTATGTAAAGATGCCTTTTGGACTGATGAATGCTGGTGCAACCTTCCAAAGAGTAATGGACATATCTTTTTTAGATGAAATAGGACGCTTCATTGTCATCTATCTAGATGGCATAACAGTCTATTCCAAGATTGAGGAAGAACACCTAGAACACCTGACAAGAGTGTTTGAAAAATGTAGAAGGTTCGGTCTGTCATTGAATCCTAAAAAGACTATATTTGGGCTACAAGAAGGAAAACTTCTTGGCCACATCATATCTGAGAAGGGGATTAGGATAGACCCACAGAGAGTTGAGGGAATACTACAAATCACACACCCGAGAAACATCAAGGAGTTACAATCCTTCATTGGGAAAATCAATTTCCTCAAGAGGTTTATTCCCAAATTAGTTGAACACCTTAGGAATATGACTAACATGTTTAAGAAAGGTGTAGGAGTTAAATGGACTGTTGAGGCCAAGAAATATTTTGAATTAGTTAAACTTGCACTCACCCAGGCTCCTGTCCTAATCAGCCCATATTTCTCAAAGGATTTCCTGATTTTTTCATTTGCCTCCGAGCATACAGTAGCTGCAGTTCTACTGCAAAAAAATCCAGATGGAATGGAGCAGCCCATTTCTTTCTTCAGTAAAGCACTGAGGGATGCACCCTTGAAATATAACATTATGGAAAAACAGGCCTATGCCTTGGTAAAGGCCTTGAAAGACTTTAGGGTGTACATACTGCATTCCCACACCATAGCCTATGTGCCAAATATAGTGGTTAAAGACATCTTGTCCCAAGACCCAAATGGGAAGAGGGGAAAATGGATTGATGTGATCTTAGAGTACGACCTTGAGATAAAACCCACCAAACTAATTAAAGGTCAGGGCTTAGCTCAACTAATGGCTGAATCAAATCTGCAACCCCTTGACATTAACATGGTAGATACCTTGGATAAGCAGCAGGGATTGCCTGATCCCACTGTTGAGGAGAAGTTTCAGAGCTCTCCTTGGTATTCTGACATTTTGTATGTGCTTACACACCTCAATGCCCCTCGTAAACTATCAAAGACCAAGGCCAGGTTATTAAAGCTAAAGGCCAGAAGCTATTGCATAGTGAATGAATGCTTATATTGGAAAAATGAAAATGGTCTATTGCTTAAATGTTTGCCTGAGTCTGAAGCAGAAAGGATTAAACAAAAATTCCATGCAGGAGAGTGTGGAGGCCACCTGAACTGGAAAGCCACTGCAAACAAAATACTCAGAGCTGGCTACTATTGGCCTACACTCTTCAATGATATTCATAAGATGATAATTGGCTGCCACAAGTGCTAGATTTTTGAAGGAAAAAGAAAGCTCCTCCCCTTAACTCTACAACCCATCACTGTTGAAGGTCCCTTTATGCAATGGGGCCTAGATTTCATAGGAGAAATTCACCCTGCTTCTTCTGCACAACACAAATGGATCTTAACAGCCACAAACTACTTCACCAAGTGGATATAGGCGATGCCATCTAGGAATGCCACGGATTCAGTCATCATTAGGTTCCTAGAAGGTCATATCCTCTCTCAGTTTGGCTGCCCAAGGAAAATAATCACTAATAATGTTGCCACTTTTGGATCCAAGAAAATGGTTGATTTCTGTCACAAGTACCAAATAGCACTCAGTCATTCAACTGCCTATTACCCACAAGGTACTGGCTTAGCTGAATCATCAAACAAGAGCCTGGTGAACATCATCAAAAAGCTGCTAGAAGAGAACAAAAAGTCATGGCATAACAAGTTAGTGCATGCCCTATGGGATGACAAGCTTACAACAAAGAAATCCATTAGCATTTCACCATATCAGCTTGTATATGGAACAGAAGCAGTGTTTCCTACCAACCTTGGAGTACCAGTGATCAAACTTGTCCAAGAGATTCAGACAGAAGAAAACAGCATGGTGAGGAGGATAAACCAAACGATTCATCTCTAGCAAACAAGGGAAGAGGTCTATAACAGAGCTGTGAAAGTTCGGGAAAACATAAAGAAGTTGTTTGACAAAAGAACTAAGGCTTCTGATTTCAAAATCGGAGATAAAGTTCTGAAGTGGGATTCAAGGAGAGAGGACAAAGGAAAGCACGGCAAGTTTGACAGTTTGTGGCAAGGTCCCTACATCATCCAGGCCACTACGGGACTGAATGCCTTTTTTCTACAAGAGTTAGATGGTACAAAGCTGTTTGGGGGTCCTATCAATGGCAGGATGCTCAAACACTACTTCTGTTGATTTCCAATTTCTAGTTTCCATTTCCATTGTAAATGCCATTGTTGTGTTATGTTTTCAAGAAAAAAGAGAAATGTTCCAAAAAATAGAAAGAAAGGAGAGGTTCAGAAATGCTCAAAACATGAACCTCAGAAATGCAAAGGATTGGCTCTAATATGATCAAAACCTAAGCCAAAGAAGGAAAACAATTGGTTCTAACATGTTCAAAATCTGGACCAGCAACTAAGGAAGAAGAATCAGCTCTAACATGTCCAAAACCAGAGTTGAATGAAGAAGAGAAAGTGACTCTAACAAGCTCAAAACTTGAGTCACAAGAGAAAGAAGGATGCTCCAAAATATCAAATTTCAAGCCTTCAAGATTTTGTTTTTAGTTTCCTGCAATTTTCTGTCCATGTGCAGTTGTCTTTATGCCTTGGATCTATAGCAAACTAGACTGTCTAATCCTAGTTTGACTGTTTTAAATTTCTGCTGTAGAATGTAGTGAAGAAATATGCTGGACAGTCTAATCCCAGTAGATATTAGATTAGGTAGAGAAACATGTGAGGCCAACAGTTTAATCTAGTCTCATGGAGAAATAAGGATAGAAATAGAATAGGTTTACTTTCTTGTTTGTTAAAAATAAAATGATGTAAAGTTAATACGCTGGCTGAATTCAGCGGTCGGATTTATGCGAGCAGAATAAACATATAAACATAAACACAGAGATGCAGCGGAAATAACACTTCATTTCATTAATATCAAAGAACTGAAAGTTGTTTACAGACAGAATGGAATAAAACTAGCTAGGGCGCTGGTAGCTATCTCTGAGAAGAGATGTGGCGGCTACAGGCCTCTGAACTGTGTTACAATGAGGCTCGAGGGCCTATTTATTGTCGAGAAACAATGTAGAATCTGAAACGTCCAAAAACCTAACCATAGGAGATGAGGCGCCAAAACTATGGGCGCCCGTTTGGGTAAATTGGTGGTTCAACTTCCCGGGGGCGTAACTTTGGCATTCGATCTCCGTTTGACACCCATGATACATCATTAGAAAGCTCTGTCCGAGGACCACAAATTTCAGGACGAATTTCATTCCATGAGATTCGCTAGTCAAACGATGCCCAAAAAACGTCGTTTAGGGCCTCAAAACAGCTCCGGAAGTTCAGGACCCGAAAAACTGCTAAACATAGTAAGTTTTTTTGCAACTTCAAAACTGAAAGAACTGATGATGGGGGTTCAAATGGAATAGGTGGATGGCCACCAATATCCACCTGGATCATTAAGCCCCCAAAACAGCTCCGAGAGTGGAGGACCTAAAAACCTCCTAAAAATAGTAAGTTGTGTTGAATGTGAAAAGCTGCAAGAATTGATGGTGCTGGTCCAAATGGAATAGGTGGGTGGCCACCGATATCCACCTGGATCATTCTTCCCTCCTTAGGAAGCAATGGTCCCCATTGCGTTGAGATCCTCCATGAGATGAGGCAAATTCTGTTGAACTGAGTATGCTGGATGCATTTAGTAAATTTGGTTTCTTTATCAGCCTTAGACAATACATGTTTGGATTTTGTATGTGTAGTTGCAGGATGTATGGAAACATCAGGCGGTGGTGCGTTGGGAGTTAGATCAATGGAGTGCTTGTCCTGACAGTGTAGAGGAACCTCTATGAGCAAGGATAAATTGTCATCGTATTTTTCCATCTGCTGCAGCCGTGCAAGGGAGCCCTGTTTCAAGGTTGTGGCCACAATATTCTTCTTTCCCTGTGAGTGAGTTGTAAGGAAAATGAATTTCCTGGTTTGGGAAATGATCTTACTGCGTTGTTTTGCAGTAGTCAAAGAGATGACAGGAGGCGGTACTACCTCCGGTATCCTGTACAATTTATTTCCAAAAGTAATAATAACAACACGAGGCCTAGACTCATACACAGCATGTCGCCTCCATAAGTATGGTTGGCCCAATAATACATCAGCTACATCAAGAGGAGCAGCATCACACAATACCTCATCCGTGAATGGCTTGATACTGTACGGAAGGCAGCACTTCTGGCGAATGCAGAGATCTCTCCCTGGGTGGAGCCACCCGATGGTATACGGTTGCGGCTGGGCTATGGTCGGTAGGCTGAGCCGCTTCACGACCTCTGCTAAGATGAGGTTCTTTTGGCTTCCACTGTCGACGAGAAATTGCAGTGGAGAACCCTTTACCCACATCTGCGACTGGAAGAGGCGCTCCCCCTCCTCTGGATCCTCTGGACCCTCCTTCTGGATCTTGGTGGTGGCAACAATGGCACTGGGATCCGCATCAATGATCTGCTTCCCTTTGTCATTTCCTTTGTCTGGTTCTAACTCGGGATCAGAAAATGCATTTGATTCGGGTGCCTTTAGTTCGGCCACCAAATATTGTTTGGCCCGACACTTGTTTGTGCTGTGAGTGGGGCTGTTATGAAATTCACACCACTTCCCTGTGTCCTTCTTTGGATTTTTGGTGTTGTTCTGAGTCGCATTGCTTTGGCCTTGCCTTTTGTTCTTCGGTTCGGGGGCACCTTTCGGATTTGCAGATCCAAAGTCTCTCTTCTTCTGCTTAAATTTCTGCTCGATCTTAGCGGCATAGAAATATGCCGTGCCAAGCGATGTAATGTCGAGGAACTCCATTTCCTCCTGAATGTGTTTGTGCAGACAGCTGCGGTACTTGAGCACCAAATGTCCCTCTGAATCTTTAATACCCAAATTTTTGCGCAAGGTATGGAACAGATTCGTTAGTTCGTGCACATCTTGATCCTTTTGTTGCCGCAGCGTGGTCCATTGGATGTATTTGTCCTCATAGCTCCCCACAGGGTAATATTGTTCCTTGATGCCGTCTCGGAACGAATTCCAAGTGGGTGTGGCCGAGAACAGAGAGGGTTCCCCTTCGCCCTCTTGCTCACAGTAGGTTTCCCACCAGTCTTTGACATGGGGGGCAGCTTTGAGGAGTGCAAAAATAATCTTTTCTCGGTCAGAGAAGTCATGGACCGAGAAATACCCTTCCAGCAAATTTAACCATCTGTCTACAGCGTCTGCATCTATTTTTCCTTCAAATATAGGAATTTCAAAGTTTACATGTACCTTGAAGGGAATGGTGCCTCCAGAGTGGCTGTTGGATGCAGATGCGCCATATGTGGGCAGTCGTTGAAGGATTTGAGCAAAGTTATCCATCATCGCGTTCCTTTGTTTCTCGAGTGCCTCCTCGAGCAGTATTTTGATAGGATCTCCTGCCCCCTTGTCTTTCTTTTCTTCCGCCATGGGAGGTCGTCGAGGTTTGCAAGGCTGATCTTGTAAGGGTTCAACCAAATCGAGCCCTAACTCCTTATACCCTGACCGCGTTGGGGACATGCAAAGAAAAACAAAGAAAGAGCAGACTCGCCTCTGATACCACTGATCCAGATTTATGTAGGAATGCAACAGAATAAACATATAACCATAAATACAGAGATGCAGCGGAAATAACACTTCATTTCATTAATATCAAAGAACTGAAATTTGTTTACAGACAGAATGGAATAAAACTAGCTAAGGCACTGGTAGCTATCTCTGAGAAGAGATGTGGCGGCTACAGGCCTCTGAACTGTGTTACAATGAGGCTCGAGGGCCTATTTATTGTCGAGAAACAATGTAGAATCCGAAACGTCCAAAAACCTAACCATAGGAGATGAGGCGCCAAAACTATGGGCGCCCGTTTGGGTAAATTGGTGGTTCAACTTCCCGGGGGCGTAACTTTGGCATCCGATCTCCGTTTGATGCCCATGATACATCATTAGAAACCTCTATCCGAGGACCACAACTTTCGGGATGAATTTCATTCCATGAAATTCGTTGGTAAAACGATGCCCAAAAAACGTCGTTTAGGGCCTCAAAACGGCTCCGGAAGTTTAGGACCCGAAAAACTGCTAAACATAGTAAGTTTTGTTGCAACTTCAAAATTGAAAGAACTGATGATGGGGGTTCAAATGGAATAGGTGGATGGCCACCAATATCCACCTGGATCATTAAGCCCCCAAAATGGCTCCGAGAGTGGAGGACCTGAAAACCTGCTAAAAATAGTAAGTTGTGCTGAATGTGAAAAGCTGCAAGAATTGATGGTGCTGGTCCAAATGGAATAGGTGGGTGGCCACTGATATCCACCTGGATCATTCACCCTCGAAGAGAAAATGGTAGGATTATAGGATGGGTAGGTAGATTGTTTGGGTAATGTTTCTGCTAATTGATGTCTTCACAATTGTGGCAGCTGAAAATCAAAGAAGAAAGGTGGCTCAAGCAGCAGGCATCTGGCCTACACCAAGGATCAATTTATGAATCCTTGACTCCTTCAGGAAGAAGCCATCCCCATGTGGAGCCACTGTTAGCCCCCTATAAATTCCTTGACAAGTAAGCAAGGGGCTAATTTGTTTTATGAGCCTTCAAGGAATGTATTTCTCTTGAGACACATCATCCTTGAAGCCTTTTCATGCTCTCTACCCTTTGATTATTTCCCTCTGATGTTCTTGAGTCAATAAGCCTCACTGATGACGATAAATTGCGCTCCTAAAGGCCTTTATTTGCCCCTTGTACCTCTGCAGAATTCTCCATTTCATCCCTTTTTTCCCATTGTCAAAATTCCCCTCTTACCCTCTAAATCCTCCCAAAATCCCCTATTAATCCTACACATACCCCTCATTTGGCCTGTTTTCCCCTTTTTCCCTCTATCGTTACCTTTTCCTAGCCTTAAGAAGCACTAAAATGGGCCAAAAAACCCATTTTCCACATTATGTGGGCTTAGCACCTTTCGCCCCTAGCCCCCTCACCCTTTTCCACGGCGTGACCCAATGCCAAGACCAGGCGCCAAGGCAGAAGGCGCTCATCACAAATGTATATCGGGAGCATTTCTAGCCGTCGATCTATTTAGATCGGACGTGTTAGTGTTAGTCTAGTCGTACTGCCATCAGTGATCAAAACTGCTCTTTTACATTTTCATATTAGGTGTCTCATACCGAATAAATTTCACCATTCCGCTAGGTCATGGATTCATTGATGGTAGTAATTTTTATCAGTTTTTCCTCATGAGGTACTTGCTGACTTTCCTCCCTATGGTCTTCAGTCATTAATCACTTTCATTCTCAAAATCATATCAGTAGGTCATAGGATGGGTCTCATTAGTCTCTAAGGTCTCACCATGGTCAAATTAATGAGTCAAGTGTCAATAAAGATCAGCAAGGTCATGAGGAAGTCAATAAACTCAAAATTATAGCACCAAGAGGATTAGAGATATCATTCATTTAGTTTGATGTAATTTTCACCTCAAAACCATGTTTTGAGGTGAAAACATAATACTTTGCATTTCAGTCACAATTCAGAAGTTGTTATCTCCACAAAGTAATGTGCCTTCCTTCATAGAAATTTTCCATAGAATGTTCAGTGCCAGAGCATCTTCAAAGCAGATCCATCAGAAAGAGCCCGGAAAAAGCTTTCCAACGGTATACTACACTCTCAAAACTGACTTCTGGATTGAATTTTATGCTTAACTGAAGTAAAATCCCTCTATTCCCTAAGCCCCACATATTTCCCATGTTTCCCTTTTAACTTTATGTTGAATTCCCTTTAAGAAACCCTTTTCTCCCCTTTCTGATTATAAAATCACATTATAAAACTTTGAATACATATGCGATTTAATTAAAACCACTTCCCCTTTTCCATACCCATAAACTTTATAGCAAAGTTATATCATATTATAACCCCCCCGCTGTATAAACCACTTCCCCACCACGCATATAATAGAAACTTTATAATATAAAGTTTAAAGTTCTTTGTTATAAATCACAATCGCAAAAAATTTTCAATCGCAACATTTATATGAAGAGTTTCGATCAGTTCATCGTAAACACTTGCGATGCGATTGATCGCACTTAACTCTGATCACCGCAATCGCAACTTACCTCCGATCTGCTGATCGCACCATCGCTCCGATTGACTCAATCACAAGTCCATTTCCCGATCCTCCGATTGCGACTCCTAATTCCCATCCCACCGTTGATTATCCCCACCGATCAGACGGCCCACAATGAATCGCATCCTCTCCTCTGATCGCATCGCAAATGCCTTATGCTCCGTTGCGATTGTGATTACTCCCTGCTCTCGATCTCCGATTGCGATTGACCTGCCGGTCCCACCACTTAAATCTTCCGCCCATCCATATAATAAAATGCCTTTTCCTTTGTAATCTGAAAGCTTTGATTATATTTATTTATACAAAGGCTTTTCCCATCCAATCGCATCGGAAGTTTTATTTCATATATACTACTCCCCTCCCCGAATCTGATTTCCGATTGCAATTATATAATATCACTCCACTTGCTCCCCGATCTTGATTCTGATTACGATGAACATATTATAATATGTTTATTCATATTAATATGTTTCATTATATTAAACATGTTTTTCCTCTCCCGCTCCATTCCGATTGCTATTACACTGTTTGTTTCATATATGATATCCTTCCGCCCGGCTCACTGTGATTGCGATTTATGTGGTTCCCGCCTCCATTTCCCTTCCCTTTTCCCATTTAAAATGCATTTTTCCCTTCAAGAAAAGCATTAATTCATTTTGTCAACGTTCTATCAAAAGCCAGAGAATAAATAACTAATGGAAAGCAAAACATCAGAGGCCGAGAAACAAAATTGTAACAGTCACATCTTCAGTAATGATTCGAAAGGATCCACGCTACAGGTTTAACCTCCTAATTGGATATCTGAAAATTTCAAATGAAATAATGTAACGCAGCTCTCCCTTTACTGAGATATTGTTGGCTTTTGGCCTTCCATCTTCAGTTGTGATTCCTCCTCTTCCCATCGATTTGTATTCCTGCAAATCTGTCTATTTATTGTAAATTCTAATTATTTGTAAAGGCCTGAAAAATCTGAGGTCTGAAAACTCAGAAGTAGGGGAATAGTGTGGCAGTGAGCTCTGTGCTCCATTGTACAGTTTGGCAGGGAATTAAATAAAGTGATGCAGCTCTGATTTATGAGATTCATGTGGTATGAGTTTTAGCATATGTCTCTCCTTATGTTTCATATGTATATTGTTATGTTCCATCATTCATTCACAAACGTTTCCAGTCGAATGTTTTCAAGTCAGAAAGGTAGAATCCATTATTATATGCTCTACCTTGGGGAATCATTCATACTCTGTGTGTTTTATTCTGTTTGAAAAGGATTAATTTATTATGCCCTTTTCAGCTTTCTCAACAGTCTTTCCACTCCATCTTATTTCAACTTGATTGCTAAATCTCCTGCCTATCTTGCCCCATGAAATACTCTGTATCCTGATTTAATTCCTCAGCTCATGCTGTCCTTTTGTCCCATACATCCCTGAAAATTCAGCCATTTATTAAAATCCCCTTTCCCATTTATATATCTAGCCTGAAAATCAGTTCTTTATTATTTTATTGAGTATCTATTCTACGGAGAGAGCCCTCTCCTGTCCTTGTAGGGCTAGCTACAAGGCCGAGCGCGGTTTAGTTGTTACCCTAATTTTCCTTTTTCAGCCTGAGTGTCAGATTGGGTGCTAACATCTCTGGCGACCATACTAGGGAACATTTACAAACTTTTTGCATAGAAGATTTATCACCCCAGTAATATTTTTATTGTAAAGTCTCGATGATGATACTTCAGAGTTTTTTAGGCTGATATAAATATTGTACAGTAGTAAGTTGACCACACTAGCTTCAAGAATATATAAAAGGGCTAACCCTAATCCAAACCCTCCCCCTGTGTTTGAAAATCCAAATCTTATCCCAAGAATAGTCAGAAGACAGGAGGTATCACTAAGTCCTACACCTATTTCCAGGTCCCACACTTGGCCCAGAGAGTGGTTTTTTATAGAAGAGCTTTCTTTTGACGAGAGTTTTGAGCTCTCTTTGTTTACAAGTAAGTCTGAAACTGCACTCGAAGACACAGTTTTAGATTCATAATTCCTTGTGGATATTGAAGTTCAAATAGTGAATTCCTCCATTGATGACTACATTTTGAATTCTCCTCAGTCCATCACTACAACTTATATTCCTGAGCCTTCAGAATCATCAGGAGAAGCATTGCCCCCTCATAATTCATCAACATCCCCTTCAGTCAACTCCCAGTTATCCTCTCCTCCAACAACACCTCCTCCGAATCCTACAAATCCTGTTGTAAACCCACCCAGAGTCATGGCTGCCCAGTATGCGCCCTTGGTTTTACCTCAGGTTCTCAATGATATGCCTGCTGACTATCAGAGTAAAATTACTATCTTTGATGCCACTCAGGGCATTACAGCCCAACAACATGTTGACAATATGAATGACTTTTTTTACTTGCATGAAGTAGAAGAAGAGAATGTAGCTACCAGGTTGTTTGTCCAAAGCTTCGGAGGTGAAGTTAGAAAGTGATTCAGAGCTTTACCAGCTGGCTCAATTCGTACTTTACAAGAGTTACACACACATATCTTAGACCGGTGGGAGGTGAAAAGGAACCCACACCAAATTCTGTCTGAATATGAGAATATTAAAAGAAATGTGGGTGAAACTGTACAAGACTATTGTTTAAGATTCAATGATGTATACAATGCTATTCCGGCTAACCTCAAACCTCCTGTGGATTCAGCTATGCTGAGGTTTCTGGATGGTTTTGATGCCGATATGGCATATCAACTGCGTGAAAGAGATCCTTCGTCACTTGAAGAAATGCAGAGGATAGCAGTAAGCATTGAAGCTAATCTGCTGGCTAGAAGAGCTTGAGCAAGGGCTGAAAAGAAAGTCGTGGTGAAAGAGGAAGCCTCCCCTTCGGACAGCAAAATGGACACACTGATTTTTACAATGGAAAATATGGTTGATTGATTAACTATTTCAGACAGACTTGAACCCCAAATAAGAAATCCGAATTTTAGAGGACAACAGCAGCCACAATTCAAAATTAGACAGAGAGAACAGAGGGCGCAGGACCAAGCGGCACCACAGCAGCAGATAAAAATGCCTTTGCAGTAGAACTACGTGCAAGGGACTAACTCAGATGAAGATGGTCCTCTGTTTGAAACCAATCATTTTTTCATAGCTGACGGTGCGCCCATTTTCCTCACAGAAGACGAAGAATACACAGTGGCGACTCCAGAAATTCAAGGGGACGAAGATTTCATTTTGGCAAATGAAGTAGTGTTGGAATAAGAATATGATGACTACCAGAGAGGGTATATGAATGCTTTATCAACCCAGCAAAGGCAGTATTCCCTGAGGAATAGAAACGTCACAATTAGTCCCATTCAAAAGAGAAAATAACTCCAAATTAAGGACGAGGCACAGAATAAAGGAAAAGAGCCGGCCAATCCTTCATCCAGCAAAGCACCCGCAGCTACTAACACAGCAAATGAAAAGGGCCAACAGAGCATAGCGAAGGAGCAAACAGAGAAGAAAGACCCTCCCATTAAAGAGGTAGAAAAAGCTCCTTCCTTTAATTTAGAAAATGAAATTTCCAAACTCAAAGTGTCTGTGCCCCTGACTGAGTTGGTGAAGAATAGTGTATATAAAAGTCAGGTGTCTAAAGTCTTGCAAATTGACCCTCTTTCTGATATGGTTAATGTGGAGGATGACTACCCTGAACTTATTTTTGGTCCAGCCACACAAGAGTCTGAAGAAAATGAAGTTCCCCCCTTTTACCTAAGTCTTAGGTTGCATGAGTTTATCTTGCATAACTCCATGTTGGACTCCGGGGCCTCGCATAATTTGATGCCCAAAGCTGTCATGGAGAAGTGAGGCCTTGATGTTACTAGAAAATACCATGATTTGTATTCTTTTGATTCAAGTAGGGTCCAATGTATTGGTCTCATCAAAGATTTAGTAGTGTCTTTAGATCAAATCCCAGCCAAAAATGTCTTGATGGATGTAGTTGTTGTTGATGTCCCACCACATTTTGGAATGCTTCTATCTAGGTCTTGGGGTTCAAAACTCAAGGGAACCATACAACTTGATTTCTCCTATGCCACAATCCCTGTATTTGGCCAGTTGAGAAAGTTATATAGGGAAAATAAAATGAAATATATGATTACTAGAAAAGACAAGCCAGTAAAACATCCCTTCAATGCAGTCCACACAGATTTAGAATATTTTGTCTTATATTCATATGGTGGTTTAAATGACGAGGATGTTCAGTTGGTACAAGTAGAGGAGATACCCGAGATTTCAGTAAATTTCAGAGAAGTCCTCAAACAGGAAAGGGAAAAAGCAGCAAATACTTTTGAGCCTCTTGCCTGCCAGTAGCAAAGGGATAATGAACAGCCAGAAATCAGCCAAGGCAAAGAAGAGAAAGAGACAAATTTCCAGCATCTTCAAGAAGAAGAAGAAGGCATGTGGAGTATGGATTTTGATGGAGCTGTTGGTAAGGATGGAGCTGGAATTGGAATATGGATTCGGAGCCCTGTTTTCCAGCCTGAAAGAGTCCCTAGTAATGTTAGAGTATGTGCTTATAAGTTGGCTTTTGACTGCTCTAACAATGAAGCAAAGTATGAAGCTTTGATTGCAGGCCTCAAAATCTTGAAGAAGTTGAAGGCAAAAAGGATTTTTGTGTATGGTGACTCTGAGCTAATAATCAAGCAGGTGAAGGGAGAATACCAAGCTAAACATCCAAGACTGAGGGCATATAGAAATGCAGTTCTGGAAATTTTGAATACATTCCCAGAGTACACTTTGACAACAGTGCCCAGGATGCAGAATCTTATTGTTGATTCTCTTGCCACGACTGCAAGTAACTTGAAGATTCCGATGAACTCCAACAACAAATTTGAGATCCATGTCAAACATAGGCCTGCTATTCCGGACAATTTAAGGTATTGGCAAGTATTTTGGGATGATAATGAGATCAATGCATTTTTACAGGGTGATGGAAAATTCACGGACACTCCCATAGAAGGCGAGTATGCGGTTAATGATCAAGAAATGGAAACAAACCAGATGGACATATTGCAGCTGAAAGATAACGTAATTCATAGAGGTCTCATACCTCTAGAGGAGCTGTTTGATCAGGAAGATGTGGCAAAGAAGCCAAGCTTGGTGCCCACAGAGAAAGGAGTTGAAGATGTGAATCTTGGAACACCTGATCATCCCAAGTTCGTGAAATTTTCAAAGACATTGTCCCCTGAAGCAAAAGAAAAGTATGTGAAGTTGTTGTCCGAATTTCCTGATGGATTTGCATGGGATTATTCAGACTTGAAGGTGTATGATAAGAACATAATCCAGCATACTATTCCTATCAAGCCAGATCAAAAGCCATTCAGACAGAAGCTGAGAAGAATCAATCCGAAGCTGCTACCATCCATCGAAAAAGAGGTAAACAGATTGTACAAAGATGGTATCATAGTCCCCATTAGATTTTCTGACCGGATTTCAAATTTGGTCCCGGTACGTAAGAATATTGGAGAAATAAGGTTGTGTATAGATTTTCGGAACTTGAATAAGGCTTCCTTAAAAGATAATTATCCACTTCCGAAAATGGACCATATTCTGCAGAGAGTAGTTGGAGCATCCAGGATGTCACTACTTGATGGCTACTCAGGCTACAACCAAATCTTGGTGCATGAAAAAGACCAAGATAAAACTGCCTTCACAACACCTTGGGGAACCTTCTAGTATGCCAAAATGCCTTTTGGACTAAAGAATGCAGGAGCTACTTTCCAACGTGCAATGGACATCACTTTTGCCAATGAAAAGGATGCTTTTTTGGTTGTTTATTTGGATGATTTGACAGTGTTTTCAGGATCAGATGATGAGAATTTTCACCATTTGAGAGTTGTTTTTCAGTGATGCAGAAAATTTGGAATTTCTCTCAATCCCAAGAAGTGTCTCTTTGCCATGGACGAAGGCAAGCTGCTGGGCCATATCATCTCCAAATATGGTATTCGCATCGATCCAGCTAGAGTGGAGGCGATTCAGCTCATAGACCTGCCACGAAATAAGAAGTATATCCATGCTTTCAATGGTAAGATGAACTTCTTATGTCGATTTATACCCAATCTGGCTGAACATTTGAGGGAAATGACCAATATGTTGAAAAAGGATAAACATTGTTAAATGGAGCGAGGAGGCTATCAAATCATTCAATATGGTAAATTTTTCTTTGTCCAATGCCCCAGTTTTGATCAGTCCCGACTACACTCAAGACTTCATCATATTTTCATTTGCATCGGAAAATAATTTAGCTGCTGTTTTAATGCAAAAGAAAGACGAGATCAAAAAGCCAATTGCCTTCTTTAGTAGAACTATTAGAGATGCCGCTTTGAGGTATAATATTATTGAAAAGCAGGCATTGGCTCTTATCAAGGAATTGAAGGACTTCAGGGTCTATATTCCGCATTCACATACTATAGCTTATGTCCCTAACGCAGCTATGAAGGATGTGTTGATGCAAACTGATCCAGAAGGTAGGAGAGGTAAGTGGATAGCAGCTATTTTGGAGTACGATCTGGAGATCAAGCCCACGAAGTTGATCAAAGGCCAAGGCTTGGAAAAACTGATGGCCCAATCAAATATGCGTGTTTTAGATATAAAAATCATAACAGCAGTGGCAGAAGATGAAGATGAAGGTTTGTTGGTTCCAATTGCAGATATTTTTCTACAGTCCCCGTGGTATTCTGATATCGTCTATGTCCTTCAGCACTTGTCACCTCCTACAGGCATGTCTAAGAGTAAAGGTAGATCCCTGAAGCTAAAATCTGCAAAATACTGCATTTTAGACAACGCTCTATATTGGAAAGATCCAGGAGGCGTTCTACTCAATTGTTTGGTTGAAGAAGAAGCGCAGAAGGTAATGCACGAGTTTCATAAAGGTGACTGTGGCGGTCACTTGTTTTGGAAGACTACAGCTAACAAGGTATTGAGAGCAGGATATTATTGGCCCACGTTATTCTCTGATTTATATAAGACAATGATGAAATTTCATGAATGCCAAATCTTCCAAGGGAAGAAGAAATTGCTTCCACTCCCTCTGAAACAAGTTTCAGTGAACGCACCGTTTCAGCAATGGGGGCTCGATTTCATAGGAGAAATTCACCCCGCGTCCTCAGCACAGCACCGATGGATATTTACAGGGACAGATTACTTTACGAAATGGATCGAGGCTGTCCCAGCCAGGCAAGCAACAGACACAGTAATCATTCAATTCCTGGAATCGAATATTTTATCTCGTTTTGGCTGCCCATGTAAAATCGTAACAGACAACGCAACAACGTTCAGATCAAAGAAAATGATCGATTTTTGTGACAAATACAACATCATGCTGGGCCATTCAACAGCGTATTATCCACAAGGCAACGGCCTGGCTGAGTCATCTAACAAATCATTGGTAAATATAATTAAGAAAATGCTGGAGGCAAACAAAAGAAACTGGCACCGAAAGCTCATCAACGCACTGTGGGCAGACAGAGTTAGCAGTAAAAGATCAATAGGTATGTTACCATTTGAGCTGGTTTGTGGTACCGATGTTATCTTTCCTACATCCCTTACAGTCCCAGTTATGAGATTATTGCAATAATTTGGCAGTGAGGACGATGACAATTAGCGAAGGATCAATCAGATGATCCACCTTCAGCAAACAAGAGAGGAAGTGTCACAGAACGCTATTCAGTTGCAGGAGAAGATTAAAAAGATCTATGACTGGAAGACCAAAGCATAAAAGTTTCAGTTGGATGATATAGTGTTGAAATGGGATGCCAGAAATGAAGACAAGGGGAAGCATGGTAAGTTCGACAATCTGTGGAAAGGACCATACAGGATCTCAGCATACAGAGGACAAAACACCTTCTTGCTTTCAGAAATGGATGGCCAAGATTGCCCTGGAGGAGCAGTAAATGGTAGCCTTTTGAAGCACTACCATTGTTGAAAACAAAGGATTAGAAATCTATGTCATCACCATTCTATATACCATGTTATGTTTATCAGAGTTCATAGTACACAATAATTGAAATTTGGGGCCCGAGGTGAAGGCTATAAAGCTTGGATGATATGTGTATGGTACGAGTTTATTTCAGTCCTCAGTTTTAGTCTTGAGTTAGTGTCAGTCTACATTGTGTCAGCTTTTCAGTATTTTTGACTCCATGCCCTAGGGATAAGGCTACTTGTTCTATGGTGTTCTTGGCACCTCCAAGGAGCTACCATCCCCATTGGAGCCAATGCTAGTGTCAGTCTAGTCGTACTGCCATCAGTGATCAAAAATTCTCTTTTACATTTGCATATTAGGTGTCTCATACCGAATAAATTTCACCATTCCGCTAGGTCATGGATTCATTGATGGTAGTAATTTTTATCAGTTTTTCCTCATGAGGTACTTGCTGACTTTCCTCCCTATGGTCTTCAGTCATTAGTCACTTTCATTCTCAAAATCATATCAATACGTCATAGGATGGGTCTCATTAGTCTCTAAGGTCTCACCATGGTCAAATTAATGATTCAAGTGTCAATAAAGATCAGCAAGGTCATGAGGAAGTCAATAAACTCAAAATTATAGCACCAGGAGGATCAGAGATATCATTCATTCATTTTGATGTAATTTTCACCTCAAAACCATGTTTTGAGGTGAAAAAATAATACTTTGCAGTTCAGTCACAATTCAGAAGTTGTTATCTCCACAAAGTGATGTACCTGCCTTCAGAGAAGTTTTACACAACATGTTCAGCGCCAGAGCATCTTCAAAGTAAATCCATCAAAAAGAGCCCGGAAAAATCTTTCCAATGGTATACTACATTCTCAAAACTGACTTCTGGATTGAATTTTATGCTTAAGTGAAGTAAAAGCCCTCTATTCCCTAAGCCCCCCATATTTCCCATGTTTTCCTTTTAACTTTATGTTCAATTCCCTTTAAGAACCCATTTTCTCCCCTTTCCGATTATAAAATCGCATTATAAAACTTTGAATACATATGCGATTTAATTAAAACCACTTCCCCTTTTCCATAACCATAGACTTTATAGCAAAGTTATATCATATTATAACCCCCCCGCCGTATAAACCACTTCCCCACCACACATATAATAGAAAATTTATAATATAAAGTTTAAATTTCTTTGTTATAAATCACAATCGCAAAAATTGTTCAATCGCAACATTTATATGAAGAGTTCCGATCAGTTCATCGCAAACACTTGCGATGTGATTGATCGCACTTAACTCCGATCATCACAATCACAACTTACCTCTGTTCCACCGATCACACCATCGCTCCGATTGAATCAATCACAAGTCCCTTCCCCGATCCTCTGATTGCGACTCCCGTTTCCCATCCGACCGTTGATTACCCCTGCCGATCGGACGGCCCACAATGAATCGCATCCCCTCCTCCGATTGCATCGCAAATCCCTTATGCTCCATTGTGATTGCGATTAATCCCCACTCCCGATATCCGATTGTGATTGACCTGCCGGTCCCACCACTTAAATCTTCCGCCCATCCATATAATAAAAGGCCTTTTCCTTTGTAATCCAAAAGCTTTGATTATATTTATTTATACAAAGGATTTTCCCATCCAATCGCATCGGAAGTTTTATTTCATATATATTGCTCCCCTCGCCGACTCCGATTTCCGATTGCGATTATATAATATTACTCCGCCTGCTTCCCGATTGCGATGAACATATTATAATATGTTTATTCATATTAATATGTTTCATTATATTAAACATGTTTTTCCGCTCCCGCTCCATTCCGATTGTGATTACATTGTTTGTTTCATATATGATATCCCTCCGCCCGGCTCCTGCGATTGCGATTTATGTGGTTCCCGCCTCCATTTCCCTTCCTTTTTCCCATTTAAAATGCATTTTTCCCTTCACGAAAAGCATAAATTCATTTCGTCAGCATTCTATCAAAAGCCAAAGAATAAAGAACTAATGGAAAGCGAAACGCCAGAGGCCGAGAAACAAAATTGTAACAGTCACATCTTCAGTAATGATTCGAAAGGATCCACTCTACAGGTTTCACCTCCTCATTGGATATCCAAAAATTTCAAATGAAATAATGTAACGCAACTCTCCCTTTACTGAGAGACTGTTGGCTTTTGGCCTTCCATCTTCAGTTGTGATTCCTCCTCTTCCCATCGATTTATATTCCTGCAAATCTATCTATTTATTGTAAATTCTAATTATTTGTAAAGGCCTGAAAAATCTAAGGTCTGAAAACTCAGAAGTAGGGGAATAGTGTGGCAGTGAGCTCTGCGCTCCATTGTACAGTTTGGCAGGGAATTAAATAAAGTGATGCAGCTCTGATTTATGAGATTCATGTGGTATGAGTTTTAGCATATGTCTCTCCTTATGTTTCATATGTACATTGTTATGTTCCATCATTCATTCACAAACGTTTCCAGTCGAATGTTTTCAAGTCAGAAAGATAGAATCCATTCTTATATGCTCTACCTTGGGGAATCATTCATACTCTGTGTGTTTTCTTCTGTTTCAAAAGGATTCATTTATTATGCCCTTTTCAGCTTTCTCAATAGTCTTTCCACTCCATCTTATTTCAACTTGATTGCTAAATCTCCTGCCTATCTTGCCCCATGAAATACTTTGTATCCTGATTTAATTCCTCAGCTCATGCTGTCCTTTTGTCCCATGCATCCCTGAAAATTCAGTCATTTATTAAAATCCCCTTTCCCATTTATATATCTAGCCTGAAAATCAGTTCTTTATTATTTTATTGAGTATCTATTCTACAGAGAGAGCCCTCTCCTGTCCTTGTAGGGCTAGCTGCAAGGCCGAGCGTGGTTTAGTTGTTACCCTGATTTTCCTTTTTCAGCCTGAGTGTTAGATTGGGTGCTAACAGGACGGTCTTCGCAGACCAGCACCGCGCCATGGCCCACTCCATTCGCCCTGCCTTGATCACACATCCACCATTCATTTACCTGCCGATCTGACGGCCCGGAGTTTATCTGCCCTGGTTGTCCCCACGCACTATTCAAAAACCGCTGGTTTCTATCGCACCGCCATTGGAGGGTGGGTGGTATTTTTATTCTCGGATCGATGCCTTTCACCATAGGACACGTGTCTCAGGCACTATTTGAAAACCGCCCCCCCATCGCACGTTAAATTTCAGCGTTTGACCCGACGCGATATGCGCGTGCACCGTCCAATCTACGATTGTCCATCCAACGGTCATCGCGCCACGAAGTTGCGTTGGGGTTAATCGAGGTAAACAGTGCTCCTAGCCCACCATCCATCGCCTTCCACTACGATTTCCACCGTCGATCTCCTCCTGAGATCGGACGGTCCAGATTTGATTGCCCCCGCCTTTGACCATTTTACCCCTATCCCACTGTCCATCGCCCCGATGCATTCTCAGCCGTCGATCTCCTCCTGAGATTGGACGGTCTAGATTTAACGCCCAACCTGCCTTTGACCGGGTCCCACCACATCACCATTCCACATGTTTTTTCGCTTTTTCCTCCGTCTGTCTCCTATATATTTCATTTCAAAGGTCAAATTTCTATCATTTGCGTTTAAAATTTCTCTGTGTTTCGCCAAGCTTTCACCAGGACCATTTTCCACTGTGTGCTGCATTTTCCACCGTAATCCCGCATTATTCCACCATTTCACCAGTCTACATGGCCAATTTCATCGTTCCCACTGCATCCACTCTTCCCTGCATGGTTTTCTTAACGTGTTTGCGTGTGTTGCAGGTTTACGAGCGGCGAAAAACCACCATGATTCAGTCTCTGTTAACAGTGACAGAGAACATAGCAAAGGACCATTTTCAGGGGCTGAAATTATGGAGAAAGGCTTGGGAAAGGTTCTACGACATAAATCTCATTAAAGGATTGGGTTAGACTTTGTCAAATCTCTCCAGAGCCATTAAAGCACAGTTTTCGCAGTCAGAGGCAAACGTGGAAGCGGCAAAGAGTATCAGTGGGAAAACAGAGTGTTTAGGGCCTGTAATTGCATATTTTGAACCTTAATCCAATAATTTAAAGGTAGAGTACCAAATCAAAGACATCATGGATCGATCAGAAGGTCCTAGGGCACATAAAACAACGCCAGCAGGGTTTCACCATCAGCAGAATGTTCTTTCCCATGAAAGGATGAAGTGCCCATGCAGTTTTCATTCTATGCCGTGCTCTAGAGGAGTTTTCTGCCCTGACAATAGTCCTGATGCTATCGGGGCATTTGATATGCAGTATGGAAGTCTTCACATTCATTTATTTACCTTTTTGTTTATTCACCAAAGTACTACAGAGTACTGCATCCAAAGTACATCAGAGGCATACCGGAGTAAATGGAAGCCTGGAGAAGACCACTCTTTCACCCAAAGAGTGCCACAGACAAATGCACAGAATTTAAACAGAATGGGCCTCGACCCTCTTTATTTTCTGAGTTTAATGCTTCATTTATTTTTTCACCTACCTCCTCTGCTCTCTTCAACTATAAAATTCATGGAGAAGCTCATTGTAAAGGTTGTTGTTGATCGACTATCTGTGAATTGCAAGTTGTTTCTTCTGAGACATGTTCTCTGTGTAAAGTTGTAAGATAGGCTAAGGAAGATGTTTTCATATTGAATACCAAGCTGTTGGAAATGTTGTACTTGACTGGTGTTGCTCTTTAATATGACAAGCACATTTCTTTGGATCCTGATCTAAAGAAGCGGTGATGTTTTTCTATCTTTGTATTTTTTTTATTCAGCAGTATACTACATTTCATTTCTTCTGGGCATGCATCAGAAATCTGGCATAGGATTTACCCTTGTTAGGTACCCTATGTTTCTGCTCTCCCTGCCTTTAATTTTTTCTACTAAATGTGTTATCTAAGGGTTGATTTCAATTAATTTAACCAGTGTAGTGGATGTCATTGCCTGCTAGTTGTTGTATGAATTAACCAATCTGTTCTTCGATGTTTCTTGTTAGGATTTAATTGAATGAATTGGGAACACTAGGAGGTCTAGAACTCTGTCTCTATCTCACTAGGATCCTTTTCAATTAATTTAACCCTACTAAGATCCCTCAAGCTAGAGGTCGAAGCATTGAGAGTTCAAAGTCTCTCTCTGATCTCAGGTCTTTAACTTTGTGTTCTAAACCTTTAATGTTTCTTGTCTGAAGAGTTATCCTTTGGTTTTTAGATCACAGGTGTCCAATGGCATGTCCTGTCCCTGGATTTGATTTCTAAGGGTCACCTTGGAGGTTTCCTTGCTTTCACCTTCTCTCTTACCATTTCATGCCACACTATCATCTTTAAGATCCAATGCTTTAGATGACTAGCCCAACTGAAAGCCTGCGCATTGAATAGCAAGTAAACCCTTTCCTGACTCCATTGCCCAATGGTATTGAATGTTCCCTGGAACACCCCTCCTTTGCCTAAAATACTCTTTGCTCATCCTTTTCTTATATTGAACCCTTCTTTCCTGATTCCCAACAACCAAACAAACAATCAAACAAACAAACTCCGAGCCTTATAACTAGCCTAATATCTTAACACTGAGCTTCAAAGACATAAAACCTTTTCTTATATAGAGAGATCCTTCTCTCGACCCAAGATGGCTAGATACTGAGGTCTGAAAGTGGTTTGATGTTGTCTCATCTTTTGGTATTTCCAACCTTGCCAAAACATGGGAACCCCAACACCCATCATTTCCCAGAAATCCCGCGATATAGGGACACCTTACACACCATCGAGCGATCCTATCAACAGGATCCCTCCACCTAATCATCTGGCGACAAAGCTCACACAATCTTGTACCTATAGGAGGAACAACGGTCACTGGAAAGACTCCCAGCCATACCTCCTCCACCCATTGACCGTTATGTACTCTGTGATGAGATTGATCATTTCATCATTGATTGCCCAGCTTTGGAAATGTTGCAGTGATGGTTCCCATTTCATATAGTATATCACAATAACATGGACATCCAGTATACATGTCAGACATGTGGTGACAACATTAGGGGAATTTTGAGGTCTAAAATCGGCCTCCTAAGAAAAATGTACAACCAAAACAAAATTTATAAGAACCAATAGGATTCAAGATGATGATGTCAACCATGGGGGATGAATCACCATTTTTTTAAGTAAAAGGGTAAAAATATTAAAAAATTATAAAATAATAAAACTACTTTTTCAACTCGTATTTTAAATTTATCTCCCAAAATTTTGACTCAAATTTCGAGTGTTAGTACTCGTCGGATGAAAAATTTAATTCCTCATACAAGGAGTACCCATGTTGCATACTTTTGATGGACCCTGCTACATGAAAAATGATAAATACATGAAAAAATATGATTCCAATAATGTTTTTTCATGTATATCTCATTTTTCATGTAGCAGGTTCATCGAAAGTATGTAACATGGGTACTCATTGGATGAGGAATTAAATTTTTCATCCAATGAGTACTCCCACTCAAAATTTGAGTAAACAATTTGGGAGATAAGTTTAAAAAATAGTTTTTTTCTTTTTTCCCTCTAAAATTTGATGATGAAATCAAATCTTCATTTATAATTTCCACTATTATTTTATAATTTCCTTAGGAGGCCTATTTTAGACCTCAAAATTCCCCTAATATCACCTGGTGTGCCATTGTCACTATATACCTAGATTTCGTGTAGCACTAGCTTGCATGTGATCAACCATAGTCTGCCTTTCCTAAGAATATGGCTCAAAATTGAAATCTATGAACAGCTTGATAACCCACGATGATGTGACAAGTAGATCCATCCTCTTCCTTTCAGCTAAAAAATGACCAATTAGGGAACCCTTAGTTACCCCCAACTGCTCTCTATAGAGAATACCAACATGCACGTTATGTAAAACGCTCAACCATGTGGTCGCCACTTGCCCTGATTTAGCAGCGTTACAATGCTGGTACCCCACTAGAACACAAAATAAGCATGACGAGACCCCCATATCTAGGCTATATGTCAAGGCAATCACTGTGGACAGTGGTTTACTTATATCCCACAAGTTCATCCTCTAATAGATATGATTCACACATTAGAGAAGAAAAAGGATGATCTCCTCAAACGGTATAGAAAGTACATCACCCCCAGGCCAACAACCCCACACCCACATTGGCGTGATGGGAAAACTAGGATTGCGCACCAACCAAGCATGACCTAGGACCAACTTAGGATAACATGCAAACTATGCGACCTGATTGGCCACCAAGTCAATCAGTGCAAAGAACTGGAGCCCCTCGCAAACAGTTTTTGCACAGTCTCTTCTCTCCCACAGAGACTTCTCTCTAACCAAGAGAAAATCATGCGTACTTATTACCGGATTTGTTCACACTTTCACCATACAATTAAATTTGAGCATCTCCCCAAGCTAAGAGCGACAAGAGCAGCATTGAGTCTACACTCCCCAAAATATTTAGATACACCTAAGCCAACGACACAGAAATGGAAGTTGAAGACATCATCTTCTACATCAGATCCTTTCTAAGCATCCACATGTGGGATGAAGAGTGTTGAATCTCAAATCTGCATCTCTTCCATACATCTTCCTAGACCTTTTTCATCCACCTGAACCTTCCAAGTTGTCAATATCATTGTATATTAATTGCAAAAGAGCATCTAACATGGTTTTTAATTATATTTTTGTGTCTGCTGTTTGATTTAGATTTTGCTCATTTAGCTGCGAAATCTTGCCACTTTCCGCAGCTGCTGCAACTTTCCGCAGCCATTTTGTGAAACTCTATGTTACAGGTGTCTTCAGGTAAAACGAGCCACATGGGCAAGTCAGAAATGATGTGGACATGGATCGTGTCCTATTGGCTCGGGCAAATTCATCCAGGGAGGCTGCGGTCAAAGATGGCCAAGTGCAAGTCAACCGTAGAGTCCCACGGTGACAGGACTCTGTTTCTCGTCACGTGGAGATTTCTATGGCCGTTTCTGAATTGCGGGAGACAAATCAACACTTTTACATGGCTCCATAAGCCGAATTTAAGCATCCACTTCTCATAAATTTACTCCTCAACGCAGCCATGATCCTAGATCTTTGGACGTAATGGTTTACGTGTTTTGTATCAGCATAAAATTTAGGAAAGTAGTTACATCACCTTCAGTTATAAATAACGCGTTTGCATACGCATAAGAGTTAATTTTTATTAGTCTCCATTAGCTTCCAGATAGCTCTGTAATGTAATTACGCTGCCATTGTGTCGTAATATCACCTTGTTGTTATGACTGCATTTTAATATATAAGAAGACTCTGTTTCCAAGCGTAATTCGTACTTGAAGTCTGTTGCCAAGGCTGGGCCCCTGCACACGCTGGGGTTTTGTGCATTATTGTATAGTTCTTGTTTTATTTCTTTAAGCTCATTGTGCCATAATTCATTCATGTGTTTATACATTGCATCCTTCATGGTATATATGCTTCATTTCTGTTTATAATCTCTCATGCTTTACATTTTACTTCTGTCTTTCATGTTTTATGTTATTGTTAAACTGATCAGTGTTCTTGTTTCAGGTTATAAATAGGCAGCCCGGGCATTTGCATAACTTTTTGACTAATGACATGGAATTAATATTGTTCTGCTGCTAATTTTCTTTTCTTAGTTTCTGTTTAATTTCAGTACTGCTTTGTTTATTTCAGTTTTGCTCATTTGCTTCAGTAGTTAGATTTAGATATATTAAATTTCTCATAACATCTTCAGTTACCTCCGAAAGCCACAGCTGGACTGATGGTGAGGGATTGAATTATGAATGTGTAGTTTGATATTAGTTTCCTTTCTGCAAGTTAGATATATTAAATTGCTCATGACATCTTCAGTTACCTTCGAAAGCCACAGCTGGACTGATGGTGAGGGATTGAATTAGGAATGTGTAATTTGATATTAGTTTACTTTCTGCAAGTTAGATATCGGGTTACTCAAGTTGTTTATGGTTACCTCCGAAAATCATAGCTGGACTAATGATGAGGGATCAGAAGATAAGTTGGTGTAATTTGATTTAGATTTACTTTGTTGCAACTTTTGGATTTCTTTCATCATAGTTTCTCTTGTGTTTAGACAGCAGCAAGGATAGTTTGGTTTCCATGCTCAATAGTTCACTGTTTGATTTATTAGACTAGCAGCACATTTTCATTTCAGCAGCACATTTTCATTTCCTTTCAAGTTTTGTCATTGTATGTTTCAAATTCCTTTTTAAGTTTCAAGTTGGTAAATAATTATAGAGGATATCATTTCCTTGAACAATCATAACCATACTTGTTTTTATTTTAGAATTTCCATCTCACATTAGAAAACCAAAAACGACAAAAAGTTAAGAAATAGGTTATCTTGCACATATAGTGCACCGCACTTCATCGGCTTACGAATCCCGGATTGATAAATTAATGTAGAAATTTAGGACACACTAAATTGACCAAACATTTTGGCACCGTTTCCGGGGAAGTGTAACTAGCTAGCCAATTTCTTAAAAAAAAAAAAAAAAAATCATAAAAGAAGGGAAAACTTGATAACTTCTTGAAGTATGCTCTCCTCTTGCACCTAGTGTGATCTGGAGGATCAGAAAAGAGAGTTATTGGTTTAGTAATTTCTTAAGTATGCTCTCTTCTTGCACCTAGTGTGACCTGGAAGATCAGAAAGAGAATTATTAGCCCAACTTTTTAAATAAAAAAAAAAAATGACATGCATAGAGCAAGAGATTCTAGGGGAAGGTTTATAGCTAAAGCCAAGAGTTCGATTTTCACAACTCCATCTTCTTCAAGGCATAGACAAGAATCACCACCATCTACCCCTAGCCTTAAGATTTTTGGAATTCAAGGAGAAGCTGAATTAGAGGATTCTCCTATACCACCTACTAAATCTCATTTAGAAAAGGAAGAGACTCCCTCTCATCCTCCCTTGATAGAAGAACTAGAGGACTTTAAGGACTCTAAAGAAACTATCATGGCAGAGGAAATAATAGATGGATTTGGAGGTAGAGGTAGAAGAGGAGGAAACAATGGAGACAACAACGGTGAAGGAAATAATGGAAGAAATAGGGAAGGAGACAACTTGTTTGGATTCCCTATAGTTGATGAGGAAACTCATACAACGATGAAAAATATCTCACCATCTGTCCTCCCTAACTTTTATGGATTGCAAAGTGAGGATCCTGAAACATTTCTGTTTGAGTTTGAAGTTGTGTGCCGAACTTATGACTATATGGAAGACTCTCAAAAACTCAAACTATTTTCTTCAACTTTGAAGGGAGCTGCTTTGAAATGGTTCATGGGATTAGCTACTCAATCTATTAGGACTTGGAATGATATGAAACAAACATTTTTGGATAGATACTTGGACTATTGTATGCCCACCAATCACAAGGATGAGGTATTCAAAATGATGCAAAAAAAGATGAAAATTTGGAAGACTTACTTGAAAGATTTCAATACAACTTGAAAAGATCAAAGATGAGCAACTTAGATGATGAAACCTTGAAAGCCCTCATATTAAAATCCATTAGAGATGAATGGATAGATATTTTAAACATGATGGGGAAAGGAGACATTTCTCAACTTCCACTTCGTGACATAACGGAACTATGTGTCCATCTCTCAAGAGGAAAATCTAAAACAGGAAAAGGGCCTAGGGATCCTTCTCTTATTAGGGCTAACAAATCTGCAACTGGATCAGTAAGTAGGGCAGAGATTGGTAATGTGCTTGATGAATTCAAAACTGATATCTTAGGGAGCCTTAGTGAACAACTAGACACCCTTAAAATCCAAAACAAGCAGAAAGCAGAAACAGATGCTTTAGCTATCTTTTGTCCGAAATGTAGGAAGAAACATGCTTTAAGGGAATGTCCCTTGGATGCAAAAGTTGTAGAAACATGTATGATTTGCTCAGAGAATCATGAGATCAGGATTGTCCTTCAATTCCTGGACTCAAAGCTGTCTTTCAAGAAGACCCAAATTCAGTAGAATCTCTCTGTTTTGTTGCAAGAAGACCTTGGCAGGGACAACAAACTCAAGGGTTTAAAAACCCTATGAATCTTCAAACCCCATCAAATTGGAATCCTTGGCAACAACCTTGGCCCCAACATCAAAATCCATATCAGCCATGGGTACAAGGGATGCAAAATCCTTATGGGATATTTGCTCAATTTTATCAATATCCTCCATCTTTTCAAAATGAACAAGCTCCACAACTTCCAAATGTAAATCCACAACTTTCATTGCCATTTCCACAACAACAACCTTCTCAACAAAATCCAAATCCTCAACTCATGCTCCCATACCAAAAAAAGACAAATCAACTTCCAGCTCAGCCATTGCCAAATCCTAACAATAAAAATCCTCATAATACTTACATGATAGAAGGACAACAATTTCCTACCTATATGATTGTTCCTCTCAATGATGTACAACTCGGATCTGGTAGAGTTTTAGAAAAACCTTCTATAGATATTCAAGAGCAAGATACCTCTGAGGAGGACTCTCTTAAAGTCAATGAGGGTTCTGAGGAAGCATCTCTTCAAAATTCAAACATTCAAAAAGAGAAAGAAAAGTTAACACCCACAACTCCTATAATTGAGCAACCTGCATCTTCATCTACACCTCCTTTTCCTGAAAGACTACAAATTGATAAGGGGGTGGAAAAACAAATCTTGTTGCCTAACTATGACTTTCTAGATGAATTGAAGAATGTTTGTATCAAGATTCCCTTGCTACAAGCCATTCGAGAGATTCCTATTCTAGCAAAAACCATAAAGGAGTTGAGTTTCAAAAGACCCGGAAGGAAACTAAAAGACACAAGAAGAATCCACCTGGTAGGAAAGATTGCAGATATTATGATGGGAAAAATTACCATGCAGAAGTATGTAGATCCAGGAAGTCCAATTGTCAAGACACATATAAATTGGATAGAAATTCCAAACACATTGATTGACTTAGGGGCTGCTATCAACATTATGAGTAGACAAACTATGGACCAGCTAAAACTTCCTAACCTTCTTTTTACACCTACTTTACTGCAACTTGCAGATCGATCCATTATTAAACCAGATGGTGTATTAGAAGATATTTTAGTCTCCTTAGATTCTTGGGAATATCCGGTAGATTTTATGATTTTGACTCCCAAAAGTAATCTAGGAGGGCACCCACTTATCTTAGGAAGACCTTGGCTAGCCACAGCTGATGCTTTTATTAGTTGTATATCTGGGGATATGTACATTTCTAATGGTAATTCGACAAAGAAATTCAATTTGTATCCTCCAGCAAAAGCAATCACAGAAGTAGGAGACAATGAATGGGTCGATGATGAGGACATTATACAACCCGTCTTTACCATTTCTGAAATCAGTGAGGATAGTCAAATTCTGAACACATTAGAAAATTTTGAGACATCTTCAGAATATGACCCCACACAATTTCAGTTGGAATCTGACATAGAATATTTATCATCAAGACAAATGTCTCTTTACTCTATAGAAAAGTTTGGTATCTCTACTATTGAGATTTTTCCAGGAAAAACGTTGAATATCAACAAACATTTGGAAAAGTCACAACAAAAAGAACTAACCAAAATCTTGCAAAAACATTCTACTGCATTTGCATGGGAGTATACTGACATGAAGGGTATTGATCCTAAGACTTGCATCCATCATATCTATATTGAGGAAAACAGTAGACCAATCAGACAACCTCAAAGAAGGATGAATCAAAATCTTAGGGAGATAGTGAAAGAAGAGCTCCAAAAACTACTCAATGTAAACTTCATTTATCCAATTTCAGATAGTCGATGGGTTTCTCCTTTGGTTATAGTACCTAAAAAGAATGGTAAATGGAGAGTATGCATTGATTACAGGGAATTGAACAAAGCAACTTTGAAGGATCACTTTCCTTTGCCTTTTATTGATCAGGTATTAGATACATTAGCAGGTAAAAAGTACTTTTCATTTTTGGATGGTTTTATTGGCTATAATCAAATTCAGGTAGCACCTGAAGATCAAGATAAGACCACATTTACTTGTCCATGGGGAACTTTTGCCTACCGAGTGCTTCCTTTTGGGTTATGTAATGCACCAGCAACATTCCAAAGAGCAGTACTAGGAATTTTTTCTGATCTAATCCATGATTGTGTAGGGGTTTATATGGATGATTTTACAGTTTATGGTAATTCATTTGAAGAAGCATTAGAAAATTTGGAAAAAGTTCTTATAAGATGTAAAGAAACAAACCTTTCATTAAGCCATGAAAAATTCTTTATGATGTTTACTGAAGGGATTGTTTTGGGGCATCATATTTCGGGAGATGGGATTAAGGTTGATAGATCAAAAGTTGAAGTCATCTCCAAGTTACCTATTCCAAATTGTCAAAGAGATGTTAGAAGTTTTCTAGGATTCACTGGTTACTATAGAAGATTTATAGAAAACTTCACTAAAATAGCATCTCCACTCTTAAAATTGCTTACAAAAGACTGTGAATTTAAATGGGATCCTAATTGTCAATCAGCCTTTGAAACTTTGAAAACAAGAATATCTGAAGCACCTATCTTGAGAGGACCAAATTGGAAACTCCCTTTCCATATTTCTACGGATGCTTCAGATACAGCTCTAGGAGCTGTGTTGGGTCAAAAAGATTTAGTTCCTTATGCCATTTATTATACCAGTAAAAATTTGACTCCCACCGAGTTGAACTATACTGTGACTGAAAAAGAGTTTTTAGTTGTTGTTCATGCAATTAATAAGTTTAGACATTACATAACAGGCTATGAAACTTTTATTCATACTGACCATTCTGCAATTAGATATTTAATGAACAAACCTGTTACTAATGGCAGAGTGACAAGATGGCTCTTACTTTTACAAGAATTCAATATTACTGTGTTGGATAGACCAGGGAAACAAAATACAGTAGCTGATTTCTTGTCTAGGATTCAAAATACTAAAGAAGATTCTCCTGTAGAGGATAAGTTTCCTGATGAATACTTGTTTGCAGTAACTATTAAGACTCTTTGGTATGTGGATATTGCTAACTATTTGGTTACAGGGAAACTGCCTTCACATTTATTTCCAAGTGAAAAACGAAAAATTATTCAGGAGAGTTCAAAATATTCATGGATTTCTAACGAATTGTTTAAAACAGGGCCAGATCTTGTGATCAGAAGATGTGTCAGGGAAGATGAAATGCTTGATATTCTTAAGGCATGTCATGATGAACCATGCGGCAGACACTTTGCGGACAAAAGGACGGCCTATAAAATCCTTTCCTTGGGATATTATTGGCCTTCTCTCTTCAAAGATGCAAAACAATATGTCAAAAGGTGTGATAGCTGCCAAAGAGTAGTGAAACCTACCCTTTCAAATGAAATGCCATTGCAAACACAGGTACTCATTGAACCCTTTGAAAAATGGGCTTTAGATTTCATTGGACCTATTAATCCACCATCTAAGCAAAAGAAGTATATATTGGTTTGTACTGATTATGTTACTAAATGGGTAGAAGCCAAAGCATTAGTATCTGCTACTGAAAATTCGGTTGTTCATTTTCTTTATGAGGATATTTTTACTCACTTTGGTGTTCCAAGAGAAATTGTGACAGATCAAGGAAGCCAATTCACATCCAACTTGGTGGAGAAATTGATGGAAGAATACAAAATCAAGCACAGAAGATCTACTCCTTACCATCCACAAGCAAATGGTCAAGTGGAGTCCACAAACAAAGTTCTTGAAAGTATCATCACCAAAACTGTTCATCTACATAGAAGAGATTGGGCAGAAAGGCTTCCAGAAGCCTTATGGGCCTACAGAACTACATGGAGAAATACAAACAGGACATTCTCCCTATGAACTTGTTTATGGGAAAGAAGTCCTACTCCCCATTGAGTTCCAAGTCAAGACCTTCAAGATAGCAGTTCAGTTGGGGATGGACTTATCAAAAGCCCAAAAGCATAGAATGGAGCAGTTGAACGAGCTAGATGAGATCAGACAAGAGGCAATTCTAAGAACTGATCTAGTTCAATATCAAAGAGCTAAATGGCATGACAAGTACATCAAAGAGAAGAAGTTTAAAGAAGGAGATTGGGCATTATTATTTGATTCCAAGTTTAAATATTTTCAAGGAAAATTTCAGACTCATTGGCTTGGGCCATATGAGATTGACAAGATCTTTAGCAATGGAGCGATAAGAATCAAGACCATTGATGAGTTTCAAACTCCTCTTATTGTGAATGGCCACAGATTGAAAGTTTATCATAAGCCACTCTCAAAAGAGGAATTTTTCAAAATGTTTCAAGAAAATTCTGCAATCAGGCTGGTACAGAAGAATTCTTCTTCTCCACCAGCCTAGCTTTTGTTCTTTTCAGTTTAAAAAAAAAAATTGTATAAGCCTGAAAACCAATCACTGATTGGCAGTCTTATACAGAAAATATTGGGTGAAAATCAGGAACACCTGACACCCTATATTTTCCAAAAAAAAAATCTCTTTCATTTCACAAGTTTTGTGACCACCCACTCCATTCCATTCCACTTCATTTCACTTCATTTCACTCCATTCCACTTCATTTTATCTGTTTCATTCCATTTCATCAATAAAATTCTTTTTCATGACCATTTCCATCTAGTCATTTGTCATCCGTTCATGTTCATTCATCCAAATAATAGCTGTGTCAGTTTCCACAGCTGACATCTGTTTCCGCAGCTGACACCAGTTTCCGCAGCCAGAAGCAGATTCCGCAGCTACAACTCTGTTTTCAAAAGAATGTACAGCCAGATGTTATTTTCATAATCATGAAATAAAATGCAGGTATGAGGACCAAAAATGAAGACATGGAACATTCAAGATACCAATGAAGAGCAACTAATTGAAGACCAAGGAAAAGGCAAAGATTCCAAGGTATGAGTAAAATTCATTTCAAATAGCATTGAAAACACATTTTTATATAGTTCTAAACCATAAGCTCCATCCATTATGTGCAATGATTATATTGAAAAATTCCGTAACTCTTTCACGATCTCCATATGATCCTCCCGCATTCATTCTCAAACGGTTCCATAATTAAACCCCCGATCTTCACTCATACTCCGATATTCCACCGGTGACAATGAGACGTAGTTGATTTGACCATGGACTCTTACAGCCGCATAAATCCATAGCCATTGTTTAAACGTGCTCACATTTATTGTGCAGCCACCAAATTTCAAAACACTGCCGGATGTGTTATACTCCTCCTATTGTTCTGTTAATCTCACAGCCGTATCTCTGCCGTGCTCACGAAACCCCTCTCTATTCTGTCTCACTCCATTTCATTCTCTATTACACTACAGCCTGTATATCCACTCTTTGATATCTACCTACATTCATTGTGCTCATCTCCGTGCATTCAGCCGTTCTATTTTCATTGAACCCTCACACAGGAAAATTTTTGAAGAGCAGAAAGAAGGATGGGTAAATTTCTAAGAGCAGAACCAGAAGGTCCTAAATTCATGGAGGGATATCCGCAAGTAAGGGATGTATTGAAGAAAGCAAAGTGGCTGCGGTTTATCCAAAATTTCAGAGGTTATCATAAAGAAGTGACAAAAGCATTTGCAAGGTCGTTCAATGGCCTAGAAGTAGAGATTGGAGACCTTAAGTTTGCAGTGAACGAGGCATCTGTAGCAACTGCCATGGAACTTCCTCAAGAGGGTGAGCGTTGGTTTAAAAATAAAAGCATTAGTGATGAAGCCTGGAGAAAAATCTTACGAAACCAAGGTATGGACATAACTATTTTTAAAAGAGGAATTCATGTTCATGCATTGAAAGAGGATTGGGCTACTTTGCTGCTAGTTGTTCAAAAATTCATTACCTGTGAAGGCCGTTTTGGGTCCATGTATATGTACCATACCATATTGCTGATGAATTTTCTAGATAATCAAACTCTCAATCTTCCATATTTTCTATTAAAGAGTTTGAATAAAATGTATGTGACTGTTCAGAAGCATTTAGGAGATGTAGAACCACATCTATATCACCACGGTCTTGTAAAAATTTTGATTGAAAAAGAGTTAAAGGAGAAGAAGGACACATGGGAACAATTTTTGATTAGAAATTTCTTTGAGGAACCTCAGGAAATTCCTGAAGGTAGCACATCAAGAAGGAGTAGGAGAAAAAGAATAAATGATGAAACTCAAAGTACTCCTACTCAAGAAATTCCCGAAGGTAACACATCAAGAAGGAGTAGGAGAAAGAGAACAAATGATGAAATTCAAAATACTCCTACTACTAAAATTGAAAGAACTGATAGGGAAGAGAGACTGTCAAAGAGGAAGAAGAAAGAAACTAAGGGTAAGAAGCCAATAACACCAAAAGAGAGAAAAAGTATTGAGGCTATACATCAAACCCCTTCTTCCGAAGAAGAAGATCATCAAGTGTTATCTGAAAGATTAGTTTATCTTAAAAAACAATCATCTATGGCCAAGAAGACAGAGAAAGGAAAACAAAAGCAAAAGGACAGTGGTCCACAGCGTGTGAGAAGAAGTTCCAGACTTAAGGGGAAATTGAGGAAAATGCAAATGAAGGGACCCCATTTCATTGATTTGGGAGAAGAAACATCTGAACAGTCCCCAGCTGGCCATAGTCCATCTCACTCTCAGTCAGTTAGTGAACCTGGTTCATTTCATTCTCAGTCAGACATTGAACATATTCCATCCCATTCTCAGCAAGATGTTGATGTGAGCCCTTCTCAGCCAGATTGTGAAGATAACTCTCCTTCTTATTTATTTGTGACAAACCTGGTTAAAATGACATTCCAAGAATCTGCTAAAGAGAAGTATATGATTATATAGAATCTTTTGAAAAAGCAAACACAGTGTCCTGCAGATTTCATCTATTCAAAATTTCTCACACAAGATGTATAATGATTTAGTCCAATCACTGAAACAGGAAGTCTTTGAGCTAGAGCTTTTAAATAGACACATCAAAAATGAAAATGAGACATTGAAGGAACAAATTAAATTGGACAAAATCATTCATGATAATACCATGCTACATTTGGGAATATGGCAGAAGAAGAACAAGAAATTGAAAAGGAAATGCCAGAATTTAAGCAGAGCACTAGTTAACATCAAATTTAGATGCTTAATGAAGAAGCCCAGAATGTTAGCAGCACCAAGGAAGAAGAGGAGAGGATTGGATGTATTGGCTAAAGTGTCAAGGCACATGAACTGAAGAAGGATTATCAAAATTTTGGTTGCATGAGGACATGCAACACCTTCACAGTGGGGGTATGTTGAGTCTCAAATCTGCATCTTTTCCATACATCTTTCTAGACCTTTTTCATCCACCTGAACCTTCCAAGTTGTCAATATCATTGTATATTAATTTCAAAAGAGCATCTAAACAGTGAGCCTTGTTCATATTTTTAATCACCAGTTGATTTAGATTTTAGTTGGCTTTTAGTCATGCTGTAATCTTGCCACTTTCCTGCTGTACCCATTTCAGAAACTCTATGTTGCTGTGTCCCTGTAAATGGAGTTATTGCAAAAGTCGTAATGATGTGGACATGGATCGTGTCCTATCGTCTTGTTAAATTCACTTAATGAGGCTAGCTGCTTGCAGGTGGCCAAGCAGTCAATCAGAGAGTCCTACTATGATGTGATCTCTATTTCTCGTCACGTGAGATGGAGTGATGTGTTTCCCGAATCAAGTAAAAATCGACCTCTATATGTCTGGGTATAAGCGAATTCAAACATCCACTCTCATAGATTTCCATCGTGCAACGTCATGATCCTGATCTGACGTAATGGTTTACGTGTTCTCCATCGGGAAATCCTTGCAATCATATATATTACTACAGTAATAACGCGTTTTGCATACGCATATTGATTAGTCTCTCTTTTTGTGTTCACTCAGACTGGTCATGCTGTTCGCGAATGATCACCTTTTCTCCGTTAGTGGATTCATTTTAAGACATGTAATGACTTTGTTTCCATAATTTACTTGAAGATTGTTGCCAAGGTTGGTGTAGAGGGCCCCTGCACACGCTGAGGTTTTGTGCATTATTGTATAGTTCTTGTTTTATTTCTTTAAGCTCATTGTGCCATAATTCATTCATGTGTTTATACATTGCATCCTTCATGGTATATATGCTTCATTTCTGTTTATAATCTTTCATGCTTTACATTTTACTTCTGTCTTTCATGTTTTATGTTATTGTTAACTGATCAGTGTTCTTGTTTCAGGTTATAAATAGGCCGCCCGGGCATTTGCATAACTTTTTGACTAATGACATGAATGACATTTGTCACGCAATTTGCTTTCTTGAAGTCATGACTTTGAAGCATCAGCTTTAAGGTTCTGGTAACCAAATCATTTATTTGGTGAGTTAGATTTAGATGAGACACTTTCATAATATCTCTGGCCATTTCCACAAAGTCAAATGGACTGATGGTGAGGGATTGAAGTATGAATGTATAGTTTGATATTAGTTTACTTTCTGTAAGTTAGATATATTAAATTGCTCATGACATCTTCAGTTACCTCCGAAAGCCACAGCTGGACTGATGGTGAGGGATTGAATTATGAATGTGTAATTTGATATTAGTTTACTTTCTGCAAGTTAGATATCAGGTTACTCAAGTTGTTTATGGTTACCTCCGAAAATCATAGCTGGACTAATGATGAGGGATCAGAAGATAAGTTGATGTAATTTGATTTAGATTTACTTTGATGCAATTTTGGATTTCTTTAAGCATAGTTTCTTTTGTGTTTAGACAGCAGCAAGGATAGTTTGGTTTCATGCTCAATAGTTCACTGTTTTGATTCATTAGACTAGCAGCACATTTTCCTTTCAACAGCACATTTTTATTTCCTTTCAAGTTTTGTCATTGTATGTTTCAAATTCCTTTTTAAGTTTCAAGTTAGTAAATCATTATAAAGGATATAATTTCCTTGAACAATCATAACCATACTTGTTTTTATTTTAGAATTTCCATCTCACATTAGAAAACCAAAAACGACAAAAAGTTAAGAAATAGGTTATCTTGCACATATAGTGCGCCGCACTTCATCAGCTTACGAATCCCGGATTGATAAATTAATGTAGAAATTTAGGACACACTAAATTGACCAAACAAAGAGTAGTGTTGGTTCTCACACAATCTACTCAGTTGGCACAGTGGTACCATGCACCATTTGCACTGGCCATAACCACAAACCAAAGGCATGCCTGTTAATGGAAACATTCAGGCACCTCTACATCATGCACAATTTTCACCAATAGGAAATTGATCACCCTAATAGGGGAACCAACCTTACACTCATGAAAAATCCCATCACATAGATTCTCCCCCCATCAAACGCAGATGACACGATACACCACATATGATGGGTATCATCGTATATCAGAAATAAGATCGCAAAAACCCCCACGCCCTAGGATTCCCACATTATTCATGTCGCAAAAGGACAGGGTTCCTTACACTTTGGCATTGATATCCATGAGATCCAGAATTTGCATGCTGCCATCGAACTCCTCGATGATATCCATCCTCTAAAACAATGTCTATTACAACTAGAGCTCGTCGATGAAAGCCGATGATAGTCATTGCAACAGAATGAGGCCCACAAGAAAAGGTTAAAAGCGTCATTCGACCGCCACATCAACCCTCGCTTATTTACCGAGGGAGAGCTAGTCCTCCCTATGATGTCGCAGAAGATGCCCTAGGGCCAGGAAAGTTTGAAACCTTGTGGAAAGGACCCTACATCATAAAATATTTCCTCCACTAGGGGGCAACATCTTGACGGAACTAGACGGGACATGCCTCAGCAACCCCATCAACGACCTTTACCTCAAGAAATTCTATCCATAAGGGCGAAAAAGGCTTACTCTAGAGTCAACGTACACAAACCCAAACAGTTTAAAAAAATTTACCAAAATAATTTTTTTTAAATGTGCCCAAGTGTCATAATGGATGACCAACCCAACCCTTACTTCGTATTTGCTAATGGAGTGTCAAAATGGTCTCAAATTTTAGCAGCAGCCGCCTAGGTTATCTATCACCCTGACTGATCACCACTATGCACCAATGGTGTGTGCATCGGTTAAGAAGCAAAAAATCAGGAAGAATACGACGCCGTTATCGAAATTATGTGTGATGCCCTCCATCAGGGCATACGTCATATGCATATCTACTTCGATTCCAAGTTATTTGTGTCGTAGTTAAACTAAACATTTGAGAAACGAGATCCACATTTATTTAGAAAATATTTGCGTGCCAAAATATTAAGTAGAGAATTTGACTACATTAAATTCACACATGTACCAAGGAGTCAGAACCAAACAACTGATGACATAGCTAACAATATTCTAAATTGGAATGCATCTCGAATAAACCATCATACATAAAAAAACAAAAACATAGAAAACATATATATCCATCAGCATAACATAATCCATAAGCAGAAACAAGGGGCACACCATGTAGAGCCGTAAAAAATGTCTCTCATATATATATATATATATATATATGTATGTATGTATGTATGTATGTATGTATGTATGTATGTATGTATGTATGTATAAGTCTATGTACAAAAAATAGTATCTCTAACCCATCTGTCAGCCCAAAATGATACACACATAAGTCATAAAAAAATGGGGGAAGCATCCTTATAATGGGTGCTTTCCCCGTGTACAAAATAACTCTAGGGTGGTGCTCCCCCAAGTGGGGCACCTCCTGGTACCATTACTGGAGTCGCTGGTAATACCGAGACTGCCACCCGATGCAAAACTGGCTGATAGCCCCTCTCTTGGGCCATCAAGGTCTCTAGCCATACCTCCTCGAGGTCATCAAAAAAGTCTCGAATTGACATCCCCTAGGTTAAGCGGTCCACTCGATCCCAAGCATCCTCCAAGACTGACACTTGCGCAATCAGCTCAGCAACTCGAGTCTCCGCCGCATTAGCACGAGCTCGCTTAGCTGCAGTTTCGGTAGTAGCCGAGATGTTGCCCTCCCTTGAAAGGTTAACCTCAGCACCGAGCGCCCCACCTTGAGGCTATGTAGGAGCTCCTCCCAACCCCCCAAGAGCTCCTCGAGGTCTTCGAATAGGATCATGGACAACCAACCGAGCTACCAGACGACCAACATCGCCAACATCTGTAAGAGTAAACAAAAAATATGTCATTTTCATCATGATACACATATAAACATTAAAAAAATCAAATACATGTAGAAAACACAAAGACGTACCTGTTTGGCCCCAAGCATAACCAAGAGGAAGACCCATGTCTGGATCCCCCCAGAAGTCCATCCATGCATAAGGGAAGGGAAGAAACATCTAGGGGTTGGCCTTAAACAAATCCTCCAATGTGGCATTCCAATAATACCCCACCCTACCCCCACCCCCTCAAGGCATCACAGGAGCCCACCTCCTCATATGAGGCTCTAGTGGCCCCCCAGCAGGCACTACCACCACTAGTCTCAGCAGCACCACTCGCTCATACATGATGCTGCAGAAAATACTGGCATAGAAAAACAGCTTCGATCCATCCCAGATATTGTAAATTTTTGCCAACATCCCGTCATAGTAGAAACAGATAAAGTCAAAAAAGTGTTCGGCCCTCACCCAGTGCAAGACACGAACCTGCGGGCCCAAGACCTGATGTGGAGCAGATGACCCTGCCAGTTGCAAAATGGCCACTAGAGCACACCGCTTGACCAAATTTGTCACTAAAGTAATAGCTATGCACCCCTCCATAAGGGGCACCCCGCCACAGTGACACATCTGGAACTGCTCAAAATTCACCCTCCCAAAAGGCAGTGGATACCGAAGCACCTCACCCTGGGGCAACAACCCGGTCACGAAATAGAGGACAGATAGCTAGGTCACACCCACATAACACAAACACCTTGCACCACCTGTTCCAATGTTGGATCAAGCAGCGCAAGAGTCAGTCATGTGATCGAGGAAGGTCATTCTCCACAATTTTTAGGAGACCTCAGTGTGCCAACTATTGGTGTGCCTGAACATCATCAACTAAAGTAGTACGAAGATTGGGCCAATCCCGCTCCCTCCACAACATCCTGTCAACAAAACAAGGACACATCAACATCATAAAAAACATCAAAAACAGGAAAAATTTTCCTCGCCTTTTTGCGCACATGTCCCTCAAACAGGCACGAAAAAAGGCGCGCCTCTATCTCTCACAGGCAGGTAGAAGGTGCGCCCAACACTATGATAAGTGTGCATAAGGTGCGTAAAACCCTATTTTTATGCATAGAAGGCGTTCCTTTGCCCTGATCGCCCATGTAATCTAGGGAAAAAACTAGCTCATAATTCGTACAAACCAGTATTGTACGGACCTTGGCACCCCATACTAGAAAAAATAAAATACTGGATGTCATGGAGTTTACCTAGTCATAAAATCACTAATCACGGGTGCTCAAGCTGACTGTAATGGCAAGAACTTCTCCACAGAAGCCTCTGACCTCTCAATACTCAACAGACACAAATGAATTTAATTGAGCCATATTCTCCCATATATCGCCCTTTTCAGAAACTTTGGAGGACCATAATGAGAACTAAGAAGGCCCAATCATCTGACCAAAATCAACACTATGATCAGCACTCCATAATGCCCAAAGGTGGTGCCACACATTCACACCCCAAAAAAAAAAACAAATTCAGCGCCGACAGGTATGCCCTCTCTCATTTTATTTTTAAAAAAGCACATTTCTTTCAATAATATTTGGATAAAGAAGATGCTTTCATTTGGGGTAGTTGTTTTTGAAGGTAGTATGCAAACCAACCATAGCTCCATCCACTAAAAGTTCCAGAGCAGATATCATTCTACCCCTAGCATGATAGAGTCCCAAAAAAACTCTGCATATCCTGACATCATTTCTCCATCGGAAATCAACCATAGGTTCCACACAACCGACCATGTGTATCATCACCTCACCTCGCACATGATAAGCATCCTCATTGGTCGGTAGAGCCTCCCCTCCATGGAGCTTGTCACCCACAGTAGATCATATATCACAGCAAAAGTGACGTAATGGTCATACCACCGTAGTTCAGGAAGCATATCATTCCCATTCAATCATCATGCATAAGGTCAATTTTTACCATATGAAATAAAACCCCTTTCCCGGACCACTAGGTTTGACAAGAAGATCGAAAATCGCACTACTCCGCCTCACATTTGGCCCACCATACCTCCATCAGCATAACCCATCTACGATAATTTTTCATTCGCTTCATTAACCTCACACATGAGACCAACTAATGGGGCCCCACCCTTAGAAAAACACCTTCCTCACATCATCAGTGAGCGAACACTTTCACGTTTTGGGGCACCCATCTTTGTGTTTTGTGCAAACCAAACCTCATTATTTTATTCTTTTGGTAAGTGTACAAAGACCGCAAACAGTGCACTATGTCCCCCACCCACTCATTCATTTTTTCTCCCATGTTAGCAGTCCCTCATCACCCTTGCTCGGAGTATCACACCCACACCCAAAAGCCACCATGACATTCATAACCAGTTTATACCCACCTTAGAAGTCCTATCGACTCCAAGGCTTTCCCCATCATAAATAGCTATGACTGCTGCCACGCTGATTTTTATACTCCAACCTCGGGCCACTAAATCCCCATCATCATTTTTCAGTCACCTCTTGCCATCATGCCTATGTTAAACCCATCACATCCAAGATCTTGATCCTCCATATTAGTGACCCCCTTGTTCGATTGAGGCTTCCTTCTTGTTGACATCAACACCTCTTTTCCAAGAAGGAATCGATACCTTGGATCACCCTTCTTCACAATGGGGACATCCTCGGGTGGCATTGTGAGAGACATCATTTCCCATAGATGTCATCGATCCTCCCGACATTCGACTACAACACAAGCTTTCATGTAAGGATGGTATCGTACCTTACAACCATTGCACTTTGATCAAATTCATCGAAAACCCATGCCTTTATAAGCGTCTGTTTCAGCAATGCTTACATGGGAAGGACCTAGCCAGCGCCTATGTATACAATGCTCATTTATATGCCATACCAAGTATACGCATTAGGGTACCACTTTCCACCTATTTTCAAAAAAAAGTGCCCCTGAGGGCATCAACAATCGTTGTCATCAACCAACAGATCACTACCATATTAGTGGCACAGGAAAAATCTGTATCTCTCAAATAGATTTTCTTAACTAGCCAAATCATCACAAGAATGGGACATGCCCGCCTCATAAAAAATCTGTATATATTTTACTATACCATTGCTTGCAGGGATCCCACAGGACATGATCTCTCTTCTAATTGATGCAGGGCGTCTCCAATTCTGAGCTACACGTAGGTATTTCTCTCTCTACACACAGAATACAGAAAATAAACTATAATGTATTTCAGTTATACAGTTCTTCCTAGACCTCACACATTAGGGGGAAAAATTTATCATTGGAAAATTGTACAAGAGAAGATGACATTATTTAATGTTAGGCAGAAGGATTTACAGGGCTAAGAGACATTAGAGAATTTGAAAATATTTAAAATATTTAAGGTCTGAGGAAAAATCAAATTGCGTACAAGAAGGACTAGCCGAATGTGCCTTTACGTGCAAAATTCTTCGTTTAACGTGCCATTGCGTGCCTCATGCCCAAAAAAGAGTGCATTTCTGGGAGTGGCATAAGTCATTTTTCGGGACCACAAGGCACACTCTAGGACATTGATTCTGCCTAAGGACAGCCGCCCAAGCCTCCTTAGGAAATCAAGGGAGCACATAATGGAAAAAATGTGGCACGCAATGGAATCACCCTCCTCTCTTGGGTCACCATCCACAATGTACCAAGAGAGGGAAGGAGGATTTTAATTCTCCTATAAAAGGCCACCAAGAGATGAACAATAGTAGAGAAGATTGTTATGTTGGCCAGAAATTCCCCTAGAAATACCAGTGGTGTGATTCTGAGCAGAGCTAGAGGGGACTCAGTTTTTGGCCATCCAACAACTCCAGTCCACCACAGTAGAGAGAGGGAGACTTTGTGCCAAGGCAGCTCGGAAGTAAATACATCCTTGCATCAGGACTTAGAACCCCTAGTTCTAAGGGCCCCTTGGTAAGTGGGTTAAGGTTTCATCCTTATTCCTACCAGCACTCAATAAGAGGGGATGTAAGGGCCACCATATTGATTATTGAAGTTGTTTGACACTAACTTGCTTAACTCCATCTATTTTTTTTCCTATGACCAATAAATTAAGAGGGAAAACCACACCCCTTAAGTTGGTGTGATTTTGTACTTTCGTGCACCAAACACACTAACACACTCCTTAATGGCTCTTCCACTAAATCTTTTAACCCTAACCGGGGGCTAAGACAAGGTGATCCTCTATCCCCATTCTTATTTATTCTAGTCGCTGAAGGTCTAGGTAGAATCCTGAAGAATGAATCCCGCAATCTTAAGTTTTGAGGTCTTAGAGTTTTGGGTAGTGACCTCCCTCTCACTCATCATCAATTTGTAGATGACATTATGCTCTTTTGTCATGTCTTGGTGAAAGAATCCCAAAGCATGAAATAAATCCTTCATGTGTTTATCGAAGTATCTAGAACCCTTATTAATAATGAGAAATCCTACATTTTCTTATTTAACACAGCTAGGAACATCCAAACCTTTATGGATAGAGTGTTGGGATTTGGTCTTAGCTCTCCTCCCACCAAATATTTTGGCATGCCCCTTACCAAGAGTTCTTTGAAAGTAGCTTGTTGGAACCAACTAATCCAAAAAATTGAAAGCAAGCTCAACAATTGGCCCTTTAAAGCCCCCAACATGGCTAGTCGCACCATTCTTCTCAAAGCATTATTACAATCCATTGTCATTTACCAACTGTCTGTAATGGCCATGCCTAGAACTATATGCAGAAAAATGGAGGAAATATTCAAGAAATTCCTCTAGGGAGGGGCTCACCAGCTGAAAAAATGGGCTTTGGTATCATACAAAAACCTCATCAAACCTAATATGGAAGGGGGGCTTGGACTCATATATTCCCTAACTCTCAACCAGGTATTGGGGGTGAAACTATGGTGGATATGGGTTTAGGAAGGAGTAGGATTATAGAAGTAGATATGGACGTGGAAATATGAAATGAAAATAGGATGTTTTAAGATACTGGGATTCCCCTAAAGGATCTACCATTTGGAATCTTGCAACACTAGACATAGATCTTATTATAGAACATTTATTCTGGGAAACAAGGAATGGCCAAACAACCCTCTTTTGGAAAGAGTCCTGGAAAAATAGGGGCAAACTATTCCCTAGATAGGAGCTGAGTGACTATTTCACTTATGCTATGAACATAAACTATGAAACAGTAAATCAATACTGGAAGGAGGAGGCCATTAATTGTGGGTGGAGAAGATGGAAAGACAGGACAGACTGGCCAAATGTGTTGGCTTTTGACCAATCGATCCAGTTGAAGAAGGAGCTTGATTCAAGAAGGCTCAACTTCCAGGAAGGACCAGACATCTTGAGATGGGGCTAGAAAATGAAAGGATCATTTATAGTCAAGGAAGCTAACAGGGTGAAAGCAGGATGGGGTCAGACAAACCAACAACAAATATGGAGGAAAATTTGGGGCGAAAAGTGTTGGCCGAAGGTGACCTACTTCCTCTAGTCGGTGTGTAGAGGTATAATTCTGACCTGGGACCAAGTGACTAAAAGTGGCTTCCACAGGACCTCGATCTGCACACTATGTGGGATCTAGCAGGAAACACTAGAACATCTTCTCAAATCCTATTAGTTTGTGGATAGAAAAAGGAGAGAAGTGGAAGCGATCTTGGGCAGGATCAATTGAGACTCTCGAATCATAAGGGGGGCCATATTAATCTGGAGACAAGGTTTATTCTCCAACCCAGTCCTCAACTGCGCCTGGGCCCTGGCTCCGGGGTTCACTCTTTGGGTGATTTGGAAGGAGAGGAACTGTCGAATATTTAAAAATACAAGTTTGGACCAAGAGATAGTGTGGGAGGGAACTAAGAATAACATAAGGGAAACCATCCTTTCTAGGAAATGGATTTGAGATGATTGGCAAGTGGAACCTCAAGATGAAAGAATCCTTGAATGCCTCCACCTAGCCCCAGGTATTGTGTCCCCAGCTTCTTGGAAAGTGATCTCCGATAGAGGGGATACCAATAGGACCTTCAAATGACCTCCAGAAGGATTCAGCAAGCTTAACTTTGATGGAGCCTTGAAAGGCAATCACAAGCAAGCGGGAGCCGGAGGGATATTTCGAGATCATAGAGGGTTATCAAGATCCATCTATGCATATTCCTATGGCTATGAAAGCAACAATGAATTCTAATTCATTGGAGTGCACCAATGTCTACTCCTGGCCACCATGTTAGGCTACAGAAAGTTGGTAATCGAAGTGGACTCTTGGTTGTCTGCTAACATCCTCAAAAAAATAAATCAAGGAACGAAGTGGGACGAACTCAGCCAAATCTGGAATACTCTTAGGCATCTACACAAATTGGCGGATATACTAAATTTTTTTGAATATATCATTATCAATCATTTAAGGAGGGAAAGAAACAGAGCTGCAGACCTCCTGGAAAACTGGGCATGCACTCACCAGAACGAACCCCGTGAAATAACCTATCCACCCCATGTTAGGGAAGAACGTTGGACCCCATTGTAGAGAATCATAGAGGAGGACAGGGCTAAGAGCAAATTCGCCCATAGTCCTAGGACATTAACCCCCAATCAGTGTGTTATGAACCAGATTGGTTGTCCCATCAACAATTATGGTAGTGGCTTTGGCATTGAATACCACCACCCTCCACATGAGTGGAAAGGGTGGTAGGCAGTATTGGGGCATGCATTGTGAGGTGAGGTGGCGGGACGAAGGCTTGCGCACAGTGATTAAATTTTGGGCGAGGAAGGTGTGGGGTTTTTGTTACGAAGGAGGACACTGGTGTAGGTGTGATTGCAGGAAGGAAAACCTCCATTGACCTTCAGACATGGTGAAATATGGTTACGTTTATGGTTCCCCCTTCGTATTTCATACCATTTTTCTATTTTTTCTGTTAGTAAGGTCTCCTTGGGAGCTTAAGGGGGTGAAGTTGGCCTTGAAGAGGCTTTTGCTGGGCAGTAGGGAGCTGAAATGCTTCAACTTTGGTTTGTGGATGATCATATTGTTCCTGGGTATCTGTCTTTGTCTCTATGAATGAATGGGGCATGACCTTTGCATGCGTCTGAGTGACATTATGTTGGGTGAGGGATGTCATCCTGATGGGTTGTAGAGGGGCTGGGAAATTCATTGTGATATAGAGTCAATCTGGGGCCTTGGTTCCCATATGATTCAGAGCTAGCGCATCGTAGCTCCACCATGTGCCCCCACGGCTCAACGTGAGCGAAGACTGGGTGGTGTAACTTCACTCAAGAAGGGAAGGTGGATTTCAAAGCCATTTCCTTAATTTTGGAGGGTGGGTGGTATGTCAGGTTGGTTGGCACCAGGTGGGGGGTCGAGATACTGTCGGAAGGCTGTGGGTCTAAAGGGGATAGGAAAGCTAGCTTGGGTGCACATAATCAATAGGATCAAGGGGTTGCAAAGGCGAATTATGGTGTGATGGTGCAAGGCCCTCAGAGTGTCGAGGATGGGATAATTATCGAGATGCATCCCCTGGGACACCATTGTTCTGACAATTTTGCTGCATGGAATCAAAGGCTTTTGCATGAAATTGAATTATGCCCCTGATTTCTTCCTTGGATAGGTAATGTATCTAGAAATCATTCTTGAGACTGTTGGAAGTCTCTTCCCATTACTCCAACACAAATTTTTCACAGCTATCAGGCATAGGCCACTACGTTGATGGCCCGCTCAAAGATCCTATCAGCTCGAGCTCGCAGCCAAAAATACATGGGTAAGGAGGTTAAAGCTCAATCGAGCTCACCCATGAGCAAGCCAAGGGGAAGGAGGCTGACAGTGGAAGTCATCTAGGAGGTAGCGAAATAGTACCATGAAAACACAATAGAAGAAATTCATAATCTCATTGAAAAATGGGAATTTGACATAAATATACAGGCAGGAACATAAAAGGATATAGAGGAATGGAAGGGCCTTGTCCCTGACCTGGGGGAAATGAGAGGTATACTGACACAGTTTAACCACACACTGTATCTCTACTAGTCCATGAAGGGCATCCCTGGAAAATCCTTGGAGAATATTTGTATGAGTATGCTAACCTTAGCCCAAGACTTCCTAGATTATAGGAGTGAGTTTGATAAAATGAAATTCTAGCTGAGAAAGTAGGATGGGCACCTTGAGCACATCAAGTACCACCTTTCGTGCATCTCCAAGCCATATGAGTAGGACGACACTTCGATTTAGGATCTGACGCCTGTGGTATCAGCCTCGGCACCCGAGGAGGCAGAGTAGTCTGAGGATGTTTAGATATGTTAGTTTTTTATTTTATCTATATGCGGCTAGAATTTACATTTCCATTGTTAAGAAATCATGTTAGTAAGTATGTGAAAATTTGTATATGTGTGAATATTCAGGCTTTGTGTGCTTGGTATGACAGACTAAAAAACTTATTTTTTTGGATGGCATACCACGCCATCAGGTGGCCAACAGACTCGGTTTCCCTCTCAGGGTGTGTTGAGGCCACCAAATTATGAAATATGGATGTATTTTGTTTATAAAAATAAATGAAGAAGGAGTCCTACCAAGCTTACAAAAAAAATGATTATAATTTTTATTTTTATTTTTTCATTTTATCTTGTTTTTTAATTTAATTTTCATTTTTGTGTTTCAAAATGTTTTAATTATTAATTATAATTACTATTTTTTCTTATTTTTATTTTTATGTAATTTGATTGAATCAAAATGTTTAGATATCATAAAATAAAAAAAGGTTTACTAAATTAAATTAAATTTAAAAAATAATAATAAAATTAAATTTAAAAAATATATATTTACTTGGGCATGTGGTATTTATGGACCATGGTATTGGCCCATGGTATTGTAACAAAGCCTATTTACAACTTCATAATATCCATGATAAACCCTCGGTGAATATCCATGGTTACAAATCTGGTTATATCATAAGTATTAAGATTTTATATGCTTACTAATGAAATTAAAAAATGATTATAGAATTATTAGTTTAATTTATATGGAAAAATGGATCTTAATTTATAGTTGCTATTTATATATTATATATTTTAATGTGATAGCTATATTAGATATATCTAAAAATTAATTGAGATTTTTTTTCTTTTAAATTAAAAAATGTTATAAAATTAAATTCAAATAAAAAATTCATAAAATATACTGATTGTGAAATGCCAGATGATTTTTGGGTATGGGTATTGGTGAGATATGGTATTGACCCATGATATTGTCACAAAACCTATTTATAAATTAATAATATCTATGGTAAAGTGAGCTTGAATATGCATTGTTAAAAATATTATTAGATTTTAGGTTTATTATTACGCTGAGAGGCACCCTCTAGTCTAGATATGTTGTAATGTATTTTTTAACATTTTGACTAAGTTAAATTACATAAAAATAAATAGATAAAATAATACTAAAATGTAAACTAGCAACTGCACCACATGTTGCAAAAGAAACGTCGTAAGGAAGTAGCAAAGGAAAAAGTAGTGTAGAAGAAAGAAAATGTTGTAGAGAATGAGCCATCATGAAGGAATGAAAGGCGAAATATTCTTCAATTGAAATAGATCGTGGATGTTTCAAAGATATTGATGATAAGAGTGATCAACAGGTAGACACTCCGAAAATTCTTGGAAGATGCACGGAAGAGGAAATTCCAAAGGATTAACCCTCTTATGTCACCAAACTGTCATCAATACACATATATGTAACCTGAAATAATATGTTCACATATGTAATTTTTTTGTTACAAATATTGATATAGGAATTTGGGGGTTAGGAGTGGTCTGGAGGGTTACTGATGTAATCTTGATCAACTCATATACAAATTCTAGGAAAAAAATTACCTTGAAAACATACCCTTACCTTATGCTTCAGGCTTCTTTCTGGAAAATATGTAAAGATGCAAACATTGTACCAATCTAAAACAGAGACCACGAATAGGTTAGTATTTAGAAATATATCCTTTATGCTTTTACATAATCCGAAGGATGATGATGGTTTTCATTTGTACCTTGCAAATATACTTAGGTATAGATGTTGACATAAAAAATAGGTGGCAGAAGTTGGTGGAATTACATAGATAAAATGAACATGGCCTTTGCTAAATTTATTTATAAAAATATATGTCAAGTGCTATGGATGTGAAAATCCATAGACATATTCTGATAACAAAGGCACATATGATATCCCTGAGAAGTGTTGCATGTCGATACATTACTGATGTAGATATGAGGGATAAGCTGACTACTTTATTTTGAAAAATAATTTGGAACAAAATAAGGGAGGAAAGGATAACAATTTATTGAGTAGGGTTCGAAAGGAACACATTAACGGGGGTAGATTTAGATGAATAAAATAAGAAAAACAAGATCTTAATATCAACCTTTTTCAAAGAGTAATATAAACATTGATAAAATATTGATAAATTTGTACTATCCATGTTCATTTACATGTAAAACAGGAATTAGGCAGGCTTGTGTTTCCTTGAATGTTAAAGAGGGGAAGAAAAATGCCTATTACCTTTTCCTAAGCTTGCCTTCTTCCACATTCTATCATCAGTGGAAAATTTGAAATGATGGTTACATAGAGATAATATCAATTTTCAACTTTGGATTCTCTTTATAAGCCACAATCATTCTTTAATCTATGTTTTGTCTTATATCACATGATTGAATGGATCTTTTGTAACATATAATTATGATAGAGGAATTTTACTATAAATGAGTCATAAAATAAGTGTGTCTTACCATTTATTTCCATATCATATGATTTAATCTTTAGGAACAACTAATAATTTTACAGTGGCTTAGTTATAAGTTATGATTTATGAAACAAAGTAAGTAAGTCTAACTTTTACACCTTTCAAATGAAGAAGAAGCAGGTGTCATGGTGGACCTGAGGCTTCTACGATGAATGCTATCGTGGAACTGAACCTTTGCTATTTATTGAGAGAGATTCAAGGAGAATATTGCACTTCCGAGATGGACTCTAACTACAATTAGATTCGAATAATGAAAATACAATTCTAAGATGGAATCATAAGAAATCATAACGCATCAAAAATAAAGGTGCATGAAAGGAATACAATTGCATAAACCTAGCGAAAATAGTTATGACAATAACTGAAACAATGAGTGTCATCACGACATATGGAATCTAATGACGCAATAAGATTCGACATGTTTTTTATGTTGGATTTCAATGGAAACGATGGATCAATCACTCTATTTATTTCTCTAATGGAGAGATATGCAGTAATTTTCAATATTCCATTATCTATATTTTTAAATAGGTGTGGATTAATTAGCATTATTTTTTCTAATAAAATTTAAAATCACGTTCGTATGGTCTCGCTTGGAAATTTTCTTTGAAAATTTATTAATACAAATCTACACTAATCTACATTGTTCCAGAGAAACAATGCATAGGATTTCATTCCCACTTAAATTCTTATATGATATGAAAAATTATTTTTTCAAACCTTGTTTTGGTAGGTATATATTCCCTAGAGTCTATTATATATTTTAATAGTAGAAAAGGGTGAACAACCAAAAGCAGATATGTAGAAAACAAAAATTTTATCGTTTTTTACAAAATGTTATTTTGGGAGAAAGTTGGATAAAAGAAAATTTGGCTGCATCTTTGCACTTGACAGAGAAAATTGATTATTTTCATGTGAGAGAAAATTTGTTTGAGAAGTTATATGAAACAGGTAAAAGTAAGTTTAAAGTGATATGAAAACAGCTTAAAAATAAGGACGACATGAAAAAATTTGTTGATGGGTAGGGGGACCCTTCAAATTTAACCCCTAATACCTCCTTATATTTCATAAATGAGATCTGAGATAAGGTATGGAGCATTAATTTGATCAAGCAAGAAAAACCCCAACCAATTCACAACGATTTAGTAATCGCAGATAAACTTTGACATTGTGGGTTCAAAACTTAACTGCACCACTTGGAATATAAGATGTTCATGCCCTACGCAGTAACATGAAAAGAGGAGGAATTTTAGGCAACAAACCCTCCAATATACATTTCTAAGTTATTCCATTTTGGATGTTTCTGTCGTCATTTTGACCTATATACCGACCTAGATAGGAATTGACCATCTTACACTTCACGTAATCCCATGCTTATGGATCACCAGCTCAAAAAAGTGGTGAATCTTGTCATTCTCCATGACGAAATTAGATTTTAATTGCCCACTCGACAACATGAGTGTAAGGCATAACATATAAATTGAATTTGATTTGGTCGTAGTGGATGATATGGCGAGGTGGTCATAGTGGAAGGCATGGAGAAACGGTGCGATATTTCAAGGTCGAGATCCCAGTTTCTTTCTTATGGTTAGTGAATACTATGACATGAACTCTATCGAGTATTTAAAGTGTTTCCGGTCAGATGTACGAAAAAACATGAGACATTATAGCTACATAACCTGATCTTGCAGGAAAAATGATTTTCTTCACCTTGAAAACTTTATTATGAATACCATCTTCGTGTGATCTCCATATGTGGGTAAAAGTGAATTATATAAGAAAATAAAAATATTCATGAACTGCCCATGAAAGTGAGTGCATTGATCCATTTAAAGATTTTCATTCAATGTTGGTATCTCTATTGTAAATTTGTGCAGTAGTTGCATCATCTGAATAAACTATATTCAATAAATACTCTTTCACTTACCCTAATCTTTAAGGAGTAGTGAATTTTTATATGTGCAACAGTATGGTCGGTGATCTCCTCATTGTGAAATAAGTTGCAAATCCTTTGTGGAATGGAACATCTCGAGTCTGGAAGTGTGAAGTGATTAGCATAAAGAAGTAATTGATGGAATGTATGACTCTACAATGATGTGATATACTATGGCGGTTCAATAGAGAGGGTTCCTGATTGATATGGATCCTGGAAATCCTATTAATCTAGTTATTCGTGCAAGGATATCATGCCTACAAGGTTCAAGATTGATTTCCATTTCCCGATTGAACAATTGGTTTTGTAATGGCCATGATAGCAGAGGAAGCGGTAGTTACCGTTGCTGTCAAATTATTAATCGGTCTACTTTGAAATATACTTTGCAACTCAATATGATCCTTGACTAAGACTGTTTGATACTCTGCAAGTCAATTTTATCTTTGGGACTAAGATTATTTTTATCTATGAATTGTTATAGACTATTTAAAAGGAAATTTAAAAGTCTCAAGCCCAATTTCAATTCCGTTGTTAATTACCAGTATCAAAGGTAAATTACATGATGTTCTATTACTAAAAACTGATTTAAGTGAATCAAGGTAACTTGAATTGAATAATATCACAAATCTAAAACAAGAAAGTGGTGCATTGTTTAATAAAATATGCACAACACAACTTACCCTCGAAAGCTGGATCCAATGTAAGTCAGCCAAAAGCTCGATCCAATGTAAGCCTGCGCCACACAGCTTCTCATGAACACAGAAATGTCGAGTACAAAAATAAATATAGGTAAACACAATGTAAATCATGACGATATAAACAATCACAAATTTGAAGTAAAAGAAAATCCAATCGCAGAAATTGTTGCAATCCAATTAGCAACACTATATATCACAATGGCTGTGCCATCAATAATGACTAACTCTTCCTAAAACCCCATAAAATTATTCGTCAACGAACACCAATGCACATATTTTTAAAGAAATTATAATCTATTAAAATTAGTGTATAAGGTCTCTTTTGGTGTGAGATAAGAGATTTAATTATTGAAATTTATTAAATTAGTGTATAAAACCTCTTTTTTCGTGATATAAGAGATTTAATTACCCAATCTCATTAAATTGGTGTATAAAATCTCTTTTTGTGTGAGATAAAAAGATTTGATTATCAAAATTTATTTGAGTGTATTTACTCTAACTTATTTTTAGATGTAAACCTGTGATTTAAAAAAGAATTTTTTTAAACCATTAAACGCACTCATTAGATAAATAAAAAACTTTAAATACTTATAATAAAAGATAATAATAATTACAATTTTAATTATATTTTAAAATCCATCTAGTTTTTTTTTTTAAATAAAATAAAATAAACAATCTGATCATCTATCAAAATCCAGTGAAACGACTATAAACACAGTGGAATAATGGTTTATACATTATTTTTCTATTAGAAAATGCATAGAAATAAAATATTAAACAGTTCCCCATTAAAAGTAACCTCAACTCAACTCACTGAGAAATAAATTCTAAATTTACTCAAACAAAGGGTAAGAGTTATATGCTCACAATCATAAGTGTGTGCATTTCAATTGAGGCTTGATAGGAAAATTGCTCTTAAATATGGCTGAAATTTTTTCATATCATTATCATTCTTTATTAAAAATGCCATGTTAAACCATCAAAGTTACAGTGAACTATGCGTATTAAAAATGCCATGTTAAACCATCAAAGTTACAGTGAACTATGCGTAGTTCCAAGTGACAAATGGTTGAAATTAGTTAATTTATTTGAAAACAAAAGATTTGTTGGAGCTAAACAACCAATTCTGAAAATTAAATTAAATTATTGTGCATCTATAAGGAGTGAAAGTCATAATGAGCTATGCATAGTTCTAAGCTGCAGATCCTGAAAATTAGCAAGCTTTAGTTCTTGTGATTAAACTAATCACAATTCATCAAAAAACCACTATGTTGGGAACTAACAAATAAGACTAATTATCAAGAAAACATCTCCTTTCCTTGGGGAAATTTGTGGGCCTGCCTGATATTTGACATAAGATGTTCCTATTCATTTAAACAAATATTCCATGTTAATGATAGAGTGCAGAACAACAATCCCAACATGGCAACACCGTGATATTTCCTGAACACAAAAAATCAAATAAACATTTTTTTAGGTTTCAAAGCTACAAATAAAGTCCTACTAAACTTTATACTAATTTGTCTCTGAGCTAATCCTGTCAGCACATGCATACCCGTAAGTCAATATATTTTTGGTAACACCTATTGAATAGCCTGTGAAGTGGAAATATTGTGCAATAGTATACAACATACTGAAAATGGCAGAGGTTATAGGGTGTTGCAAGCGGAAATATCCAAAGACAAAGTGATAACCTAGTAAAAATGAAAATAATAATAAATAAAATCAACAATTTCTTAATTACCAATTCTATACCTATTTAATATTCAACCCATCTATTATCCTTCAGAAAATTTTGTGATATTAGATGTAAGTGGTGGATCTAATGCTCATGGCTCACAATAATCTTATCTAGATTATCTGTTCTTGGAATATTTTGGAATCCCTAGAAAGTAATGAGGTCAATTTGGAATATTTCAAAATTTAAGAATAGGAGTGAGATAATCTAAAATATGATTCTAAATAAGTTTAAAATGTGAAATTCAATTGGCGGGGCATATACTATGACTTTTTGTATCTTTGCACTCAATGAAAAGAAGGAAATGTTTTTGCTTCCAATTCTACAAACGTCAATTTTCTTCAAAAACCAAAAAATATCCTTCATAACATAGTAATGTCCCCAAATCACTTAGAATAGAATCTTGATGATAACAAAAAAAATGTGTGGATTCATCATCATCCAAAAAAACTAAGTGTTCACAACCCTAATCCCCAGTTCCACGGTACAAAATGGATATTACACGTCTAGTCTCATGTACAACAAGTGTGTAACTCAACACGAGGATGGTAACTACACCCCACTTCTAAAATTGGTGCTCCAAATATGAATCATATATCCAGCCTTATATCCTCAAGGGAAGTAAAGTACAACTAATTTAAATAAAAACACATTAATACCGTACCTATAAGCCACCCAAAATGAGGAACACAAAGAATACATGCATATTCTCCACTCCTAGGGAGAAATAAAATACAACCAATTTAAATAAAAACACATTAATATAATATCTATAAACCACCCAAAATAAGGAACACAAATAATACATGCATATTCTCCAGACAGTTTTCATGTCCTCATTGTAACCAAACAATCAATAATGGGTCAAACATGAAAAAATGTAGTTGATATTAATATTATCCAACCCTAATTTTGGCTAGAAAACTCACGAGAAAAAAAATACAGGGCACTTTTCAAGAATAGGGAGAGAGATATAGAGTAAAAAAATTGGATGAGAACAAGTTATCAAATTTGGCAAGAAAAAGGCTCAATATTAAAAAGCGAAAAAAACCTGAATACATTTGAACATGTTTGCATCCTTGTTCAAAATTTCAGTGGCATACAATTCCTTGTCACGTTTCATAATATTGATGTAGTTCTTCCGAATTCATTAATTGAGAATTTTGTATTGGATTTCTTAAATTGAGAATGCTGTTTTGAACCAACGATTATGATTCATTATCAAAACAATAATATACGCTAGTTTTTTTTAAACTTCGATCCAAAATTTTCAAGGTGATGAATACTAAAAAACTATATAAAAAAATTTCATAAAAAATTACCAAAATTGCAAGAAACAATATCCAAAAATTAAAATAAATCATATGCACTGGTTGAAATGATTCACTTCACATCCTTGTCTAGGCTTACAATTGAGTAAATATTGATTATAGAGCACTACTACACTTGTAGATAAGTTTTTTATGGTGAGAAGGGACATTGTTATGTTGATTGAAGATTTTGAGAATGTTTCAAAATTTAACGATCAAGGAGAAGGTCAATTATTTGGCTATCTTCCTGATGGTCAAATTATGAGATATTCCCAAAATCTTATTTGAATCCAATTTCTCAGATTCTAATTCCACCAAAATTTCAAAAAAGTGTATATGGATTGATACTATAAAATATATGCATGTAATGGACATGTTTGTCCTAAGATAAATATTTTTCAAAACAATACTAATCTAAAAATATTTACGTTTTAAAATATTCACATCTAAGATTATATACTTCTTCAAAACAAATTGAGAATATAAGTACTATGAGAATGGAACATAATTACGCATATTGTTTTCTAGCCTTTCCAACCTAAATGTCCATCCAGACATTGAGCACTGCATATGTTACAATAGCCAATACTACCCACCCAAAGGCAGGAGGTAAATCAACTTCCATTATTGTAGCTTCACCTACCAAACATGGCATCCACTTTCAGAGTAGCATAAATATTTAACATGGAAATCCAAACAAACCCCCAAAAAAATTTCAGATCAAGCATTCCTTTTTACTTCTGCCATGGGATTACAGGGCATGAGAGCTCTGAAATAACGAGATTATACCATATTGAAAACAAAGAGTTTACTGAATTCAGAAGTGTGAAAGGAAAATTTCAAAAAACCAAACAAGGATCTCATCCAATACAGTGATCAAGATGGATGTGCCAATTATATGACTATGCAAATTGTTGTAGATGCAGTGCTAGACCATAGTTCCAACCACAAATGTATAGTCATCAATGCTAGTGTCTACAGGATTATAAACTATTCTGAATATGAAAAGTGAATTGTGAAAAAAGTGGTAAATCTCGTTGTTTTTTTCAATCACGAATGCAGAGCTAACATAAATTTATTACTTCTGAATGTGAAAATGTGATAAATCTTAACTCCCAATTTAATTTATGATAAATTTATTTGATTTAATATAATGAATTTGATTTTTTAATGTATTTGAATTTTTGAGAAAGAAAATGGGTAAATTATAGTGACGGTATTTAAAATTTAAATTATTTATTTAAAGAGGAAATTAATAAGTTAAAAATATATTATTTTAAGCTGAAGAATTGGTAATTGAGTTAGTTACTATTATAATCATTTGGATTGTATATATATGTTTGACAGTTTCAAAACCAATACCTCATAACTCATGTAACACTTTAAAGTACCCAAAAATTAAAATTTTTATTTTATTAATGTAAATTTAATAATAAAATTGTGTTTTGAAATAAATGCATTGAAGTAAAACATTAAATTGGGGAAAAAAGGATGCCAACAAATTTTCAAACTTGCTCAACCTTATTGCTTTAAAAAACAAAGAAAAATATGAAACAAAACTTCATTTCAACATGAATAGACATTAATGCTCGACTTATTTCTATAAGAATAGGTGAAGCTTTTGTAGTTAATAAAGTGTCCTATTTTGTTTTATCCAACAGAAGAAAAAAAATCACTATTTTTATTAGAAACAAAAGAGAGAATTTCAAACTTCTATGATCCCAAAAGTCTATTTGCCCCAAAAATATCGCATCTAGAAGAAGGAACTTTGACTTATATGAATCTAGTTCTCACCATTTATCTGGTTAGTTGTGTAAATTCGTGAAACACAACTAGTTACAAACTTATTCAATTCCTTTTGGATGCTAATTTCCTTCTATAGATATTACATACTACTTGTTTTAACTATGACCAAAAACAACAATATATAAATGACCATATATGAAACTTGCATCCAAGAGGACACCAGATGATAGCATACCGCCATTGCTGCAAAAGTAGAGACTCCAACACTCTGACTTTTAGAATGTAAAGAACCCAGAACAGTGAAGTGTTCCATCGATGAACGTTTTGTACCTAATTAAACCCGACATAGAAAATTACCGCGTTTTGACAAAAGATCGTCCACCTTATTCTACTATTTGTATATGTGGGAGAAGGATATGTGATTGAATGACTCCAACAGAGCACTAATGTGTTGCATCTAGTGAAATAGAGGTGGTTTCCGAAATGATGTGATCCACTATGTCCGTTATGATAGATTTAAAGTTGCAACCTCTAGCTATTCAATATCTAACTAGCTAGAACACCACAAAACACCCCATACACTCATAGAGTAAGAATTTTTTCCTTGCTACCGTGCAACATCATATTCTCCTTTACGGTTTAGGACCCCAAAACCTAAATATGTTAAAATATTTAGATTGGTATTTCTCACATCAGGAATAATATTTTCGAAGATATTGGTGTTTTTTCTCTGCCATATACCCCAAACAATATAGAAAGGGAGGGCCTGATATTCTTTATGTTCAACAATACACTGAATAAGGAACATGCCACAATGAAAATATTTAGAACATTAGAGCTCAATGACCACAGTTTTGGATCAATATGAATAGAAGGAACATGCCCAAGAAGGCATTATTTAGGTAGTTAATAGAGCGCAAATGAAGTATACAATGTATCTAATGGCCTAAAACATTTCAATCGTCTAACATTTGATCCAATGGCTGATGCAAGGACTAGGCAAGTTCAATCTAGGCGAGTTGTTTTCAAAGAGGAATGCCTTACGACATAATAAATATTTTAACTCCATGAAAATAAAAACAAAAAATAAAAAATAAAAATAACTCTATAAAAATAAAAATAAAAATGAACCATGGTATTGCGAATCCATCATATTGACCCATGGTATTGAGAATCCATCGTATTAACCCATGGCATTCATGTGGAATATAGCCTATTTAAAGGGGAGAATTAACCAGCCTATATCCATTTTAAATATTGATCTAGCACCGAGATGGATAAAATCCCTTGAGATGAAAACTTCTTTTAGAATGAAAAGAAACTCAAGAGATTTTACCCCTCTCTGAATTTAAAATGGATTAGGTTGGTAAGTATTAAATTTTTTATGTACTTATTAACTAAATTTAGATGTGATTCCGAAATCATCCATGGGTATTGGATAGACAATGATTAGGTGTGTTGTTAAGGCACTCCTTGATGTGAATTTACTGGTTCCTTGATGTGAAGTGACTAGTTCAATTTACCACCCTAATCTGGGTGATGTATTTGGACATGATGATAAAGATGTAGTCCTACCGAACTTTAAAAAAAAATATGATTCCAAATCATTATTTTAATTTATAAGGTAAAATGAATTTAACTTATTTCTACAACATATATGCTTGTTATTTTAGTGTGACATGTATATTAGGATTTACTTTTATCTAAAAAGTTACTGCTAATTTTATTAATTAAAAAAAATTTACAGTACAACAAATTAAATTTTATTAATTTTATTGCTTTTAATTTTTTATTTTTAAGCACACTACAACATTCTTTTATTATTATGTAATTGAGCTAACATGTAAATGTTTACAAATCCTCATGTCTTGCAAATTGAACAAATTAATATAAATTTAACATAGTGAAGCTACATGTAATATTTTGTACCTACTTACATTACACCTACACATCTACCCTATACTGAATTATAGAGCGTATCTTAGCACAATTATAATTTTTTTATAAAAATATATATATATGATATTATAAAATAATAGCAATTTAATTGCTTTATTATAAAAAATAATAGTAATGAAATATTAAAATCCAAATAAAACTAAATATTATTAAACATAAAAATTATTATATTTATAAATATTATAAATATAGTAAAAACATATGTTCAGAAAAAAATAATATTATTTGAAAATTTAACAAATTTATTTACATAGTACTCGGCTGGTTGATTGAAAAACGCTCTGCACGAGGCCAACCACCATGACTTAGGGTTTGGAGGTTTCAGCGCAAGCTTCCCCAGGCAGACCTCCCTCCCAGCTCTTGAGGTCACGATCAGACTCCTGTTAATCCTTCAGGCTCACCCATGAAGGAAACTAGTTAGGGGACTGCTCCTCTGACTACCCTAGGCTAGCCTCCCACAAGAGAAGTTGCAGGGTCTGACACCGACAATTAGCAAAAATCTGGCCCGCCTCATGATAAAACAAGGGCGACTCCCACAACGCATCAGAGATCTACAGCAGAACTAAAAGCAACAAATATCAAATCAGCCATATGCATTCCCAAGGATTCCCCTAAATTAAAAGGTGGTAGCTAACAATGAATCCAATGATCAAGCTACAGAAGGGTTTACGAAAGTAGCAAGTAAGAAAAGGCCACGGGGGTGTCACTCACAAACCAATATTATATCACGTGCGTTCATATTGGGGTAAAAAAAATCAAAAAATCAAAAAACATTATATTGCCTTTATAACTAGAGGGGAGGGGTTTTTTTATTTATTATATAAAATATTTATATTTTGAGGTATTTTTTTAAAATTTTTATGGCCAAGCGGAGTTAGGAAAGTCGTGGAAAGGCGAGAAGGCAAAGACCGCGAGGGGGAAAATGCGATTTTTGGTTTGAAAATGCGATTTTTGGTTCGACTGGTGCATTTGGAGCAGAGCAAGGTTTTGGTTCGACTGGTGCATTTGGAGCACAACTCACCTTCCCTTTTAGTCTGAGGTGTTGTCCACCTTTTACTCGGCATCTACACTTTCATCTCTATACGCTTGGAGATCTATAAGCTTCTTGGAGATTGTGTAATAGATGCATTTCATTATCATACAAAGGATGGGGTGCCAATTAGCTGCCGTGGATGGAGCCGGATGCACGCATTGATAGATTCATTCATTCAGGGAAGCGTGCCTCACCAGCGTTTGAAGTCAATAGCCTTACCACAGTTGATAGCCTACTGCTTTTGTCTATTTGGTCTATGAAGGTGCATTTGGAGCAGAGCAAGGTGGGAAGACAGAGCGCAGAGGAGCACGAGAGAATAGGAAAATCTGATTTTGAGCTTTGGTTGGAGTTTTGGTTCGATTGGCTTGGACTGGAGGAGCGGGGTTAGGGAAGTAAACACGATTCTGAGTTTTCAGCTGCGATTTCTTCAACTGGTATGTGAGATATTTGTAGACTTTTTGAACTTTGCTCCTATACTATAGAATGCAGCTTGCTTTGATGGGATTGATTAGCCTTTCGCTCCATAGAAACAGACTTATTTATGACCTTGATCTCCAGTGGATAGGTCTGCAGCTTATAATCAGAGATTAGAGCTGATGGAGAAGCAAAAATACTAGCTAGAGAGTGCGGTCTTGAAAGGGTTCTTCCATTATTCATTCAGTCTCTTGAAACAGAGCTAAAATTCTCTTTCAGTACCTTTTCTATCCTTGATAGGACCTGTAGCCTAATCTCTGTAATTAGGGCTTTGTAAAACTGCCCAGAATTTCTACTTCTTGCTTCCACAATTTCGGTCTAGGGAACTCGATATTTCTTGAGGTATAGTAATGCCAAACTGATTTTCTTTCTGCCCATTGTCCAAAGCCTTACCTCTGAAATCATGTTGAGAAATCTAAGGCAAAACAGATATAGAATTTATTACTTGATTTCTTGGCAATTCTTGACACTTTCTTGTGAGTTAACTTGGAGCATTAGTATTGTTATTTAGTTATGTTTTATCATCAAGACACTTAGTTACTAGGTTGAATCAGGTATAAAGAGTATTTGACACTTCTTCTAGGGCATACAAATGCATAGAACCATACCATAGATGATTTTGTCTCTTTCAAGGGATTCTAGATAGGCATTTGACACCTTCTAATGCCCAAAACAATTTGTAACAGAAACAGGATATGCATACCAGAGATTTGGAGATATTTGTAGGCTTTTTGAACTTTGCTCCTATACCATAGAATGCAGCTTTCTTTGATGGGATTGATTATCCTTTCGCTCCATAGAAACAGACTTATTTATGACCTTGATCTCCAATGGATAGGTCTGCAGCTTATAATCAGAGATTAGAGCTGATGGAGAAGCAAAAATACTTGCCAGAGAGTGCGGTCTTGAGAGGGTTCTTCCCTTACTCATTCAGTCTCTTGAAACAGAGCTAAAATGCTCTTTCAGTACCTTTTCTATCCTTGATAGGACCTGCAGCCTAATCTCTGTAATTAGGGCTTTGTAAACTGCCCAGAATTTCAAAAGGGGTATTTCTAAGCAGGCATTGCAACAAAAAATTTGAGAATCACATGGCTATGTTCAAAATCTATTTATAATTTGAATGCCTCATTACATTGTTTCTCAAACATAGGAATCCTTTGCAGGTCCGCAATCTATGTATCAGGTTCCATATTCTAGATGATCTGAAGGAATGAGAAATGATTAGTGCATTGATTGACTGGATTTTTACGTGCATAAGATGTATGCTGCTATTATTTGATTTTATTAGTAGTCTCTTTCAAACTGGGCCTTGTTTTAAACGTGGTGTTCGTTCACCGGTGATATTTGCTGAAATATTAAGCAGTGGCTTTGGAAATCACTGTTATCTCTGCCCTATCTAAATGATATGAGTTTCAAAGGGGCGAATATGTTTGCAAGCAGGTCCCAAGTCCATGTTTACGTCCTAAAACCTTCTAATTATCAAGGATTATCAAGGAATGTAAAAGCTGATTCAACTTAACAATTTACATCAGGTCACTGCATGCATAAATGAGCACTTAATCTTTGTGTTTTTCCTTTCTATTTCTTTTATTCTCAATCAGTAAAATACGAAGAATTTCTTTATATATCAAAGAAAAATCAGAATTGGGAAACTAAGAGCCAAGACCTAGATGAGCAGAGTCTCGAAGAATTCAAAACTTTAGAATCCATTTCATACCAACGAACAGTAAAAGCTATGATGGTTTGGTTTTGACATGGTTTTGACCTCTTTAGGACACAAAAAATGATGTAAATAAGTCCAAAATTGAGGCAGATTTAGAGCTTAAGCTTGCTTATAAGTTTGTCAATGTTTGACTCAATAAATCAACTCTCAAATCTGTTTTAGTACTCTATTTTATTTCTGGTTTTAGTTCCATTTGAGGAATCCATCGATAGTACATTTTGAATCAAAGTGTTTCATCGCAATAGTAAGAGTTATTCATGTTTTTTGGAGAAACAAATATGTTTGTGGAATTTTACTTACTTTTTCATTTATTTATGTGCAAAAACAGATGGACTTGTCTTATAAAATTACTATCGATGAAGAGGAACCTGTCATTGGCATTGTCAAGTGTCGAGAAGGTTGTACATTTGCTGAAATCCGTGATGAAATTGTGGATGATGGAATCGTTGAATACCCTTTTGATTTTATCCATGATGGAGTAGCTGTAAATCCAAAGCAAGAGAAGAAATGGAAAGTTTATACAACACTTTTAGGCATCAAGAGGAAACTAGACATATTTGATGTGGAAACAAGGTGTTCAAATGCAGTGGAAGCAATACCAATCTTTGAAAACATTGAAGAGAATGTGGAGGAACCTATGCATAAACAACCAAGAGTTGAAAATATGCCTTTGTCAGTGGAAGAAGCCACAATTGTTGATTCTTGTGTATTGGCATCTTGGGAAAAAAAAGTGAAAAGTTTAATGGAAGAGTTTATCAATGAGAAACTTACTCTCAAAGTATATTCAGAAAAGGGAGAATCTAAAATAAAGATCCATTGTGAAATTTGTGGCATTGATTATGGAACAGGTGATGTATCCTTGGTAGCGCGAACAACGCGCAACTTCAAAAACCATCATATGAAAACAACGTCCCATCAACAACGCCTTTCAATGCCAAGTGGTAGTGAAATTCCTTCATGTAAAAAAGTACAACAAACAACGGTGGTTGGAGATCGATTTCATATTGATCAAGCAATCAAACTTCTAGATGATTTCAACAAGACACAAGAGCCTAATTTGTTCAAGGTGGTGGAAGCAACACTTGCAGACTATAAGGACATGAAAAAAGTGAGAGTTGAATGTACATGATGCAATAAATGGTTTTGTTTGGTTCCGACAAGTGGTAATATTGTCAGTTCTTTAAATGAACACATGAAATCAAAGAAGCACACTACTACTACGACAAATGAGGCTTCACATCAGGAGATTGGGCTGAGGAGTGGCATAGTTGGGAGACCTAAGAAGCCTACCAATGATAAGTCCCAGCAAAGTTTGACTAGGTTCTTAGTGCCATCATCACCATCAGTATTACATAGGGGTTCTACAAGTGCAACTCCTACTTCATGTGTGTTAATTAGTGGTTAATTAATAGTTTAGACTAAACTTGAATATGAATTTGTATATTATTTTATTTATCGTACTTCTAATTATTTATTTATTTATTATGTTGTCATCTTGTTATAGCTCAATTGTCTCCCTTGTTACTACAATGTTGGGGGTATTGGTATCCTTATATTGATAGAAATGGGGAGAGATTTGAAACAAAGGTCCTAATGGATGATCAAAGGGGTGGAAAATTATGGGCCATAGAGAAGCATACTAAGATCATGCTATGTTATGAGGGTATTGAATGTCGTATTGATGGTACATATAGGCATATTCATTGCCAGAGGGGTTCTGAAACAGGGACCCCTTTTGATTCATTAACATGTAGATTTTGTAAGTTGGTTCCAGAATGTAATGACTTCGGGATGCGATTATATCGTGAATCAAGGTGCACCAATAAAAGAAGTGAACGAGATACAGGAAAAGGTAGAAGATTGGACTATTTGACTCAAAATGAATTGAAGAATGCTGCAAGGGTTACAAATGCTAACCATAGATCAACAATGTGAGCTCTTTGGTGGGAGAGGACAAAGGTTGCTACACTCTCTATTAGAATGAGATCTCTAAAGGAAAAGTTGTTTGAATCGGAAGAAAGGAAGGATGTCTTTAGGTTTTGTAAGGATGTTTGTGAGGCACATAAGCAAGGAAAATTACAAGGTAAAGATGCAGTTTGGGAATTTGTCAAGGATATATTTCATAACTTGATTCATGAAAAAGTAGGGAGAAGGTATAGTACATCCACAAAATCCCTTTATGAGATGATCAAGTTATGGGGAGGTCCTAGATTACATAACTTTATTAGCTTGAATATGGATGGTCCTTCAATATCTACAACTTTAAGGCAAGTTAAAAAGTCATTGACATATATTCCAGGGGAGCACGAACACATTTTTGAGGCAGTTGGAAAAATGTATGCTTCTTATAAAGCCAAACATGGTATATATGGACCAATTCCTGTATGCCTTGCAGAAGATGAAACAATTGTGAAAAAAATATGTTAGGTGGGTAGCAAAAAGTGATACACTGGTGGGGTTTTGTGGTTTGAAAGAAGAACATCAATGCCAATCACATTTCTTGGTGACAGTTGGTGAGGGAGATGCAGGCTATGAGATTATAACAAATTCTTTTAAAAACAATGTTATTGGACATTATGCACGTGTTATTATTGCAAACCCTTTACATGAAAAACTTCCTCGTTTGGTTGTGGTTGTTCATCCAACATGCAATAAATTTAATGCAAATTTTGTTTATCAACAATGGGAAAAGGTAGAATTTATGTGGAAGAAACACGTAGAAAACAATTTGGGACCTATTGTTGGTCATTCCTCGGATGGAGATAATAGAAGAAGACAACTTATGTTGAAGGATTATTCTTCAACATCAGGTCTTCGATATCAAATTCCTTGGGAAGGGTGGAGGCTAACTGGGTTGTACAATGGTTGCAATGTAACAGGATTGCATGACCAAGATTACATCCACAACGGCAAAAAGCTAGTGAATCCTTTGTTTAGCGGTCGACGAGAATTGGTTTTAGGAAATGAGTACATAAGTTTTGGCCATGTCAAAATGGTTTATCACACTTTTAAAGTGGACGATCACAAGCTTAAGTGTGAAGATATAGAGAGGATGGATCGACAAAATTGGGGTTCCGCACAACGAATTGCTTCAAGGCATGTTCAGAGGTGTTTGAAAGAGTTGAGAAGTACACCAAGTGGAAAGTTAGAGAGGACACTAGCTACAGAGACTTACCTAATGATTGTTGCTGACTACATTGACATCTTTATGTCTCATAGTTTGAGCCTCTGGGAAAGAGTGCGAAATGCTTCACGAGTTCATCATTTCTTCACATTATGGTTATTTTGGGTACAAAAACAATCTCATACTAATGTCAACATAAATTTCATCAGCAGAGAGGCATATCAAGATGTGAGAATTTCTTGTCATTTTGCAGTTTTGTTGATGAGATTGTTTTGAGATCAATACTCTAACTTGCCATGTGTTTTGCACTTGACTGGGTCAGATGTATGTGAGAACTTCTTTAGCAAAGTTGGTGGGATGGTTGGAATGGAGAGGGCTTATGATTTCACTGACTTGCTTCATGTTGTTGGAACCCTTAATAGAGTTGTTGAAGAAGAATCAAATTCCCAAGGGCTTCATTTTAATAAATCCCATAAGAAGCAAGAAAACATTTGGAATAAATTGCACCAAGAAACAATACAAAATACTGACATATTGTCGCAATATGATTCAATATCCACATACGCTAAAATTGTAGAAGCCCTTAAGAATGGATTGAAGGATGCACAAGACATTTTATCAACTCTTGGAATGAAACCAGAAAATTACACTCAATGTTCTTGGTGGGTTAAACCATGGACAGAGGATAAAGATTATTCAACATTTCAAATTTTGGATGAAGTAGTTGATGATTCTCCACCGAGATTTTCCAACTCTATATTTCAATCTTCATCTTCATTGGTACACAATGAAAGTGAATTGCAAATAATGGAAAGTGAGTGGAGACACGAGTTGGATGAAATTTTAGATTCCACTGATGAAAATGTAAGAAAAACTATAAAACCAGTGGTGAATCTTGATGGTAAGGATATGTTCAAAGAATGTTTGGTTAGTCAGTTGAATGGAAATCCAACATTATCCAAAGATAGGTTGACAAAAGTGAGAAGTGGGGTCTACTTTAGGCGAGATGGGAATACTCTACAAAAGGGTGTTTCAATTGGCTTTGGAATTGGATCAGATTGTGGGGTGTTGTTTGAAAACAACTCAATTCCTCCCACTGAACGTATTGCAAGAAAAGGTGTTCCTCAAAGTACAAAACAAGGTGTTTCTTGTGGAATGTGGTACATTGGAAGGGTTCAAAGAATAAGGAAGAAGGATGGTAATAGGGTGTTTGATTACCATAATGACATCGACCTTTTGGATAGATTAGAAGGCATCGAGCTTCAATTATGTTGGTATAGTAGAATGAAGGGGCAACACGTGTATAAGTATGATTTGACTGATCATGCTTTTGTACAACTTGAATCTGTTATAGAAATCGCAAACTTATCATACAATGCTAAGAATGATACATACAAATTAGAAGAAAGTGATTACAAAGTTTTTTCAGATTTTGTGAAAAATTTAAACAAGGTTAATTTTCAAAACATTCTTCGTTCACTTTCCTTATGTTGGATTATTTATAAATAGTTTTTGGTTATATTTTTGTTGATTTGTTTGTATGAATCTGATGTTAATTTTGTACTTTTTGGCTTTAGGTATAGTGAATACTTCAAATGGTGAATGTTCGAGATAACTCAACCTTTTTTTGCTACCTACTTTTTGGTAAGTTTCTTTCACTAGCCATTTATCTTTTTGTAGTTGTGTTTCATTCAAACATTAATTTGGTATTTCTTCCATAAAAACAATATAATTACATACCTATATAACTATATGTGCCCCTTACCTCAACACATATATACATTTTGAATATAAGGGCATCCCTTACCTCAACACTTATGTTGGATGCCTTCTACTGTGGTTCTTCTAAAGTTGGTCCATTTAATCACGAAAAGCAAGAAGAATTGGTTCCTTTTTTATGAATATGTTTTGAAGAAACGTATGTGGTTCTTCTCACTAATGTTAATGTTTTCCTTGAATTTTTAGATTAATGGTTCGCTTGCTAGAAAGGATATCGAGGATCTAATGGCACGGAGTTCAATCAGGATGGTTTCTGTTCACTCAAGTCAACAAATTTACACCAGAGCAATGGCTAACACATGAAGTGCATTTGATTTTGAATGTTTTTGTGGTAGTTGGATTTCCTATTTTTCAAATTGGACATATAAATCAGAGTTTGTAGCTCAACAAATGTGCCATCAGAGTCTTTTTGCAAGTATTTATATTTTGGCCACCTTGATATCATTTTTATTTTTATTTTTGCAAAAATACATTTATTGTTTTGGAAAAATAGGCCGTTGTAATTTGGCCTATAAAAAAGAAATGTTTTTGTAATAGAGGGGGGTTGGATATTGGATATATCATAGGAGAGCTATTGTACTTGGAGTTTTTTTTTTGATAATACAGAGGCAGTTGTAGTAAGAATTTTTGGATTCATGTGGTATGGCTTTATAGCATTGTATCTCCTTCGTGTTTCATTTCATAGAATGTCTTCTCAGTTCCATTTCATATCTTATGCTTTCACTAATTGTTCTAAAGAGTTATAAACAGAATTCATAAATCAATCGATGCTCTGTTTTTTAAGGGCAATTATGTTGTGTTACTTTCTTCTTATAGAATGAGTTAATTATCTAAATGCTCATTCTAATTCCATTTCTCATCTTACACTGCAATGACAAAGCCTGAAAGCTATCAAAGTTTACCTATCTTGCCCCATTATCGCTACTGTAATTCATTTAGCTAACAACTTTATAACACTATCCTTGCTAGCAACAATAGGTTTGAATTGGTGTCATTATCACTGCAAGGAAAACACCTAAACTTGATACTGATCCAGGATTTTCAGATTTCTGAACTCAAGTTTTTGCTTGATGAGAAGGCTGTAATTGTTGGAGGTACCAATCACAGTTATGCTACCAAAGATTTATATGATGCCATAGCTTCTGGTAACTATCCTGAATGGAAGCTATGCATTCAAACTATGGATCCTGCAAATGAAGATAGGTTCAACTTTGATCCTCTTGACGATACTAAAATATGGCCAAAGAATCTATTTCCTTTGCAGGTAAAGTACATATAAAATACTTAAGACTGAATTTATCAGTCATATAATCTGTAATATAAATTCTTCTTGCTTCACAATTTTCAAGTTCTGTTAGTAATTCAACTTTATATGCTCTTCAGTTTCAAGCTTTTTGCATTGAACCATGGTTGAAAATTGGATCCTTTTTGCCCTGGAGTTATTGTGCCCGGTATCTACTACACCGATGATAAAATGTTCCAGACTCGAGTTTTCTCATACTTTGACACGCAGAGGCATAGGCTTGGGCCGAATTACTTGCTACTTCCTATGAATGCACCAAAGTGTTCCCATCATAACAATCATCACGATGGTTTTATGAATTTCATTCACAGAGATGAGGAGTTATGTTACATGCCATTACTTCCCTGCTAGTATCAGCAATCTTCTCTCTTTTGTATTTCTCACATGTGGTTTGGTTTGGCATAACACCTTAGTGCAACTTAAATATCAATTAAATTTTTGTACCCTAATCTAAAGATAAAATTTTCCATCTAGATTCTAAAATCCCCCATATAGAGGATGATTTAAGGTCATTGGTTTAACTGCAAAAGCTTTCATGGAACCGTCATAGATATATGAAGTTCTTCCCACCCAAGCCACATTATTTCTCTTAGATGGTTTAAGCCATTCAGTGCAGGGCTCTCCTCTATTGTTGATGGTGTTATGAAAATGGTAAAACATCATGTTATCCTCTGTCCTATGCTGTGTTCTTCCTTTCAGATTCTTGGACATTTGAACTCCAGTCACCCACACTTTTCTTGGATGCACTGCATATTTGCAATCTCTCTTTGCTCCTCAGTTTGATCTTATTAGTAAATGCTTTTGTCTGAACCAATTCCAGCCATGGTTGGCAATTGAAAATCTCAACTTGTGTTTGGGAGAAAATCGATTGACTAGAAGGATTCCTTCAGAGTTAGGTCGGCTCCAAACCCATGGGATCTTGGACCTCTATACAAATAATTTCACTGGACCTCTTTCTCCAGGGATTGGAAACAGCACATCTCTAGAGCTTCTCGATGTTCCCATTAACCATCTGACAAGTAGAATCTCAATTGACCTTGGTAGTCTCATTGATAAAGAGCAGCTAGATCTAAGTGAAAATTACTTAAATTTCAGATTATATCCCTTTTGGGCAAACTGAAAAACTTCAATAAGGTGATTCTTTGCAATCATCTTTTAAATGGTAACATTCTCCAAGAATTGAAGAATTGCTTGAATTAAGTTGTAAAAGACTAATAGTCTTTCTTCTGCCAACCCTTCTGGAATAGGATCTATTACTAGCCTGGCAATCAATCTCCACCTTTTAACACAACAGTGAACATCAGACCTTTCACAATAATATTAAAATGGTTGGGGTGCTTACAAGCTTGAATCCTTTGAATGTTTCTGTCAATAATTTCTCTGGCCCACTTCCTGCAACACTCTTTTTTTAGAACATTAACAAGTACTTTCATGGGAAATACTGAACTGTCAGTCCCTTTATAGCCAAACCTGTTCTTCTTTTGGAATCCATGATTCAAGTTTCAATCCTTGTTGGAGCAACCACTGTCCCTGTCCACGTTTGGCCTGGCATTATAGTATTGGCTGTGTGCATAGCATGGTATTTAGTATTTAAACAAGGCAGATGCTTTCAATAGGAGTCAATCAGAGATCATTTTTCTTCGCCCTGGACATGCATTCCTCTTTTCAATTTAATTTGTAAAGCAAGTGCCAAGTAGAGATATTGTTTCTGTCCATTTTTCTTGCTGTAACTTCCTATTTGTCTTTGTTGAAACTTGAAAGTGTCCATTATTGTCATACAATGTTTTCAGGTGTAGTGCACTTATATTAGGGACTTACACTCTGCTGAAAAAGGGGGCAGATAAATTATTCTACTCTCCTTCTCAATACAAATTAGAGGTTTTTATCCTGAAATATTATAGGATTTTCGGCCACCTCTCTGTCAAAGGGTTAAATTTTTCACCTCTCTCTCAAATTGTTAAAATTTTCACCTCTCTCTCAAATTGTTAAATTTTTGTTAGTACTATAAATCTCGTTTTGCTGAACAGAGTAGTCATTTGTACAGCGTGTTGCAGGTGGAAAATATGGCCTAATATTCATCTCGAGACAGGAAGGAAATTCACAGCTATCTGCCATCATTCTGACTTAAGGCTACCACATCTGGGCAATTTACATGAAAGTCAAAAGTTACTTTACATGGAATCTGACGCAGCAACAAGTGAAAGTCAATACACTCAAGGGATGGTCAACTCTGACGTGTCTCTGCCCTCGTTTCCCTTTCAAATTTATTTATCAATTTCAGTTGGTATATCGTGACCTTGGTATTATATTGGTTTTCCGCACATATATGTATATTTCAACAATGTTATCGAATTATGTAAATGCCTTATATAAATACTCCAATGACCAATAACCTCATATAAATGCTCACGTTACAATAATCTTTGTGCTTAATTAATCTCTGCGCACTAGGGAATATTCCGACACCATGTAAATAACATTCAACCTTCGAACTTATAGGTATACGCTATGCTTTGGAAACAAGATTTTATGAATAATAAACTTATACCCCGACGGAGTAATATATCGATGATATATATATATAACAATGGTCTTTGCAATATTACGTGGGTCCACCACCTAACCCAACGGACCAAACAACAACGGCGTCGTACCTGACTAAATATCATGCATCTCTGTCAAACTAGGACCGTCCGATGATCATCCCCCAGATCAATGGCCTGTATAGATTCCGCTGCCCGTTCCTCGACAGTATTTTAACGCGTGGGATGGTGGTTTCTAGGCCCGTCACATCCGCCACGTGTCGAGCGATCAATGGAATCGCTGCACACTCTACGGATACCACTTTGTGCCAAAGGTGGTGCGGAATGGGGGAAACCCACCTTTGCAAATCTGCCTCCAGTTCTGCTACAGTGCTCAACCCAAGGTTCAACCATGGTTGCGCTATCCCATTGGCTCATTAACTCGGTTTTCGGCTTGGTTCGGAATTCCGGTTATCAACGAACAAGAGTAGTTCTTTTTAAAATAAGGCGGGACTGCAATTACCATAAGAAAGGTTAAATGACCACGGGTTTTATTTTCGCAGAGACCACACCTGCAGTAGAATAGAATTCACAGGTTTCTCCGTCAAGGTACAGAATTTAAGACAGAACGAAATCTCCAATACACAATCACCCACAGTTAAACGGAAATTCGCAACATTAACAAACTGAGACAAAATAAAATAAACAGGACTGAATTCATTCAACTGGGAGCAATTTTTCATACGCAGGTTATTACAAAAATCTTCTATTCCTCTCCTCCTCCCCCTTTTTTCAATTACATTCGGGAATACATTTATACACATGCACCCAAGGCTCATTTTAGGTGTCAAAACATTCCATGAAAATATTTGTGCAGTCAACATCTCCAATGATCTAAGGAAGTGTACCACATAAGCATCAAGACAAGGTCTAGAAATTCCCACGAGAAAGCTATCTGGAGTGTGAATATCCATCATGGCACAACCAAGGGTTATTAACATATCATACACCCCACATTAGATGAAGAGCCCCCAAGCATGATTTATACACTTTTTCCTTGCACCTAGAAAATGAAAGGCTAGAGTTTTAGATCTTCAAGCCACCTTCTCCTTTTATTTTTATGCATTCTTTCTAAAAGAAAAAAACACTTTTTATGGGAAATCCACACTAAATTGCCTTTTAAGGAGGGCCTTATCATACTCGGATGGTCACAATACACACCAATATGTGTTGTTGTATTCATGTACTTTAGTATTCTTGTACTACTAGGTACAAAGTATTCTTGTCTTAATAAAATATACCATGGGGCTCTCATTAAAACACTTAAATTAAAAACAACAGAGAACAATTTTTTTTTTTTCATTAAAGAAAAGGGAGGGTCTCATAACTCATCCTCACCTTGCCTTTTCTTCTCTATATAACTCTTCAAAATTGTAACTTTTGTTGTTCCACCTTAATAAGACACTAGTTTGAGTACATGAGGTTGTAGTTGGATTTTTGAACAAGAAGCTTTCAAAGGGAAGAGGGTCTAGACTTGTGATTGAACACCTTATTTCGTGCAAACATATTCATAAAGATTGATCAATTGATTTTTCATCATCATAGAGATCAATTTATATGTTATTTTATACACATGCACATAATCAATCTTCCTAAAAAAGGGTTGATCTTTGTATGCCTTAGACCATTAAATGCCACAAATCATAGTAATATGTGCTTGAGTGTGGATTGAGTAATCACATTGTGGGAATACTAATATGCATCTCTTATGTATATCACAAGAAGAAATGTGAATTGTAGAATTCATGTGGGGTCATAAGAGAGGCATCATGTCATTATGTTAAGGATATAAATATAAAGGGGTGTAAAAAATGTTAATGAAAAAATAGATACCTACAATATATAGTGAAAGCAGGGGTTTTTTAAATTGGGAAAATTCAATGGGTTAGTATTGGTAGGGGGTTAAATAAAGTGATTTTTAGAGGTATTTTCCAATATGTAGTCAAATTAAGGGTATTGTTTAGTATGCCACGAACGCACGTGCTATGCCATAAGTTAATTGAGTGACACCCCCGTGGAAAAGGCACAGCAAAAGATCCAACACCAACCAAAAAAAAAAAAAAAACCCTACGACTAGAAACAACTTCGTAGCCCTGAATCAGCTGAATGAAAATGAGAACGAACCTGGGAAAGATGCAGGGAAATCCTCGCAGGAGAAACACTAGATTTCAAAGACACAACAAGAAAATATCCAACCGGAATCCTTTCTGAAACCCTAAACTCCTACACATGCAGGGGACAACTCTGCAACGAAGGGCAAAGGAAAGGTGCTGGACCCAATCCCAAAAGCCATGGAGGAAGAGCTAGAGAGCATTGACTTTGAGGGCCTGGATCTCATAGGGTTAGAGGATGCATGCAATAAGAAGGAATTTCTCACAATACCCCAGCAACAGATCTAGAAGCTGGAATAAATCCTCACTCATGCACAAAAACTCCCCTCTCTACACATTCATGGAGGTATGCTCCTAAATACAAAATTCATTCTGAAAGAATCCCACAAAAGAGGTAGGAAAATAGAGCTACAAAGAACAATTGAATGGGTAGATAAATGGTAGAATCTAGGAGATTCCCCAAGTTAACTTGATTGTACTCCTACATCCCCAACTCCCCTCAATGAAGATCATCTCGTGGAACATCAGAGGGCTCAATAGCCCCACCAAGCACATGATCATCAAGAAAAGAATCATTGAGGAACACCCTACAATTTTCTACATGCAATATACCAAATGCTTCAGCACCACTCTGGAAACAATCTTTAAAAGGATATGGTAAGGCTGCAAAACAATAGTGGTAGATGCCAATGGAGCTTCAGGAGGATTGAAAATCATCTGGAACCCCCACATCATTACCCTAGAGAACTTTCATGCCAATAGCCATTTAATTCAAGCCAAATTTCACTTGATTGGAACCACCATCCATGGACTGCTAACGAATGTCTACTTTACCCAGAATCTCCAATAGAAAACTGAACTTCTGGACAGCATTGTTGATCTCAATAAACAACGATCTCTTCCACTCTGGTTGGTTGGAGGAGATTTCAATATGATAACCAATCTACAGGGAAAAGAGGGAAAAAGGCAACATATAGACATGGAAAACAATGGATTCAAGAACTTCATCCTAGATAATTTCCTCATAGATCTACAAACTTCCAATGGTATCTTCACCTGGAACAATAGAAGAGGAGGTACCGATCAGATTTCCTCCAGACTGGACCGTTTTCTTATCATGGAAGAATTTATACATCTAGGGGGTGATCTTGTAGCTACCATTATTCCGGTCGCCAGCTTTTATCACTGGCTGATACAGCTATAATGGTTACCAGGTACGCCCATGCCCAAATGATTCTGCTTCGAACACTACTGGCTCAGACATTTAGGGTTCAAATAAATTGTCTCAGACTAGTGGCCCTCCCTTTCACGACCTCAAGGAACAAAAATGTATCAGTTCTAGACAATGCTAAAGATGCTCAAAGGGAAGCTGAAGGTGTGGAACAAGACCTCCTTCGACAACATCTTCAAAGATCAAAGAGAGATGGAAGAGCAAATGAAGAAGCTTCAACAAATAATGATCTCAGAGGGACACGGCTAATTCAGAGAATAGAGAGAAATTATTAACAACCCAAATGGAAGAGGGAAGATGCCAGGAATAGATCCTATGGAAACAAAGCCTAGGATCTACTGGCTCAAAGATGGAGAAAGAAACACAATTTTTTTCCATCGCTCCACCATTCAGCACAGGATGCACAATAGAATCATAGTTCTAAAAAATCAACATTGAGAGTGACTGGAAAAGCAGGAGGATATCATGGAGGAGTTGCACAACCACTTCAGGGGTATACTCTATTAGCCACCTATAAAAAATTTTATAGCAAAAAGGTGGCTAAGACTTTTTGAGCCTTCAAGGAACAAATTTTGTTGCTAAAAATTGTTGCCTCTTGAAGACTCTTGAAGGCCTCATGCCTCTGTCCAAATCTTTGCTGCTATTTTCCTTTTTATACTCAGGAATTCTGCTAATTTCATGAGAAAAGACTGCTGAAAAGCCATCATTTTCCCCCTTCTCCCACTGAAAAAACTAACCTCCATTTCTTGCTCCCCTTTTCCTCCATAAAACTCCTCTATTTTCATGATTCCCCTTCTTCCATTCATGAAAATCATTTTTACATAGTTTAAAACTCATTTTTAAACTATACCGAAACCCCCAAATCCATCAAAAAATCCTCAAAAACTCATAAAAATACACTTTTTTGTATTATAAGACTTAAGCCCCCTTGAGCTAAGTCTTAGAAACCACTCCCCCCACATGCTCACACCCTAGGACCAAGCGCTGAAACCTTTCGGTGCTAATCGCATCGCAAAAATCCAAAGCACGCAAGTCTGTTACCATGTTTTAAAAAGTTCCGATGCGGTCAACCCTCTGGTCATAACCTTCAATCATATTATTTCTCCATACAAACTGTGGGCCCGCAATCGGGTGCTAGGACCATTGAATAAACCATCTTCGATCAACATTTTTCTTTGTAAAGTCAAAAAACCCCGTTTTTTTCCAAAGTTTTAATCTAATCGTGCCCATAATGTGTTTTTATAATATAAAAAATGGTAAGATTAAAAAGACCCGATGTGCAATCGCATCGGAGAAATCCAAATGGGTTGATTGAAAAAACCGAGCCCGAAGTTCCAATTGCGATTGGCCCTTCATTGTATAAACTCTGCCCTCCCCCACTTTACTCATATGACTTATGCCCGGGACCAAGGTTAAAAGTCCCAAGCGCTGAATCGCATCGCAAACTTTCAAAATGGTTAGATAAAAAAGACGAAGGCCTGACCTTCCGATTGCGATAGGCCCTTTTCATATAAAGCCCCGGGCCCTTCACATTCCATATAATCAAAGGCCCCACAGTCAGGCGCCTATCCCCTTCATATATATATCCCGCCCATACCATAGACCTTTGCATTTTATAAAAAAAATTGGGTTTTCACAAGTATTAAAGGGTTTTCTGCCGGTTCGTTCTAAAACTAATTTCCACCGTTGATCATAAGCCGATCAAATGGCCAGCGCTCAATCACATCACATTTTTTCAATCGCTGTGTTTGTTTTTTCCTCCTGATCGGCCAATCCTCCGATTCATTCTCCACCGTTGATCTAACCCTTAGATCAACGGCCCGCGCTCGATCGCATCGGATTTTTTCATCGCATGCCTTTGTTTGCTCCCTCTGATCGGCCATCCCTCCGATTCATTTTCCATCGTTGATTTGATCCCCAGATCAACGGTCTGCGCAACATCGCATCGCAAATTTTCATCGGTGCGTTTGTTTGTTCGCCCCGATCACTGATCTCTCGATTTAATATCCACCGTCGATCTCTGTGGGTCTAATCGCATCCAACGGCTCATATTTATCCCGAAACCCATTTCCCTCCGCTCTCCTTTTTAACCTCTTCTACGCAGATCCCCACTATTGGATGCTGCCATCCAACGGCTACGCTCCTCCCATGCCTTCTGAAGCAGTTTTTCCCAATTACGCAAGATTTTATAATATTTTCTGTGTTTTGCAGGTGTTTGATGGGTTTTCCATTATATAATGGCCGAAGGCCTGGGATGACGATTCCTGTGCCTTCGATTCATAAAAGGGAACCATTCATGGGGCTCCACTCCACGTTTCATCAAATGCTTCATGGGCATTGATGCCTTGAGAGCCCTGTGCGGCCTGCACATTGACAAGACAGTGTGTTATTAAATCACCATCTAAAGAGTATCAGTGTTAAAGAACAGAGCACAGCAGAGAAATAAAATTGAAGACAGATTTGGGAATTACGGCTAAGAATGGTTATCAAAATCCTAATTCCCAGAATTAAAACACAATTAAAGGAACATCATAAGTGTTTAAGATATAGAAAGGCCTCCACCGCCACGTTTGAGGCGAATTGATTCGTCCCAGCTACCACAGTGCCACCTATAACTACAAGCATTCAAACAGAGGCTGAAGTTATGGATCAAAATCAGATATTCGCCTCAACGCAGCCAAAGAGTTACTTCTGCAAGGAACTTAATGCAAAAAATATCTACAAAGTTACTCCAACATGACATAGAGCCTCAAAGGTCAACAAAAGCTCCCACCGAGCTTAATTCATAAATGTAAATCAATTAATACAGTAACACACCTGTAAACTTCTCCATCGAGCCCCTCAAAGGCCGAGAATTCATTAATCTGTATTAATTGCCCTGGGGGATCTTTCATCAGATCTCACCTCCTCATTCTTCTATAAATACTTCTGTAGAAGATAAGAAACCGTTGGTTGATCAGGTTGCTGAACATTGTAATGTAATTGAGCTGGAAACTTCTGATTGTAAATAGTATTCACTGGCTCTTGGAGCTCTGCTAATGATAGATAGGTTAAGTTGAGATGTATAGATGGTTTCTAAACTAAAGCACTAGACTTAAAGCTGTAACTGGTTTGGAGCATCAATACAAGATAATTTATGGGATCCTGGTCTATGTTGACGGTGATGTTTTCTCATTGTGACTTGTCATTTTGTTTATGTTTTCACTGTGTTCCATTTTCTGTTATAAAGAAAAACATGCATAGAGTTAGGACCTACTGTACATCAGTAACCTTCTCTGACTGAAAATCTTTATCTGAACGTTTTCTTCTAAACTGTGTTATTTAGGAATGATTTGATTCAGTTCAAGCATAGGAATGTTGGCATTCCCTCGTCTTATTGTCTTAGCTGAATGTTATTCTTAAATTTTATTTTCAGTATATGTTTAGTGAGGATGAACTGAGGAAGAAATGGTGAGCCCTGGTCCCAGTTTTATCTCCACAACTGTCTGAATGTTTCCCTTGGAATGTGTTAAAAGCTGGCTAGTTTAGAAGTACTTACCAGATCTTAGGCCATTCTGTGTTATCTTTGTGTTTGTCTTGAAAGTAACCAAGTAAAGCAGAGCTAGGAGAGGATTTGTGGTGAGCCCGGCCCTCTAGTTTCTACTCCAACAGTTGCCTTCAAGTTTCCCTTTGTTTTAAAATGTTTTCTATTGAAAGTGTATCAAAGGCTGGCTAGTTTAAAAGTACTTACCAAATCCTAGTTTACTTTTATGTTTTTCTTGAGTCTATGTCAAAGGCTGGCTAGTTTAGAAGTACTTACCAGATCCTGGGCTGCTCTTTGTTCCTCATCTGTTTAATTCTCCTACTTATTGTATCATTTCATTCCATAAATCAAACTTCAAAGAGATCCTTAGACATAGATGACTTACCCCATGGACCACTCTTGCCTCTTGTTGTTCCAATTAAACCCTATTATGACTCCATAGCCCAATGGACTAAAACCTGCAATTATCTATCTTTTTGGCCGAAGCTTACTCTGATTGCTTGCAACTTCTCACCTTTGAAACTCTTCGCATTTAGGACCTTCCACCTCAAATAGTAATTATGCTCAACTATCCAAAAACAAAACAAAACCCTTGGCCTTCATAACTAGCCTAATATCATTACCCCAAACTTCAAAGACAAATCCATCTTTGCACTTATTGGAGAGATCCCTCTCTGGATTCAGGAGGGCTAGATCCTAGAATCCCAAAGTTGGTTGACACAATGTTGTTTCTGTGATCGGACTTTTCCAATCTTGCTGATTATAGATTCCTAACATACTCCAAGAACCCAATCATCAGAGGCATGAGGCTATAGGAAAAATCACCCATAACATACCCAAACTGGTCATGGAAGAACACAACCGGACGTTGCTTAAAGCCACCACTCTTGCTGAGGTGGAATAAGCAGTCTTCCAACTAAAGGAAGGGAAAGCTCCTAGCCCTGACAGATTCACCACCATCTTCTTCCATTTCTATTAGGAAACCATCAAAGACTAGGTTTGGGATGTAGTTGACGAATCATGTACCACTCATTGGCTCCTTCCAGCTCTCAATGCCACCTTCCTCACTCTCATACCAAAAGAAGACAATGCCGCAACACCAAGTAAGTACAAACCCATAGCACTCTGAAATTTCATTTATAAAATCATTTCCAAAGTTATTGCTAACAGACTGAAGCAACTCTTGACACTGCTCATTTCCCTGGACCAAATGGGCTATGTAGAAGGAAGGAAAATCCTTGATGGAATCATTTTAACCCATGAGAACATATATTCTCTCAAAACTTCCAAAAAACTTGGTATGCTCCTCAAAATCGATTTGTCCAATGATTTTGACAAACTCATTTGGGACTACATTAAACAAGTCCTTCTAGCCTTTGGCTTCAACCACACTTGGGAAAGATGGATAATGAGCCTTATAACCTCCCCTTTTCTTTCCATTCTGGTCAATGGCATACCTTCAACAAAATTCAATTCCTCAAGAGGTATCAGACAAGGAGATCCCCTTTCGCCCTTCATTATCATTATTATGGCAGAAGGGCTAGGGCACCTCCTCAAAAGCTCTGTCCATTCAGGCACCCTGCAAGGCATACCACTCCACAATCTACCTCCCACTTCCCACCAACAATTTATGGACGATAATATGATCATGGGACATCCCTCAGTCTAGGAAGCCCGATCCCTCAAATCTCTGCTACACTGTTTCTTCGAAACTTCTGGCAGAGAGGTCAACCCTGAAAAATCTCAAATATTATTCTTGCATACTTCCCCTATCACCTAGCGCAAAATTGCTCACATTTTAGGCATCTCCATAGCTTCCTTGCCCTCCAAATACCTTGAATCCCCTCTCACAGACACAGCCATTAATCATTCCTCATGGTGAGCACTGTTGGATAGAATGGAAACCAAGCTATCCAAATATACCCATGGCTCTTTCAATATAGCGGGCCGCATGGTACTCATCAAAGTGGTTCTCCAATCTCTCCCCATCTACCTCTTCTCAATTCTCGCAACGCCTAAATGGGTCCTCAAAGATATGTGCAAACTACAAAGGAATTCCCTTTGGGGAGGAACCAAAGAGAAAAATAAATGGGCATTAGCTAATTGGAAAGAAGTCTTCAAGCTAAAATTTCATGGTGGGCTAGGGCTGCGAGACCTAGAGCACATCAATAGCATCATGGGTGCCACTATCTGGTGGAAATGAGTCTCCAACCCTCATACACCTTGGGAAAAACTATGGGCAGGAAAATATGCGAGAAAGTGGCCCAAGGAGGACCTCATCAGATTCAACATCGATCCAGGAGGATCCCAAATATGGAAAGCAGCCAACAACCAAAAACAGCTGATACAAACCCACAGCTTCTAGGAGCTGTGCAGTGGTACTGAAGCTAGATTCTGGGAGGATTCCTGGCAGGAACTGCCCAGTCTCTCCTGAATTTTTCCCAGACCCATATGGAGCACAAAATTACAAGAAAGGCAGCAGAAATGTGTACAAGATTTCTGGACCAATGACACAAAACAGGGCTACAGGAACTAGATTCATACTAACCGATGGAAAGAAGATTGGAACAATGAAAATCACAGAGACATTTGGGAGGAAATAATAACTAAAAGAAAAATCAGAGCCCAACCAGGACCTGATATTCTTCGATGGGGTCACACGCCAAGTGGCAACTACTCCACCAAGGAAGCATACAATCTCTTACAATAGTAGAACCCAGATCCATCCAATCTCATATGAAAGAAGATATGGTCTGCCAAGCTCTAGCCCAAAGTTGCCACCTTTCTATGGCTACTCAGTAAACGATGCATTCTCACATGTGAGAATCTATTTAAGTGAGGGTTTGTGGGACCCTCAAGATTCCCTCTATGCTAGGAATACCTTGAAACTATCAACCACTTGTTTGACCTATGCCCTACATCCAACGCTCTGTGGGACAAGATCTCAATTCTATGCAGACACAACAACAGAGAAAGGGGCAACATCTTCAACACCATCATCAGGTGGATGGAAAACCCATACTCCAGCAACCTTTTGAATAGACTCTGGTAGCTGATTCTGGGCCTCTTCACCTACAACATATGGAAATAAAGGAACAGTACGATCTTTAAAGACAAGGCATCCAATCAAGAGAAAATTTGGGCAAGGATACACGACAACCTCACAGAAACCCTTGCCATAACTCCTTGGAGTAAGGAATATCTCCTGACATCTACTGCGGAGCGTAACATATGGAGCAACCTGAAAATGAGCATAAACACCCCCTTGGACAACCCCCGAGGGAACACAGGAAGAACCACTGCTCCTGAAAAATGGAATCCACCTCCAAATGGTTTCTTCAAATGTAAATTCAGTGAAGCCTCCAAAGGAAACCCCAGAAACGCAGGATTCAGAGGTATCTTCAGGAATTCCCAGGGAAAGCCCCTTCTGATCTTCTATGTAAATATGGGATGGGACAAAAAAAACTCCGCGGAGCTAGAGGGACTCATCGAGGGCATCTCCAAAGCCATTGAGTTCAACTATTTCCCCCTGGAAATGGAGGGAGATTTGCAAATCATCATATAGGCGGCCACATGAATTCTCCATGGCTACTCCAAAAATGTATCCACTAGATGTAGGCTTACAAACAGGCTCAAACTCCTGGAACAACTGAAACATAATCATAGGGCAATAAATTTTCACCATGTGTGCAAGAAAGCAAACACTGTACGGGACCTCCTTGCCAACAAGGGTGTGGAAATTCACAGAGAGATGCATTACTCCAACCTCACCCAGATTAAGGATTATTCTTTAAGAAGAGAATGCCAAACACTTATCCAAAAGGACTTTCTCTCCCCGGATGCGGGTGACAGTGGAAGCACGTATGAACAGTCTCTACCACGCTCGAGATGATGAAGATCTACAACGTAGGCCGTCACTTGAAGTGGATCCACACTCCTGCAATAATTCACATGAGGTGACAAAGGAAAGGCATCATGAAGATATGCAAAGACAACAACCTCCCCTCAGGGTACCTCTCAGCTGCAATGATTTGAATGACCTCTCGTATGGATATGACATTCTACCATAACTCTAAGTACATGCTTCCCCATGAAAAATGTTGCAGCATGCAGCTGCGAGCGAGTCATAATAATGCTCAACATCTCCACATGTGACACAGGCCTACAAAAGTGGAGGCCCTTCCGCACAAAGCTACTCATAGTCTGCTCCTTCTGGATTTTCTATTTCAGCTTCAACCCCCTTCCATGCCCCGCCCGCTACACAACCTCTCCCCTAGAGCTGTGCTGCGTAGAATCCCCCCGGCTGCGCACCCCCCTGAATGTGTGCCTCACCTTGGATCCATTTGCCTTACTAGTTTCACCAACCTGTGTGCTCCCATTACCTAGCCCCCCTGTTGCACATCCTCTACTAGTGCACCTCCCTGTCCAATTGCACTTCGCTGCACACTCCCCGTCTCTTGTCAGAACCGCTTCTCGATACCTCTCATCCCCCCATTTACCCATTACTTCACCTATCCATGGCTCCAAGACTGCGCCAAAGAATGATCATAGGAGGCCAGAGAGGTGTGTTCCCTGGACGCTACCAGCGAGGGCCCAATAACCGCTTAGAGTCCTTTGAGGGCTCCTCTTCAGGTAGTCATGCCAAGGAGGCCCCCAAGGGCCCCGCGCATGACCAGGAGGAGGAGCCCCCTACTCATGAAATCCAAAGAGGCAGAAGCGGATGAAGGAAATCCACCATTTCACACCAGGAGCACCCCATGCCCCGCAAAATCCAGCCTCTCCCAACATAGGAGGCAGAGGGGAAAGACACCAACATTTGGATAATGGACTCGAAAGGCACCTGGAGGCGAGTCCCAAATGTCGAGTACCCGATTGATACCATCCTCTGTGCTCATGCTTCCAGGCCTCCGCGTTGACATACTGCTGAAGAGAAAGCCATTGCGCAAGAGTACGCTTGCCCCATCGTCGACGAAGATCTAGATATCGAGGATGATGAAGAAGACCCATGACTGCGCAGCAGCTCAACTCTTCTTATTTTTTTATTATGCTAGTTATTATCACAGAACCTTTACTTTCACTAGTGTTATGGCACATTTTGTTATCTCCTGTTTGATGTTTTTCCCAGGTTGGTTTCCTCCATGGAGGCAGCCCCATACATGCACAATTATGAAGGAAAAAAAGGCTAGGATTGGTCAAGCGCAGTTCACCAACTCAGCCTCTAGCATATGTAATGTTTTATTTTCGAATTAATATAGTTTAGTCTCAATTACCAAAAAAAATAAAAAATTTACATAAAAATAAAAATATAATATTTTCATGTTATTTCTCACTTATTATATTGATTGCAAGTATGGTATTACATATTTAATTTTATTATTTTGTTTTTGACCAAAAGCATTTCTCCTTCTCCATAGGTTAACACTATGAATTGAATTTTATTTTTTTTATTAAGATTTAAAATATTTTTTCTACAATCTAATTAGTTGAAATATTATAATGATTATTATTACAACGTTTTCACAAGACAATGCATTGTGGGTAACTGGGTAACTGTCTTAGCCATAAATTTTGGATGAAGTTGCAATATTTATGCCATAATTTTTAGGTACTTTTAGATTTTTCATTATTAAGCTCCATAGGAAACCACCAAAAATTAAAATACTTGAAAATAGCTCATACTTAAGTAAATAGCATATTTACCATAAATTACCATCCATCATAATTTGACCAAGTATTTGCATAACAAATAGATAGGAACAAGATGTAAATATATACACTTACTATGAGTTGTTATTGTCTACCATTATTTATGTTTTTTTAGATGATTTAATAAGTAGGAGTAAAACTATAAATGTGGGAACTTAATAAGTTGGATTAAAAATGCAAAAGTATAGAGTTTTGAGTGGGTAAAAATGTAAATGTGTATAATGTTTAGTGTACTAACCACCAAAATTTATGCAATAATTTTACCTTTAGTAGGCAATTAATTTATTAGTTTCATATATCAATTTTCTAGTTTTTTAAAATCATAATTTCCACTTAAATGGTAGGGAAGCACTTGGAGTTTTTCAAAGTGCCCAATCCGTTTCCTCATTCAAAAATTTATTTTAAACAACAAAAAATTGACAAACATGTATTTTAAACAACTAAAAAATCACAAGCTTGTTTGATATTTTGTGAAAAAACTATTTCTTTTATAAATTAGACTACCATTTTTTTTATGCAAAGATTTGCTTAAACTATGTTGGGAAATAACTAATGGTAAATTTGTTATTTACTTCATTCAAAGTTGAAGAATAAAAAATCACTACGTAAATATCTAAAAATAATGCATGAATATTGCAACTATATCCATAAATTATGGCATAAAATATGTGTGGTAGTTATCCACACTATATTATTTTGCAAGAATGCTACAATAACACCTTGCTAGAATAAGACCTTCAAGTTATGGTCTAATCAAATGTTTGAAATTTAGTTTTTTAAATAATATTGAAAAATAAATATTTACTTTTTCAAAGCTAAACATTATAAGACATAAATATTTACTTTTCAATGCTAAACATTATAAGTTGCATTGGGAAATGATAAACTAAGGTGTAGCCTAAAATGATTTTTTATCTGGTTAACAAACTTGAATATAAGTTGTTTGTTTTGTAGAATTTGAGTGCCTTAGAAGATTGTATTTTAAATAACAAAAGATCACATTCTTGCTTCATATTGTTTGGTGGGTGAAAAAAACTATTTCCTGTATAAGTTAGGCTACCTAGATGAACTAATAGTGGTCAAGTGAGCAAACCGATTATTCTAATTTTGTATTATCAATGACTAGTAATAACAAAATGAAATCTTATTAACCATCAATTAATTAAAATGTAAGTTAATTATTTTATAATATTTATATGACTTTTATAATAAATAGTATTAATGAAGATGTTCAAAACTAATCAATATTGTTAATTAATAGGTTTAAAATTTACTAGTTGAATTAAATAACTTTATTTATGAACCAGTACAATGAGATAAAATTATTAATAATTAAGTTGAAATTTATTCAAACCATAAATTTGTATATAATATATATTAAAAATAGTTAGACACGTAAAAAAATTAATATATATTCATTTAATTATTATATCATTATCTTAAAAATAAAAACCACATATTTATAATACCTAGATATTTAATGTTTATTATAAAATTTAGCCTAAGTTCGTGAAAATGAAATTGTTTTTAATAAATGAATTAAATTATAGTAAATAAATTATGTAATTTTACTTGATATTAAGAAGAAATCGGTAATTTTTTTTAATAATAAATTAAAAGGGTTTTGAGTTCAAACAAAAAATAATAATTAAATAAATAAACCAATTCTATTTTTAATATTTATATATATTTTTAAGGAATATATTCAACCTACTGTTCTAGATATGTATGGAAAAAACAATTATGTTTAAAATATATTTATCTAAAACTTTCTTAACAAGTTTCTTAACAAGCTTATTAACAAAAGCATTATCAATACAATAATACATGTTATTAGTGTAAAATTGGATTCTCCACCCTACAATCAATTAATAAAATATGTCAATTTACTAGCTAATAAAATTTAAATTGATAAAACATTTCAATTTACTATTAATAAAATATGTCAATTTACTAGCAAATAAAACCTAAATTGATAAAACATCTCAATTTACTAGTAGATAAAACCTAAATTAAGTGATTTCTAAACTTTAATCACTAACTAAAATTCAATATTTTTGCTTTAAATTAACTATATTTAAACCAAACAACATATATTAATTACTATATCAATGATTATATAAAATTTGACTCTTGACCCTTCAAGTACTTGATAACTCGAATTCATTGAAACTTCACATTCAAAATCCAGATTTAATGTCCCAGTTCTCAGATAAACCCTGGGAAGTTTTCTTTGTAGATCGATGGACTTCATCCTTCAGGTCCAGAACGAGGTTCGGTGAAATGCCGATATCATCGTCTGATCCCTTGAGCAGATAATGCAAATCAACCCCCGAGTCGGAATCTCGGGTTCGGCCTTGGTTGCCGCAAGAAATATCGGTCGCCGCAAAATTATCCCCGGTGCAGGAGGAAGGAAAATAAGTGGAACATTTCGAGCCAATCTCTTCCTCAAGGCTTTTCATCGCTTGGTTGACGAGCTCCTCGCTGTGAGAAAATTCTTCGTCGTTGTCGTCTGCTAGGGTTTTAACTATTTGCAGAATATTAAGATACCGATTTCGCTCTTCACCATGGAAGCGTTTAGGCTCTCGGACGTCAGTGAAATCCGGCAAAGCCTCGGGCTGGCGGTCGCGTTTTCTGAGCGGCACCTCAGTCATGATCGAGATACGGCCCGGAGATTCGAACACGGAACTCAACGATGCTGCAGTGACGAAATGAGAAGAGGATGATAGTTCCTCTGCAGCCAAGAACTCCTTTTTCCTGGTATTACCGTGGATATGGATAGCAGAAAGTATACGAAAGAAGCAACCAGTGGGTTTGGATTATATATCTCTACGATACATCATATCACAACTTCTTTCTGGCACCAGCAAGTGGGAGATCTGATGGAAGAATACAATTTTGAAGACGTAAGCCGTGACTCCTCGCGTTCGCCGTCTGTGCCTAATCCAGGGCAAGCTGTACATTGAATCGCTATCGCAATTAGGATAAATGTTAAATACACTGAATTAAGTCAATTAAGGTGTTTTACATCTTAGATGAAAATAAATTGCTATAAAACAATCTGACTTTATAATATTTCAACAAATTTATGATTGACACTTGATTTTCATTAAACACGCATCTTAACCAGGAGCAGGATTTTCATTAAACACGCATCTTAACCAGGAGCAAACCCCGGTGGTGGGCCTGCTATTGCCGCCTTGTTGTGTTCGAACATCTGACCCATCGGATGCCCCAACGGTGATTGTTCGACTCTCCACGATTATCATGGCGTGGACGGACATGGTAACGTATGGGCTGACGCAAACGATATTCTTTAGGTCATAATTGCATCTATTTTTCGTTGATTTCCGGGTCGTGTGCTGTCTTTTTTGGGATATGGGGATATGAATTTATGTATATTTATATGTAAAGATTAATTTTGTTTCGGTAAAATAGTTTGTTCAAGGTTATTATTATTATTATTATGTTTTAAGTAGAAATGGATTAATTTGTTATTTTTTTTTTGTGTGAAGTTGTTTTTGAGGTTTGATTTGTGATTTGAGGAGTCTTGCTTATGAAGTTTATTTTCAATTGGTTGAATTTGACTATTTATTTGTTAATTATTGTTAGTTTAATATTGATTTATGTAGCTCGCGAGGGTTGTTCTAGTAAGATTTCACTATTTATTTGTTAATTATTGTTAGTTTAATATTGAATTATATAAGAGTAAAATTATAAATGTGTAAATTTAGTAGTAATTATTATTTATTAAAAATTATGTAAATTTCTATACTTAGATAAATAATTTATTTATTTATTTCATATCTCAATTTATTAATTTTTCCCAAAATAAAATTATAGAATTTAATTTACTTATTAACCATTATTAATTTAGCTAACGGTTATCAATATAAATTATAATTTTGTATGAAATTTTGTTTCCTAATATAATTTTTAAATGTGATAATAACTATTTTTTTAACCTGCTAAGAACTAGTTTAGTTATAATTTTGTATATAATTTGTTCTCATAACATAATTTTTGACGTGATAAGAACTAAACTAATTTTAATACTTATTAAATTAGATAACACATCTCAAAACCTTAACGCCCAATAAAATCAATATTCATGATTTTACATAAGACCGTTCTCATTTTAGTTTTCAGTTATTAGCTTTAAATATTTAATTCGTCCTGCTCACTTCAATCAAGCGAGGAAGAGCCGTGTAAGCTGTAAAAACTTGAAAAAGAGGATGCTTATTATTAGCTGGATAACACATATATTCAAAGTTTGAAGCCCCGGCCATCTAAGAGTTCCGGACAACTAGAAAGGGAATGCATAGAACTTTCATTTTCAAAAAATATATAAAATCTTTAGAACATTTCCTTTTCAGAGGATGTCGTGCAATCTTTTCACCCGTTCCACCGACTTTGACATTCCTAATTTATTGAAAAGATAGGAAGTTTAGCAAATCCTATTTAGAGGTTGAAAAGAAATGAAAAATTATAATATTTCTTTTGGTAAGGCTGTACAAAATAATTTCCATTAATAAAAAAGATTTTAGATTGAATGCATAATTATTAAAAGGATTGATTTCGGAGTGCAAAAAATTTTGACCAAATATTTGTCTAAGTAGCATTAAAGTTTTAGAAATCAAATAAAATTACTTTATAATCTTTTAGCATTGTTGTACAAAATATTACTGAGATAATCGCAATGATGTTTCCAAATAAGAAGTGATAAGGTTCTAAGTACTAAAACAAAATAACAAAAATAAATGCCCTTGAGTGCATTAAGACGAGAGCCCAATGAAGGTTGACCATGAGTTTTCTTCGTTGATTCCATATTATCCATCGAAGCCACTAGTACACATGGCGCTCAGGAGAGATGCTAAAACCAAAAAAATTGTAGCAAAGAAAATACCTTCAATCTCAGATGACCACTGCAGAAAGGGGAGCTCCATTAGTTGGTGGAGAAATGTTGGGAAGTGAAGTTATGTTGACCAGTTGAACATCATTCACTACATGAGTCTTAGTGAGGTTCTGCAAGTCGGAATCAGAATCTGATACAACATACTTTTCCACTTGTTGCAAGTGTATAAGTATGCCATCCAAGCAGTACCAAATACTCCTTAGGAGGAGTTTTAGATCCTCCTAACTTGCAAACACTTTACTATTGTCCACTTGATTGCCTTGAAGCACCAAACAAAATAAGGTGTTGATTTGTTGATAACTTGTGAAAGAATGTTAGAAATTTCATCTTCTTCTTCTCAATTTCCCAGGTTTGAGAATCCAATAGAAATCGTGATTACCCAATTCCGAATTAGAGAAGTAGGCTTTGTCTTCAAATTCACGAGATTCAACATGTTCGATCTCCTTTATGATCTCTGGAGGAACTGTGTTAAACAAGGTTTCCATTGAGTTCCATCCGAATAGACATTTGGGATGATAAATAGAACTACTATTAGTGCCTCCCCACTGTCTTGCTATTCTCTGTCGAGGTGGTATAGTCACTCGAGGTTACGCAAGACTCACATCTGGTTGACTGAAGAAAAAACTAAACTCATGACTTCAAAAAATATTCACAAAGGAAACAGTAAGGGGACTCCCAAACAGGACTATGTCATCCCCAAAACCCAAACAATGTCGTGTTGGACAATACCCAAACAAAATGGATCCCTCACAATACAAAAACCTAATTGGGACACAATCTTCCATCAATATAAAGATTTTATGACTCTGAATTGCAGTGACCCTTGATAGGTGTCAATTACTTGTGACAGGAAAGTAATGCGAGAAATGACAGTTAGTATTAGAGTGTACAATCTCAAGACCTTTTTGAACCAGTATTTTCTAACCTCGTAGATACATTTTAAGACAAGAAGATTCGGTAGAAAATACAAGGACTGAGTATCCTTACCTAGAGACCAAATTTTGGAACCATATTGTATTGAAAGAAATTTGTGGCAACCATTTGATAGAAAATGACAACCCACATGATACCAAGGTGAAGAATTATCTACTGCATGCCAGACTACACAACTAGACATCAATATTAAGCAATGTGGCCCAAAATTAAGCACAATAAGCCACAAAATCCCCCATTGTAACACCATAAATCCATGGGAGAGAATACTATTAATACCGGATCAAAATATTCCCTCAATACCAAACCCCACATACCAAAATCAAGAAGTTGTAAGAGATGCCAAATTCCAATCCCTGGAGTGTTGATGAATGAAGCATGATCACCAATTCGAAGATAGGCCCTGAGGTTGTGATGTGGAGGATAAGGATAAAGAAAATTGACTTTGAAAACCTTTGAAACAACAGGACCTTAAAGCCTCAAATCCCTCCTTTGAGCAAGGATATCTCAATATATTGAGAGATGGTTTCTTCAACACCCAACGCACAATATCGAACAAGTATTGATAGACTAAGTCACAAATATCATTAAATATTGTAATATCTCTTCATAGTACATCATACGCTCACCAACCTATGAAATATCCACCCCATTTATAATGACTAGAGTAGGAGGAATGCCATGAGAGAAAGATACCGTTACTATTCCAGTGAAGGACAGAGATAAGACAAGTGTAAATTGTGGCATACTTGTTAAGTAATACATTACTTGTGTCTTGTGGTGAGCCATAAATGAGCCAAGAGCATGCATCCTTCTCTCCCATGGTTGACCACGTCAGAGCCATTATGGAAACCCCACCTAAAACTATTTGAGCCACACCAAAGATGATGAACAAAACCAACAATTTGTGTATCCATCTCCCATTACCCTCACATATTGATGAGAGAAAGTCGACAAATGTTGATGTCACATTCTCATAATACCACGCTTCCATGTATGGAGTGTGTGTCAACACTTTTCCATACCAACACGAATTAGTTAAGTGCTTGTTCCCATCCCCATGAGAGGGAGAAATTATAATAATTTTGTCATTAGTCAAATTACTAATTTATTCACTTTTAGCCTTTCACCCTGAATTATTACAAGAGATTTTATCCACTTAGGTCACAAAAATTGTTTCAATGTTAAATAGAAAAACTTTATGCACCCTATAGTAAGCATCAAGAAATAGACAAATGAAAATGCATTTAAAGGTTTCCTAATATGGAAGATTCGAATAAAACAAAAAACATGTGATGCAACCACGTCGCATCATAGTTCAAACACACAGTTTCGTAAAGAGAATCAATGGGCACTAGGAGCATGCTATAATCCACACTTGGGGAATTTTCTATTTGTTAAATCATTTTCCCATGTTACATTCATTATACAAATGGTCTCATTATATAGAATTAAGAGACCATAACAAATACATAATAAATGGAAAATTGGTTCCACTATTCCCTCAACAAATTCCCTAACTGTCTCCTATGATATTTCCTCAATATCTCCACAATTTTATCAACAATATTCATCCCTTCATTCACTCAATTTTCTCCATTTCTCATCCTTACATAGAATTTCTAGAATAATTCATTTATCCCCCTTTTTTTATGAGTTTTAAATTGGCCCATTTTTGTCCTTCCCTTGTGGTTCTTTGTCATTGGTCCTCCTCATTCTCGATCTTCTTTTCTTTTTCTTTTGTACCTATAAACACAAATATAAGATGAAGTCTATATAAAAAGGTGTCCATCCACTAGAGTATGTGGATTGACATTCGATGTTTCTGTAGGTTCTCTAAGAAGCTCGTTCTCATACGTGGTTCATCAGTTGTTCTTTATGTCGCAGATACCTTTTATCTATACCTGTTTTTGACCCTTCCCATATCTTTTATAATCTCTCTTCCGTGTTTCTGACTTACCCACGAGCCAATTGTTGGTGCCGCTGCATCAGAATCCTGAGGAACAAAAAATTCATGGTCTCCTGATAATGTGTTCCTCAACTCTTGCATACTCTCTCCCAAATTTCCTTTGACTCAATAGTCACTCATAAAAACCTCAACTTGAATGACCTACAACACATGATGACAAGTTGGTTTGGGTATACCACTAACTTTTACAATATGGTTTCAAACTTATTACAACCTCTAAGTGGAAACTCTCTCTTTCCTTGTAGGCTTACATCACATATGACTTAGGTACATACACTTTCTCAACTTTCAACTCAATACCATCAAATATACTCACTAAGGACCATTTAAACTCTTAAGGATTTTTTTTGATGGATTTCTTACGACACGCTAAACTTTATTTATACCTTGCTTCCTTTGCTTCTGTAGTGTTCATAAAGCTCCTGCTGCTTCCCTTCTACTTCGTGGGTGTGTCCATTTTATGCCATTTCATATTTTCTCCTTCTTTACATCCTTCCCCACACATATTATCCTTCTCCTCATTTTCTAGAAGTCCATATTCTTCAAATTCCTTTATCATCTGCTTATGTCATGGAGTCTTTGTCTTTCTTCACTTTACTATGGATTTTTTGTGAACCCTTTTTATGACTATTTATTGTCACCTCTCTCTTTTATCCTATGAGCTTCTCCATGCTCATTGTAAGCTACAAATAGTATCTGCAGTAAAAAGTATATTTCACCTTGCTACATAATTCATCACCAAGCTTCTCCCACTAAACTTGGCCTTTCATGGATTCTTCTATTACATCAAATGTGTCAAACTTTGCTTCTAATTGATTATCCCTTTGATTAATCCCTACATAAATTTTTCTTTTAGGAGGGCATCTCAATCCAACAAGATACCTGCCATCTTCTTCATTCACTCATCTGTAATTACATGCACAAATATGTTTCTAGTTGGAGGGTGTATAAGATCTAACAATACACCTATGACCTTGATTTGGAAAAATTAAATGACACACCATTGTCATGATTTAATATTCAAAAACATAATTGACGCACCATTGTTATGACTTATGAATTTGAAATGACTCTAACTCCCTTTTTTAGTCCAAAATTATACTCTTTACATTAATGGATCTTGGGTGTTGTGTACAACCAAAAATGCACCATTCATGACATTTTCATAACTCTTCACACTCATCAGGTCAATAATACCAACTTAACTTTTATAGGGAAAGTTAATATAACTTCATATTTGTAGTATTTTCTCTTTTACCTTACTTTTGACACTCAATTAATTCATAAAAGGAATTCATTAAAATTTGTTATGACTCCCCAGCTAGACTTAATGGTATCAACTTTGATTTTTTACAGAATTTTTTTTACATCCATAAACTTCAATTTAACTTTGACTTCAATATACAAGGGTTGCAATAGTGAATCCAAAAATTATTAATAAAAAAAAACATCTAAACTCTCTTGATCATAATGTGCCTCCTTATCAGAGTTAATATGCTTGACATCTCCAAAACACTTCATCCCTAATAACGCAATCGTTGTGATATACCCACAATCAAGAGCATGTTTGGATACAATGCAAAAAATATAAGTCTCTATAATATTTGGCAACTACTCTTAGGATCAATCTTACCATGACCATTATAAATACCTGCAATCGTTTATTCTCTTTAAACAAAATATATTTTACTCATCCATAAAACTAGAGTAGCATACTTATTGGTTATTCATCTCCAACATGTTTTATTTTTGTCGTTCTCATTATAAGAAAATCATTGAAATTGATACTTCCTTCGATCCAGATACTCAAGTTCATTGGAACATGAATGTTTGTGGGTTCATGGAACATTTTTTTACTAGAATGGGCTCATAAATTAAGAATCGCTCTTCATAAACCAACAAATGAAACTTTTGTTTAAGTAACAAAAGATTAAAGGAAAGAGAAGACTCATCGATGTATTTCTTTGAGGTATTATGTGGATGGTGTGGTATCCATTTGAAATTCCTCTCCATTGCCCACATGCCATGTCTCTCCCAATGTAGAGGGCTTCATCAAAACGAAGCTTAGGATTATCCAACCACTAATTGTAAGACCTTTCCTAATTGGTTCTTCTTGTTTGAAACTGCATATGGTGATGGTCCTCTTATCATCAGAAATATTTTACATCTTCCTTCCACCGATTGTCTCTAACACACCTTTTTCCCATAGTCTCCATTCATAACAATTATTTTACGTAGATCCGTCGGTCCATGTAGCTCCACGTTGCTCCAGCACAGATCCATTCACATCCTGCCCTTTTTCATTGAGAACGCTTTTTTTTGTCTTTTTATTTTAGCTTGAACTATGAGCTGCCCCTTTAATGAAATGTTTTATTCAAGGCTACTAATTCATATTCAACCTCCATCATCCTATGGTGCTCTCTCCGTATTGAATTGATTTTTTTTTCACACCAAGAACAAGCGGTACCATAATCAGGATACACACCTAAGCTTGCCCTTGTGCATTGCAGCTTCATCAATGAAAATAACTGGTTGAAAAAAATCTCTAGTTGAAAAATTTGTAGTCCACAACACCTCTTTTAAAGTAGGATACTTTACACGGACATGCATTCTAGCGCCGCAAAACTATGAAACACATGGAAAATATAATTCTTACTTGTGTTTGGCGTGCTCATAAATTATAGAATGAGTCTCTTCTTATTAATAAGGAGTTTTTTAGGTCTAGTTTGTTGGGAGATTCTTTGGAACTAGTTAGCCTCCTAGATTGATGTGTGGTTGAGATAGTCACTCAACCAAGAAATTGTGTGTCCAAGATAAACTAGGTATCTCGAAAAATAACTTGATGTATTTATATTATATTATTATTTTCATGTGAATCCAATTTTGAGTGTGCATTATCAAAATATAAATTCGTATGACATTCGGTATGGGCTTGACCTCGCCTAGCCTCCCATATGGGACTGTTGAGGGAAATAAAGAGTATGTGTGATTATGTAGTTTTCTTTATAGAATAGATTTTCTGTCGTGTGCGTTTTGTCTTTCCGTCATTTTAATAGCAACCAGAGGAGCCAATAATATGTATGTGTGATAATATAATCTTACCTATGATGATGAAAAGTTGTGTGCTTCTTTTCTCAATATCCTAGTTCTCCTCAAAATTGAACAGTTGAAATCGGCTAGCAACAAAGTCGTTCTACAATCAAATTTTTTTTTAGAGATCACATAGTTTGATGTCAGGAGAAGCATGGTGTGGTGGCCTGGATGAAGAATCAGTTTAGTGAGGCGTGTTCAAATAAATAGTAGTGAACATTAATTTATTTGAACTTCATGGAAACTCATTTTTTTCTATTTGTGGAGAAACACATCATTTGCGTTTGATTATTTCCACCTCGTATCCTATGTTAGCGGTTCCTTGTTCTTTTCGAGGCACATGTATCACAGTCTAGGAATTAGAATGAAACCTTCTAGGTTATTTACGAATTCCTACAATTACACATGTATTGACAATGTATCCTCCAATGAAAATGGTGATTGAGCTTCAATCCCCCCTACACTACTCATGGAAACATTTTAATGTTCTGCATGGTGTTGTTACTACTTTCCAAAAATTGTATCATGGTTGCCAATTCTATGAAATTACTTGTGGTGGGCGATTGGGGAAGAAAAGATTTATACAATCAATCCCAAGTTTCTGCACAGATGGGGAATATTGCGCAACTGTTGAACGTCGATTTTGACATTTCAATTGGAGATAATTTTTGTGAAGATGGGTTGAATGCAACAAATGCTCCAAGCTTTGAGCAATAATTCTCTATTATTTATATCGCCAATTCACCAATAGCCTTAAGACGCCATGAAATTTTATGTGTTGTGTTTGAGCTGTCATACCAGATTATTGTAGGCATTGTAGGTTTTTGTGGGTTATGTGTGTCTATCCATTTGTCCTTAAAAGGTTGAGACGATTGGCATAATTGTAGGTTCGAGAGGGGAGCACATTGTTGCATTGCTTAGTGAGCGTGAAATGTTGTGTGTATATTCAAAAGGGGAGTACACCTCCAAGTCCAATCGATCATGTGGAAGAGTTTTTGGAAAGCACTGAAGTACGTCCTATGTGTGGAGGGATCAATGATATTTTGAATGGTTGTTGAGTGGATTCGAAATATCCTTGTGCACATAAATTGTTCCATGAGCACTTGATCACTCAACCGCTACATTGCCTGTCAATTTTCTTGACATGCATTGCGACCACTTTTTGCATGGAATGTGGAGGTGTTAAGATTGGTGGCGGAGTTAGAGAAATTAAATTAAAGCGTTGTCGATAGCGGCCTATGGTGATCCGCTGGTGGAATCCCTTGCTGCACACTAAGAAATGTTGTGTGAAGTCTTTCTTGTGGCAGAAGATACTGGCAAGTTTGACTATAGTTATGGAGCTGCCTATTGAGATGATGGTATTGAACAAAAGTGGAATTGAATTAAGAAAAGCGGGCTTACTCACTCTCTTCTAGGATTTTATGTGTTGGTTCTAATGGAATCATAGTAAATGTGGATATTGGATTTTCCCTTAATGCATAAAAGCATGGTTATCTTTAAATCATTTCTTGTGCTTGTATTGTTATTTAGTATTATTTTATTTAGTATACATATTGAGATTCATGACCTAAATATGAAGTCTTTTTGCTAGAATTCGTGACTCTAACTGATGATAGTTAAAGCATGGAGATCCAAGACCAGTTTGCCAAAGCTAAAAATAAAGATGCCAAAGATTCAAAAATACAAAGCCTATGATGAGTGAAGACCATGATGGGAATATTCAAGTGAGAAAGAAGTGATGTGCTATAGCATATGAATGGTGTGGTGTATCCATGATGAGTGGTAAAGGATCTAAAGGGCAGCATAGTGAGAGTTTGTTTGAGTTTGTAGAGTAGAATTACAAGCATGTTGAGTCACACATCTTAACTGTAAGTAAGTCTATGGTGTTTTGTATTGGTCCTTGAAATGTTTGTAATATTATGTACCAGAAGTTGTGTTGTAAGCCTTCTAAGGCATGTGTACCACCATGAAGTTCTTGGTAATCTTAAAACCACTTTGTAATTGCAAGTTTGTGGTCATATAGAAACCACTTTGGAAGTGCAGGTTTGTGGTAAACCAGAAACCACTTTGTAGTGTAGGTTTGTGGTCAGCCAGAAACCACAAGTGAGAGAATGAAGTGGATAGGGATTCCTATAGGCATGGTTTAGGGTCAGCTTAAAAAATCCTATGCATGGTTTAGGGTAAGCCAATAAAAACCACTTCATGGTTATGGGTAATTTGAGAAAACCAAAGTTGATAATGGAGGAGGATTTATAGGTACATGTATGCAGATAGATTGGTTGATTGAATCATATACAGAAAATACATGCTAGTTGACTAGATGTTGCAACAGTTGGTACCCATGAATTTCAGTAGATGGTTTTTCCTTTATATGGATCTCAGCATATTCTTTTTTATCGTGTTTGTAAACACCAAGATCACAAATAGAGTTTTTTTATTGAGATTAAGGTTAGCAGCCATTAGGGGGAGAATTGGAAAATATAATTCCTACTTGTTTTTGGTGTGCTAATAAATTCTAGAATGAGTATGTTCTTATTAGTCAGGAGTTTTTTGAGTTATAGTTGGTTGAGAAATTATCTCCAACTAGTTAGCCTCCTAGATTGGTGTGTGGTTGAGACATTCACTCAACCAAGAGATTTTATGTCCAAGATATACTAGCTATCTCGAGACATAACTTGATGTATTTATTTTGTATTATTATTTTGATGTGAATACAACTTTGAGTGTGCATTATAAAATTCTAAATGAAATACCTCAAAACTACACGTAGGTTCTTTGCTAACTCGATTCATTCATTGATTTTTGGTTTCAAATTCAACAAAGTTTTATTCGAATGCTACTTCAATGAAACACGCTCTTCTTTGAAGCTTCAATGCTAGTCTGTCAGGAAGCGTACAACACTGGTCTATTTGTCAATAAATTTCCCTTTAAAGGGAGATCCTCTTTAAATATCATCTCAATGATGGAAACACGAACCTCCATAACTATAGGATCTATGTTGAATGCCAACCACAAATATTTCTCCTACACAGAACCAAGAAAAAAACAACGATCTTTGTAACTCATGATGGTTTCATTCATGCAGATGTACATATGTGTGCTTTCACCTCTATTTGGCTCTCTTCAATTTATAGGTAGTAATAAATATTTCCTTTTCATGCCACACCCTCACATAACCTCTCTTTACAACAATCAATATAGAAACAATCCTTATACCCACTTCCTCGCTTTCATACCAAAATAATCAAACCATGTCGCATCAAATTTAAAAAACACAGTTTTGTAAAGAAAAGCAAGGGGCATGGGAGAATGTTGTAATCCCCATGTGGGGAATTTTATATTTATTAAATAATTCTCCCGTGTTACACTCATTATACAAATGGTCTCGTGATATAAAATTAAGAGAACGTAACAAATGCATCATAAGTGGAAAACTTGTTTCATTGTTTCATGAATATCTATATGATTTTTTGAACAATATTTATCCCCAAATTCACTATATTTTCTCCATTTCTCATCCTTACGTAGAATTTATAGAATAAGTCTACACTATTACATTTATTCATCATAGAATTTATTAAACATTACAGAAGTGAATAATTCATTTGGACCCTTTTTGATGAGTATTAAATTGGACCCATTTTGTCCTTCTATTGTGGTTCATTGTCATTGGTCTTCGTCATTCTTGATATTTTTCACTTTTTATTTTGTACCTGCAAAAAAAATATAAGTATTCATCCACTAGATTTACATGGGTTATCATCCATTGTATAAAATATTTATCTAGGAAGCTCGTTATCGTACATAGTAAATCAATTTTTTTTTTGTTATGAAACCAGGTCCAAAAATAGAAGAGAAGAGATATCAACGCCTTAGAAATCAGCCACTTCGAGGGGGCAACCTCCAATACAGTACATAAATGAACAATTCTTGGATGATACAAATGAAAAAACCTCCTTCTATATATAGGGGTCCATGGGATCACATATAATCCTAGCCGACCTAAAAATAATAATGTAAGGGAACAATAATAACAATATGGGGGTTACAGGGGCACAACAATAACAATAAGGGGGCTACACTAATAAAATAAGGTACTACACTAGTAATATGGGGACCTAACATGCCCCTCTCCTTCAAAAAATTGTTGTCCTCAACGCTTGAGTAGCTTTGGATGCTTATGTATAAAATTATCATCCTCCCATGTAGAATCTTCAGTGGGTAAGTTCTTCCACTTGATGAGATACTCTGAAATTGATCGATTTCGTAGTTTTCGAGTTCTTGTTTCCGTGACTATTTCAGGTTCCAATATGATTTTTTATTCCTCATCAAGTTCTGGCAATATTTTTTGAACTAGAAGTTTGTCACCTATAACCTTCTTTAAGTAGGAAACATGGAAAACTGGATGCACTCGCGAAGAAGAAGGAAGCTCCAAGTTGTATGCCATAGTACCAATATTTTACAACACCTTGTAAGGACCATAGTATTTTGGCGATAATTTATTATCCTTCTTAGCTTGCTTGATGGACATTTGTTTGTATGGTTGTAGCCGTAAAAATACCTAGTCTCCTACATCAAAACTTCTCTCGTTGCGATATTGATCTGCCTGTTGTTTCATTCGATTTTGTGCCAAATTGAGGTTATCCTTTAAGAGTTGGAGAACTTGTTGTTGATGCTCGATGTGATATTCCACTGCTTTCACCTTAGAAATTTCTCTTAAATATTATGTGATGGACGATGGATGATGTCCATAAATTTCCATAAATGGGGTCATTTTTTATGTAGTATGGAAGGAAGTGTTATACCACCATCCTGCCAGAGGTAACCACTTGACCCATTGTGTTTTTTTATCAGATACAAAACAACGAAGATATCCTTCCAAACATTTTTTCACTATCTCAGTTTGACCATCAGATTGAGGATGATAAGATGAGCTATGAGCTAGTTGAGTACCCAAACAAGAAAATATTTCTGTCTAAAAAATTCTAGTAAAAATGGGATCTCTGTCGCTTACCATAATCTTTGGGTTTCCATGTAGCTTTTGAATTGTCTCCATATAATGCATTAGCAACTATATTTTCTTTAAATGGATGAGATAATGCACAAAAGTGTGCATACTTGGTAAGTCTATCAACTACCACCATGATGACACTCTTTCCTTCGGACTTAGGTAAACCTGTGATAAAATCCATTGAAATATCCTCCCAACGTTGACTTGGAATGGATAAAGGTTGTAGAAGACCCAAGGTCTTAATTGCCTCAACTTTATTTTTCTGGAAAACCAAACATTCTGCCACAAAATTTTGAATATCAGATTTAATGCCATCCCAAAAAAATTCTTTCTTCACCCTGTGGTAAGTTTTTAAAAATCCTGAGTATCCTCCTCAAGGAGAAGTGTGCAATTCCATAAGAATATTTTGTTTTATTTAGGAATTCTTACAAAGATATAAGTGATCTTTGTACCATAAGGAACCATTTTCCAACTAAATGTATCAGATGTACTAGGATATTGCTTCAAATTTTGAATGAGTGTCCACACTTCTTCGTCCTTCTTCCATTCATCTCTTGCTTCGGTTATCCAATCTAGTTGGATAATAGAAATTGCACAAAGCAATGCTTCCACCTCTTCATCCTTTCTTGAGAGTGCATCTGCAACAACATTTGGCTTCCCTTTTTTGTAGATGATTTCAAATTCATAACCCAACATCTTTGTGACCCATTTTTGCTGCTCTTCTGAAGATAGTATTTGTTACAAAAAGTGTTTAAGACTATCATGATCAGTTTTTACCTTGAAGTGCCTTCCCATTAGGTAAGGCCTCCATTTCTTTAGTGCATGTAGTATTGCCAACATTTCCTTCTCATAAATATCTTTCCGTAAATACTTTCCTTTGATTGGACGACTTTCAAAAGAAATGGGTCTTCCTTCTTGCATTAATACAACAACAATTCCATTTCCTGAGGCATCACATTCCACAATAAAGGTTTTTGTGAAGTCTGGCATAGCTAAGACTGGTGCTAGGCACATTGCCTCTTTTAGATGTTCAAAGGCCTTAGTTGCTTTAGGATTCCATGAAAATGCATCTTTCTTCAATAATGTTGTTAGAGGTGCTGCTGTTCTCCCATAATTCTTAAAAAACTTGCGATAATACCTTGTTAACCAGAGAAATCCTCGCAACTGCTTTATGGTTGTGGGGACTTTCCATTCCTTATTGGATTTAATTTTTATTAGGGTCTACCTTAACACCCTCGTGAGATACAATATGACCCAGATATTCCACTTCTTGTACTCCAAAGAAACATTTGGATGTTTTTGCGTATAATTGTTTCTCCTCCAATACTTTGAGCACCCTGCCAACATGTTGAACATGATCCTTCCAAAACCTATTGTAGATTAGTATGTCATAAAAAAAAACTAGCATAAATTTTCTATGGAAGGGTTTGAAAATGGAATCGTCAACCCTTGAAATGTAGAAGGTGCATTGGTAAGGCCAAAAGGCATGACCAAAAATGCATAATGACCCTCATGAGTTCGAAATGTTGTTTTCAGAATATCTTCAGTCCTCATTCTAATTTTATGATATCCTGAGCGAAGATCCAACTAGGTAAAATAAATAGCGCCATGTAATTCATCCAATAATTCATCAATCACAAGAATGGGAAATTTATCTTTAACAGTTAGCTTATTGAGCTCCATATAATCCGGACACATGTTCCATGATCCATCCTTCTTGTGCACCAATACTACTGGAGCAGAGAAAGAACTTTGACTAGGTTGAATTATACTAGCTTCTAACATTTCTGCAATCATACGTTCAATTTCTCTCTTTTGGACATAAGGATATTTGTAAGGCCTGATGTTTGGAGGAACACTTCCTGGAATCAAATGAATAGCATGATCATGATCACGAATCGGTGGGAGTCCTTTGGGAGTATCAAACACCTTGGAATGATTGTCCAAGACTTTTCGGAGATCTAGAGAAATAGATGATTTTGATGTTGGAACTTTTAGTGAACATAACTCTGCAATTACACCTTGTTGTTATTTCTTCAGAAGCTTTGTCATGACATTAGAGCTTATTATCTTTCCCAGCTTTCCTGCAATACCCCATAATTCGATTTCCTTTCCTTCTGAAAAACATTTCGAGAAAAAATATTGAAAATTGAAAGCTACCATTCCCAAAGATTGTAACCATTGTACTCCTAGTACAACATCAGCACCTCCCATTGGAATGGAAAGCATTGGACTATTCAATACATACTCCCCCATGGTTAGCTTGATATCATTCCATTTTCCAGAGAAATTTATAGTTCCTCCATTTGCAACCATGACTTGACATTCTGGTGCTGGGTATAGGAAAAAATTCATTTCCTTGGCTACCTTACAATGAATTAAATGATGGGTGCTACCTGAATCAATCAACACAATTACCTTTTTCTTCTTGATATGTCCTTCTGTATTGAGAGTTTGAGGAGTGGTAATTCCTTCCAATGTATTACACGATATGGTCGGACTCATTTCTTCTTCTTATAGGGTTGGTTCTTGGTGTATATCCTCTTCTTTTGAAGTTTATTATTCATTTTCTTCCTCCTCTTCACAATCTATGTAAAATAATTTCTTCTCAACACACTTATGAATTTTAGTGTATTTTCTATCACAACTGTAGCAAAGCCCTTTTTATCTTTTTTCTTCCAATTTTTGTGGTGTCAACCTTGTAGTTTGTGGAAGTATAGGAGTAGCAATACTTCCATCTTTATATATGTGAGTGGTAGGCTTCCTTGTCGCCATAATTTTACATTCAATTTTTCTTGCCAACTTGAATGCCTTCTCCAATGAATCAGGTTCCCAAACGCGAACTTCATGTTGGATGTTATCCTTTAAATTACCTATGAAGACATTAATCCTGTGTTCCTTTGGAATATCAGTTACCCTTATATTCAATTTTTGGAAGTCCTCAATGTTCTCCACCACTGAACCCTTTTGTTTGAGATTTATCAATTGACTAAAGAAGGTGTTGCTCTTTGTATCCTCATAATGTGCTATCACTTCCTCCGTAAAAATTGATCAAGTGACAATTTTTTTACGAGAGCAAAGCCATTGATACCATACAAATGTATTTTGTTCTAAATGTAAAGTTGCAATACGTACCTTTTGTGTGTTTTTCACATTATTGAGATGAAAATATTGCTCCATCTGTAGTATCCATGTTATAGGATCCTTGCCATCAAACTTCCTCATATCCTTCTTTGGAATATGGCGGTTCTTCCATTCAACATTAGAGTTTATGAAATCATGATTAACATTTATTTTTTTCTCATCATGATTTTCCTCTACTATCTTTTCGACATTAGGAAACATTTCTTGTATCAACTTTGTCAAACCTTCCATTTGTGCATTTAGATCATTCTTCATGTTTTCCATGTTGTCTTTCATGTCAGCCATCTTAGCTTCCACGACTTTCTTCAAAGCTTCCATTTCATTTTTTTGTTGCTCTTTACGAGAGAAAAATTTGGTGCACTTGCTCTTGTAATTTTATATGTCATGTTGCAATTCTTCATCTTCATGAGTCATAGTAGAGCCTTATAAAGGCTTAATGGGTGTTGAATTATTCTTAGGAGGCATTTTATAACCGAATACTGATATCTATTCTACAATATGCCATTGGAATCAATTCAAACTGATTTTTCATACAAGAATTATGCAATTAAAAAAAAAATAATACACACCTTTTTATTGATTTTGAGGAGCTCAATATTGAAACTAAATTATCTCTGTGAATTCGGATCTTTAATATCTAAAATTCGGCCCTATAATAGCCCTCTGAAGCGTCTTTCAATTGCCACAGGTGTCACCTGATTTGGATTCTTCAAGACAAAGTTATGCCCAATGTACCAAAATGACCTAATTATGGAATGGTTCAGTAGAGAAAACTTGTACTGCATTCCATTTGTCACTGTTTCCTCCTTCCACTCTGAAATTGATAAAAATGAAACTACAATCCGTGTACTTGTGGCCACTTTTTACAAAATTCCAATCGGATGCTCACAGTGAGAGTTATGATGATTTTCCTAGGGTCACCTATTTGAGATGAAATTTGGAAGCCTGAAACAACACTAACTTCAACAGATCATATCTCTGAAAATAATTCGAATAAAGCTCTGAATTTTTTCCACGACATTCCTTAGGATTTCGGCTTCTCTGTGTAAACATTTCAACTTCTAAACCCTCACAGAAAAAAGTTATTACGAAAATTCCATGATGACTTGTTTAGGTTAAATTAAGGAGCCTCCAAAAACCCCTAACTTCCACAAATCATATCTCTGAAAATATTGCGAAACAATATTTGAAATTTTTCCACGACGTTCCTCAGGATTTTGGCTTCACGCTCTACAAATTTAAGCTCCTGAATCTTCGTAGAAAAAAATTTATAGCGAAAATTCCATGATGACCTGTTTGAAGCAGCGAAACCCTATAATCCAAATCTCTGATACCAAATGTTATGAAAACAACTCCAAAAATAGAAGAGAAGAAATATCAACGCCATAGAAATCAGCCACTTCAAAGGGGAAACTTCCAATACATTACATAAATGAACAATTCTTGGATGTTACAAATGACAAAACCTCCTTCTATATATAGGGGTCTATGGGATCACAATATAATCCTAGCCGACCTAACAATAATAATGTAAGGGAACAATAATAAAAATATGGGGGTTACATGGGCACAAAAATAACAATAAGGGGGCTACACTAATAAAAATAAGGGATTACACTAGTAATATGGGGACCTAACATTTTTTGTCACGAATAACTCTTATACGTATCTATTTTTTCCCATTTCCATATATGTCATCATCTTTCTCCTTTATCTCTAGCTTACCCACAAGCTTGTTGTCGATACCCCTACATCAACATGGGTAATAATGAGAATGAGCTAAGTACCATAATCATTTTGAAGTCGTTTCTCTATATAATGTTTGTACTAGATCTGTGTAACAACAATCTTCTGTGTATTTTTATTAGATACTAATTTTACCACTTACATCTTCTTTAAAGAATAACATTAGAATTTAAGGAATATGTATGATTAGTCCCTGTCATCAGACAGCTAGGGCTATAGTGATCGAAAATTTCTAGTTAGCATTAGTCTGTATGGCAAGTAATTTAGGTTTTTAGAAACTGAAATTTTTGCAACCTATAAAATTCATGGATTACTTTTTGACAACCAATAAAATGATTTCCTGACTTATTAGCCACTTCCCGAGGAGAAGAGGCTATAACATGGGATTATATTTATGTGTCATTGGTTATTAGCAACCTCAAACTAGTGCTAGCATTAGTTGGTCAGTATTAAATGTTATTTTTTTCGGGATGCCTATTTAAGTTTTAAAGAAAATTCTTGAGTCACTATTACTTACACGGCACTATTAATTACGCTAAGCTGCTCTGGCACTAAAATAATTGCCTCGTTGTTAAATTACAGGATAGCCATTTGTTGAGATTTTGTATGGCACTACCCACTTGTAATCACTTAGAAAGACTCCAAATACTATATCGGTTCTTCTTTGTTTCCCATTTTCCACTGCATTTCTGAAGGGGTTTATTCTTGGCTAACTATATAACCTACGCAAGAAAAGTGTTTCAACCTTAAGGTATAAGTTATCACTCTCTGAAAAACACTTCTCTATTCTCGTAGGTTGGTGAACACCACTTCTCTAGTCTCGTAGGTTGGTGGCTATGGATAGAATGAGTAGTGGCCCAATCCTATTCCATCTCTTCGGCTGGAACAACCATAATTCAGGTGTCGTAACCACGAGAAACAAGAATGAATGAATGCACCATCCATCTCAATTAACTTGCAACTCCTAAAATCACCTTCTATAACGAAGAAGAGGTAGGGGGTTTCTTCTCAATATTTGGAGCTCCAAATCATAGATCCCATTAATTTTTAGAAAGTTAGATGAATATGTCTCATTAGTTGGATTAATAAGGAAAAGTATACTTACTATGTATAATGATATATTCCTCAAGCTTCAAAACTACCCACTAAATCAATATCTATTTCTGATAATACCAATCATAGAAATATTATGAAATCTAGGTTCTCCATTTTATACGACAACAATTTCTCAAGTTGCATTCTCGGGTACCCTCCCATGGACCCTGCCTTCTCACATTTTCAAGAAATTCTCAGTCTCCTCAATGTTCAGTGTTTATTCTTCCCTTAAAAAGCTAGCATAAGCTTCCATTTGGATTTCTTCCAAAATGGGCATTTTGGCTTGTTGGTTGTTCCGGGGACCTTGTATGTTTTTTAGGATTTGATGGGCTCTGTTTCAAAACTCTAGTCTGCAAACCTCTTACGCAACAGAATAGAAAAAGAGAAGGTAGAGAGTACTAACTATTTCTGAAAAGTTTGTTTGTTTAACTTTGGTCCATGATCCTGCACTTGGCTACTAGAAACTAGTGGCAAGGAAATACCATAAAATGCCCTAATTTATTACTGGAATGTGAAATTCCCTTACTGACCTTTCTTCTTAGCAGAATTACTCTCACAAGTGTAGCCACTGCTCAATTTTTTAAATTATTACTAAAAAAAAATCTCGCAAGTGTATCCGTAGCTCACTTTTGTAAATTCTTACTAAAAAAACAACAATTTGTTGAGCCCCCTTACTCTCTAAAACCCCATATTTTTGGGTTTTTTACCCAGAACTGAAAGCAAGCCCTTCATTTACATCAAGCCCCGCAACATCCATCATACTAGAGGCCTAACTGATTTAACCTCAATCCCAATTTCATCGATACCTAACTTGACATGGTGATGCTCACTGTGTAGTTAAGGATCGATATTGAGAGCCAGTAAAACCAGCATAGGACCAAACCTAACTGAAACTACAGGCTCTTCTACTGGCAAGCTTACTGGGCTTATATGGTTGTGCTTAGATGGCAGGTCGTTCCTGTACTATAAGTTAAGTCAAAGGTTTCAGGGTTCGAGCGAAGCCTCGAGTCATACATGGCCTACATGGACTGTAGCAACCTTAACGCGGTATGGAGTGGAACTAATAATGATGGATTAATAATTCAACCCTTCCCCTTCATGAAATAATAGGGATCCTTTTTAGCCTTTGGAATCATAGAAACCCCATTGGGATTGCATGAAGCTAGGATTTCATACCTATACGGAACATACCTTACTCTTTAGCCATGTACCTACAGATAATAGACCTCTGAAAATGTCTAAGTGTTGTTACAATCTGTTTTCCTACCAAGGCTCAAACTGGAGGCCACCCTTTGTTTAAATTTACCAGGTCCCATCCTCTATTTTATTATGGCCTCACCCCTTGCTTGGATTCATGTGAAACCTGCTTCATTGCAACTTCCCACCCCAGTGCTGGAAACGAGAAAGCGAGAGAATAAAGCTAGATAAATCATATCGGTGAATTCGATAAACCAACCAACAAAACACCTTTGCATACACCATAATTTTTGCCCTCTCAGTAAATATATTGGTCATCAGCAAACTACGAAATGGAATTTGATGTCTATCTTATAATGACCATAACTCAATAGATGTGCTAGAAACAACAATTAGCTCTAGACTCTGAAGTTAAAAAATATGCATAGTTAATTCATAAACAAATAAAAAATAAAAATATAAAAGCTACTCATAACACCATGAAACCATGCATATATACAACAATTAATTCAAGCTAACGTAACTAAAGTAAAATAATATACATTATGGGTGCTCGCAGGGACTTGTTGCCCCACAACCCTTCTTTTCATATATTAATTTGAGATTCCACAACCCCTTGTTATTTCTTAATTAGACAATGTGTTATTTCTTAATTAGACAATGTGATGAGATATAATTATGTAGAATTATTTATGTCAACATATCAAATATGTTTTTCACAAAGAGTATAAGACTTAGAAAAAATAATTTTCCCATTTCATTTTTAGAGTTATCCTAAATTGTAATACTTAATAAGTAAGGATGGATTCAATCTTTATCTTTAAGTATTTGTGTTTGTAATAAATATTCAACAAGCTATTACAATATTTAAATCCACTTTTCAAATGAATATTAAAGTGTTGCTTAAATTTTTTGTTTTACAAAGTTTATGAAAATTTGAACGATTGTTTAGTTTCATGGGGTTAGATTCTATCACATAAATATTAATGTAGGTACTTAGAGTTATGAGTGCTTCCTATCTTAATGCATTGACATGGACTTATTAACTATAGATTTTAATGTTGCCGAGGCATGATTATGGTTATATGTATGATTTGGGATTTAGTATTGTTTTATTAACTATAGATTTTAATGTTGCCGAGGCATGATTATGGTTATATGTATGATTTTGGATTTAGTATTGTTTTAAGTGTTGTTAGGGGAGAAACTACAATAGCCCTAGACTTCCCTTTTCTTATCCAAGTTCTCATGGGTGAATTTCTTTCTTTATTAGCTTGTTTCGTTTGGTTCAATAGGTGAATTAGGTGAATTTTGACATGGGTTTCAACTATTCTATAAGGGTATTTTTTGCAGCGCATTGTATTAATATCTTGAGAGTAAGAATCATAGCCATAAATTTGTGCATTCTTATTTTACACATCATGGAGTGATTTCTTGAATTTTGGTCTTCTTTTTTTTCTCAGGATTAAGGCTATGATTATTAGCTTCTACGGTTTGGTTTTCAATTGAATTATTATTTCTATATTGGATGTATAGAAAGATATTTTTCATATGCATTATAAAATTTCTATGAGTGCATGCATTTTGTTGTTTGTTGTGTCTAAAAATTTTCTGAGTTTGCAAAGATAGGTAATTCTTATTTCCCTGGCACTTTGCATGTATTTGTTGTTTTATAAGTAGCAAAAAAAAATAATTTTGATGAAAATTTTATAATTACAACTTTTTATTACCATTACTAATTTTCATTTAATATTAATGGTTTTTTTTTTTTAAATTTAAATTTATATTTTTTAACCAAGTAATCTCACTATTTATGTGTAACAACGATGATAATAAGAAAATGATAACTATATTTCTAACTTTAAAATAAGGAACCACTTAAAGTTGTCTATAATGTGTGTGCACATTTCATTCTATTATTATACCTGCCGTAGCAGGTATATTGCATTAGCTTTGTTAATGATTTGACATTAATTTAGTTGTCATTTAAAAAAATTTATGTTTTTACATAGTTTAACTTTAGCTATGTTTATTATTTATTTATTTCGATTATTTAAATTTATTTATCTATTGATTAATAAATTTCACTTATTATTACAAAGTGTATTGTAATTCACGCCTTTAATTTATTGAATAGGTGGCTGCTATGTCCGCTGTCATAATGATATGCGAGCCTTTCATCCCAGTGACCTAGGTTACCATCTCGTGGTTCAATAACATTAATCACCAAATTAATGTGAAGCGGTACCATATACTTTTATTACCGTGTGACATGTTACCCCTGGAGCCATATGCGAATTATTTGCAAAGTCTCTTCATATAAAGATTGTAGCACCGACACCTGTAGGCTCATCTACCGATAGCTGTCGGTCTATTATAACTCAGAAAAATGCATGCCACTCAACTCTATTGCCCAGGTATCATCCATTAAGGCCATGTGATGGTGGTCCTATACGAATTAAATTATAAAATTTATTTCATAGGCCAAATGAAATGAGCAAGGAATATTTGTTTCTCGATTTTTGTTTTTCTCCTCCCTGCTGCATGTTGCCTTTAGTCTTGTGTGTCTCCCTGGTTGTTTGGGAATTGGGACCATAGTTTTATTGTTATTGTTATTATTATATTATGACTGGCTTTGCTATTCTAATTTTCTGGGTGTGTGCACTTACAAGGATCTTAATTTGGATTTCTTTATATTTAAATAGACTAAAATGAGATCAACTCGGAGTAATAACTTCTTAATTGATATAATATGAAAAGAGATATTTGTCTACATTTAAATATGGGTGAACCTTATTTTATGTTTATGCTTCTTAAGATAGAGACACCTCTATAATTAGAAATGTGATAGAAAAACAAAAACAACATATTTAAATAAACAAAAAAATTATGACCGTGTGTGCACTTACAAGGATCTTAATTTGGATTTCTTTATATTTAAATAGACTAAAATGAGATCAACTCGGAGTAATAACTTCTTAATTGATATAATATGAAAAGAGATATTTGTCTACATTTAAATATGGGTGAACCTTATTTTATGTTTATGCTTCTTAAGATAGAGACACCTCTATAATTAGAAATGTGATAGAAAAACAAAAACAACATATTTAAATAAACAAAAAAAATTAAAATTTAACTTAAAGAAAAAGAATTTACTTAAATGTATTATAAAACAAAATGTAACTATATTATATATACAAATTATTAGAAATTGAAAAATATAATTAATGAAAAAACACATTCCTAATGAGTAGAATATCAAATCTATCCAATATCTAAAAAATCAAATTAGTTAACTAAATTATATTATTATTAAATTTTAGAATATATAATGAATATATCAAATATATAACTATACAAAGTATTAAACAATTTTAATTCTTATATATTATGTAATGTAATTATATTTATAGAAAAAAAACATTAGAAATTGAGAAATCTAATTTAAAAAACTCATTAGTAATGAGTAGAATATTAAAACTATTCAATATCTAAAAACTCAAATTGGTTAACTAAATTACATTATTAAATTTTAGAATACACATTAAATATATAACTATACAAAATATTAAACAATTTTAATTACTATATATCATGTTATGTAATTTTAAGTAAAAATAGCATGCAACTTTTTGAATAATAACAATAAATTCCTTTAATTATATATATAACTTATATTTTTTGTTATTATAAATTCTTATAATAATATTTTTATTATTATTATTATAAATTTTCATAGAATATTAAGTATTCATAAATTATATTTTTGTAGACATATTTAACCAGAACAACTACTCTTTGGAAAATGTAAAATCTTCTATATGGTTTTCTCAACAGGACAATATGACATTGTTATTGTGGTTGGGTGGAATTGGATTTAACATTAACGTAAATTCTTATTTTTTACTTTAATTTAGATATATTTAAACTAAACTAAGCAGCAAATTTATTACAAAGCAAATCTTCATACACATGCTCAAACTCAAATTGCAACATTTCTAGATTTACATTAAGCCGCAGGTAGTAGCTACTTTGTAGCCCTTGTTATTTAAGAAACCACTTAAAGTTGTTTATAATATATGTGCATATTTCATTTCATTATTAATTACAATAATTTTTTATTTTAAATTATTTTTGAACCTAGATAATTAACCAATAATTATTTAAAATTAATTTTAGACAATAATCATATTTCTTGTCCATAGCTATTAAGTCTCGTGGCTTACTTCCTATAGATATATATAACTTAACTATATAGTAAATGACTACCAAGCCAATGATGAATAACTATCATTCGAGTGTTTTTGTGATATGATAGGATAAAGCTCCATTTTAACCTAATCTAATATGTATATTTTTAATTTAGCTTTTTATGTTCAACATGGCGCTAAGAGCCAATAATGTTTCTTTCCTTATATTTAATAAGTCTATTAAACACTTGTGTTTTTTTGTTTTTGTTTTTGTTTTTGTTTTTTTTTTTTTTTTTTTTTTTGGGAATGAATAAGTTTTTAATGTAAAAGAATCTCGTAGTTATATATCTGTATATGTTTAATATTTGAAATCAGTAAATATGTTTTTAATATTTAAATTAGCTATTGCTTTTAAAGGTGTAAAGATATATTGAAGGAATTGAACATTCTTATAATATTATTATAAAAATGTTGTAGTAAAGGAAAGATAACACCTAATGAGTTAAGGATGGAGGGGAGAACATGTGCTCAAGCTTCCAAGATTCCAAGATATTCAGTGCTGGAATGATCTTTGCAATCAACATAAAGAAGGAGGTTTGTTTTATAATTTTAGCTATCTCTTTTTAAAAAATTTAAATTAATTTGGAGCCATTAATTGAAGTTTTAAATTTAAATTTAAATTTTCTCTAGCAAAGATTTGTTAGAAATGCAAAATTTATGTGGCGTATTTTACACAATCCAAGTATCAAACTATAATTTCAAGACATTGTATCCATTTATGCATTCAAAAATATAGTTTAAAAAATGAAAAGTTACACATGCTATATGCATATATAGAACCAATATAAATCCATTTTGAAGAATATTAAATCTCCTTAGGTGCATACCTTATTTTAAATTTTGGGAGGTCTCATATGCTATCATTAGCCTTCTTGACATAAGAATTTCCTTTCTTTCTTTCTCATCTTTCCATAAGAAATTATGGTTTCCTTTGCATAGTTAGTGCAGGTCCCATAATAACAAGTGACCATGTAAGTTAACCGTAGTTAATAAGTCTTTATGTCAAGGATGGTCATTCATAAACAAAAAAAATACCCAATAATGTCTTTCTTTAAACTCGATTTAAGGTGAGACTTTGTCATAATTAATTAAAGCAATTTTGCATGCGAGTTGTCTTAAGAATTTTGATTTGAAGGAATACCTCTAAATATATGATATGCATTTATAGTTTGAAAATTATTCACATTATTGATTTGTTTGTTTTACATATATTTCTTTTGTGTGTGGAATAGGGAAATTATAAATCTCAAATTCATATTAACAAAATATAAATATAAAGGAGAGAAATTTAATATATATACAAACAAACAGTTAAGAGTATGTGTACCTTTAGTAAAATTATGGGTTTAAATTCAAAGAGGATTATAATATATATACCTTTATAAACTTTAAATGAAAAATCTCATATGTCAATTTAATATTTAATTTAGACATAATCATAGAATTAAATTAGCATTATTATTATTATTATTATTATTATTCTTTTCCAAAAACATTAAAAATAAATAAATAACAAACTTGATTTTAATTTATATTAAAAATTAATTAAATACATTTATTCTCCCCCCCAATTTGGTAGGGATTTGAGATTATTCAAATTCTAATAAGTTTCTCCATTATAAGTTCTTCGTTATTATTTGTAACATTCATTTATATATAAGAAAAATTTATTTAGCGAAATCATCCATTACTTTTAATAAATTAAAAAAAAAAAATTCTAGCTCCCCACCCACCAATATCCTAGGGATTTGAGATCATTCTAATTCTAATAATTTTCTCTATGATAAGTTCCTTATTATTATTTATAGCATTCATTTATATAGAAACACATTTTTTGCTTAAGTTAAAATTGGCTCATGTCAAAACAAGAAATACACAAATGTTAATAAAATTAAATTATCATCATTATAATTATTATTATTCAAAAACATTTAAAATAAATAAATAAGGAACTTACTTTTAATTTATATTAAAAATTAATTAAATATATTTATCCCTGCCCACCAATTTTCTAGGGATTTGACTTATTCCAATTCTAATAAGTTCCTCCATTATAATTTCATCGTCATTATTTATTTAGCAAATGGTCCATTACTTTAAAAAAATTTAAAAATTAGATTCGTGTCACCTGGCTCCCCACCCACCAATTTCCTAGGGATTTGAGATCATTCTAATTCTAATAAGTTCCCCAATGCTAAGTTCCTCATTAGTATTTATAACATTCATTTATATAAAAACACATTTATTTTATTTTATTTTAAAGTTAAAGTTGACTCATGTCAAAACAATAGATAGACAAATATCAAATAGAAATGAAAAAATAAACAATTCTCGACCTAACCATTTAAAAAAAAAAAACACCTTCGGTGTAAATATAATCACATATTAACATTTAAAAAGAAAAAAATTATGATAAAATGGTAAAAATAATTAAAATAAAAAAATACAATGCCTCGGTTTTTAGACTTGGATTGAGCTTCCGACATGAATATATTATCATAGCTTTCATGCATGTCAAAATATATAAAATCATGAAGAATAATGCATATAAATATTGAAAAATGGTTTTCTATCATAAATTAGAGTTGCCATTTGAATTTGTGGCCATAGCTTGTGTACATGTTTTTACTTTATTGCTAGTTGACATGCATAAAATCATAGTGAATAATGAATATAAATATTGAAGAATGGTTTTCCATTTTAAATTTGAGTTGCCATTTTAATTTGTGGCCTTAGCTTGTGTACATGTTTTTACTCTATTACTAGTTAGGGAGGGATATCTTGTGTTTGTTTTGGAGAATATTTATAAATTTAATGAAATCAATTTATTAATTATATTATGAAATAATGAAATGTTATTAGAAATAGAAAGTTCTTATTAGATTGTTGTTGAGATTTTATAAAGGACATAGTCATCTTTGCATTGTTATTATTTTTTTTTTACATACTTTTGTCTATATTTCCCCTCTAACTTTAATATTTTAATAATAATTATACTATATTTATGTTGGGTGTCCACTATTTAAAATATAATCTACATGACGTAATTGTGTCCAATCTCATTATTTTCCTTCGGAAATGGCGTTCCTTTGACACAATGTCATTTACAGTAAAAATAAAATGCACCGGTACTTAGCAAAAACAATTATTCCTAATTTCCCTATTTTTAATGCGAATAGAACCATTAACATATGTGAAATAGGTGTTAACATTCTTTGCAACTATATTTTTACTCCAATTTAACAAAATCTACATGGAACACTATGTAATAAGTACCTAGTAGATGGTTGGGTTTTCTTCAACCGAAATTGGGTTTTCAATTTGAAATATTTTATTAATTCAACATTGTAAATAGGGACCTTTTAAGTATTAAATTGAAGAGAATAATGCTAATCACCCACCATATATGTTTAAGTTTAAGTTTTATTCTCTAATCATGAATTGTAATTCCCATTTAAATTAGTGTTTATATATATATAGATAAATAATTTTATACTAGAAAAATATTATTATATATAAACTCTTTATATATTTAATGGAATTGACGTACTAATATTCTTTTGAAATATTTATTTATGAGTTGAAATGCAAGGTTGTTATTTTGTTATTATCGTGAGCTTACAAATTTGTTATTTGAATGATTCTAAAACGTTGTTTTATGATAATTTAAAACTTATTTACACTTAATTGATCGTTTATATATTTTTTCTCAATTGTAAATTATTTTAATAATTAAATAATGCTGCGCTTAGGTGCTTAGGGTTAACAACAGATTTTATTTGGATTATAGAGACTCGATTATCTACTTTTATTGTTTTGCTTTGAGAATAAATCCCTTTTCCTTACCATGCAAATATGCCTATTGCCCAAATGCATTTAGTCCTCACACTGTATTAAGCTAGTTTTGTTAGCTTCTTTACTATTAATTCTTATAAGAGCTTCGATTTGTTCATCAATGTCTTACGGGGTTTTTATATTATGAATTATAGAGTTAATATGTTGTAGGTATTGTTAGGGTGTGGGAGAATGAGTGGATGTAAGGTAAAGGAGGTTTTATTTATAATGGAGGGTATTAAAAGAGGTTGTTGGTAAAAATAAGGGATGTATTTTAAAAATAAGGGTTATTTCTATGATAAGGGTTTAACAAAAAAATTTGAGAATTTTTTTATCAATATATAATGAGAATAAGGATACTCTTTAATATGCAATGAACGAAGGTGCTATAATAAAATTTGACTAAGTGAAAACCTCATGGAAATTTTATTAATATTATAAATATATTTTTACATACTTGTAACTACATCCCATAATTATATCTAATTTCCATATAGGTCTCATTTTATGGTAGAATAAAATCATGTAATTCTTATAACATAAATTCAATATGCATATCTAACCTTAATCTAGTATACCAAAATGTATATAAAGAAAATAATAATGAATAGCTGTATATAATTATTATTTTTTCTAAATATAATTTATAATTAATTTTTAATTACAACTATTTTTATAAGTTCTATTTTATTATAAAATTGAATTATATATATATATATATATATATATATATATATATATATATATATATATATATATATATATATATAATTAAATTATTTATATTGAAAGACTTAAAATCATATTAGTCTTCAAATAAAATCATAAAATTCTGTTAGAGCACTATAGAACATTAAAAATCCCTTTCTTTAAACAAAATCCCAAACTTCCATCGGAGCATACTCTAGAACATTAAGCATCCCATTCTTAAATAATGTGATGTACTTAGTTATACTCTAGAACATTAAGCATCCCATTCTTAAATAGTGTGGTGTACTTAGTTCACAAAACGTATGATGGTTAGTCCATTTCTCTCTGCCACTCTATCCAAAAGAAAGGATTTCTCTTCTTTACTTACCTTATAGAGGAATTTGTAAGACCCATATGTTTTCCTTTTTGATAGACTATTTTTATAATTTTAAATCATTATTGGATTTAATTGCTATAGAAGCCAGTTATGTGATGATGTATTTATATTTTAATTATTAAATTGATGAATAAATTGTTTGGAAATATTTAGAAAAGAACATTATAGTATTATAATACTTCATTCCATCTTTTAAAAATCCATTAGTAGTTAAAATTCATATGTTGGACCTTCCCTAAAAGTCTTCTAAAAATCTCTAAGAAAAAGCTATATATATATATATATATATATATATATATATATATATATATATATATATATATATATATATATATATATATATATATATATATATATATATATATATATATATATATATACATTGAGAGAAATATATTAAATTCTATTGATGTAGAAAATTGAAAAAATTAATAAAGCATAATATGAGAGAAATATATTCTTAAAAAATTAAATAAAAGAATCTTTTTAAAAAATATAAAACAAAAAGGCCGAGACAAAAGGAAAGAAGATCTTAAAGTAAGACACTACAAAAAATATGTTAAGAAGAATCTATAGGAAAAACCACTTAGGAAACAAAGAGGCTATTGATTCCTTAAGTTAAGAAGGTCTTAGCTTAGAGAGACTACTAGAGATAGTTCATGATTTGGTGAAACGTGCTTTATTCCCGAGTATTCCCCAAACAATAATAAATACATGAAATTTTGCTTAATCCTTATTATGATTATGGATCATTCAATGATATGTGTTGATAGAATAAAATAAATGATGCATACTTGTGTTAAATGTGCATATTATAATCTTTGCCTGCAAGGTTATCTATTCTTTCATATGTTGTTTTTATATTTATACTCTCTATATGAATGCAAGTAGGAGAAACAAGGAACATAAATTTTTTAGTATGCGAATATTGAATGGAGTAATCTATAATTACGACTTGATCTGAGAATAAAGATTTAAGAATTCATATATGGTTGGATGTAATTTTATTTGAGTTATAAAATATTAAATACAATTGTGCAAGGGTAAAAATAATTTAGGATTTCAGTTACAATTTTATTCCTATAAGTGGAAGAATAAATGTGGGGGTTCACAATTGAAGGCTATTGAGATAATGACTGAAAACGAAAGTATTTCAAGTTATAAAAGGAATTTTTATTGAAAAATTATTAGTATTATTGAAACAATATATGATGTTATGATTGATATATTTCAACTCAAAAGTTTGATTAATGTTAAAACAAATTTATGCTATCATTCGAAAAGAAAGAAATATAGTAAAGTAGTATTTATTTCATTGATCTAGCTTATACTATACTTACACTAATGGAAAATTTTCCAAACCTAGAGATTTCCACGATTTTTCTACTCCTTAATGTATTATACATTTCTATTGGTAAGTCTAGCTTAGAAAAGTCAATAAAGAACAAAGAATTTTTGTATGCATGAATTTATGAATACATACATATATCTTTTAATCTTGTATTGATTCTACAAGTTATATATCATGGTAGCCTTACATTTTCGTAATTAAAACGTATACTAGAAGTAATTGTATAAGAGAAATAAATCAAAATTTAGCCAGCTCATGACCAATACAGAGAATTGGTATAAGACAATACAAAAAATACAATAAGAATATCCTTTATTGTATATTATGTATGCTTGGATAAACTGCCCATATAGAAATGAAGGTGACCAACTAATGATTATAGGTAAAGTAAATAAGAGTAATAACATAACCTAGTGTTAGAACTGAGTGTGTATGTAGAGAAATTAACTCTTGTTCTCTAGTGACGGAGGAATTTCATAGAAGAATTATGAGTGGTATCTTTGACCTATATGTATACAAAAATGATTTAATTAATGTGATTAAATGCTAACTATGGTGAAAATGTAAATACTACAATATATATATAATATATAATTAACCATAAAATAATTGTTGCAAACTTATGTGGATGGATAACTTGAGTAAATTTCAAGGAAATTTTGGGAAAGCACTTAAAGAATATAGAATGTAGAGACATTACAATATAATAAATAATAACAACGAAAATTTAAAAGAGATAGAAATCAGTTCTCATATATCAAAGAAAATATATACATTAGTGTTACACAATATTTTGTCATTGTCCTTGTACTCCTTATTCCTGAATCCTGGAAGACCCTTGCAGTGATCCCTGTGTACTTTTTCCATCATGAAAATATGCCCTTGGATCCCTTACAGTATGAAGGAAAATCTATCTTTTGATAATTTCTGGAGTAGCTCCCTAAAAACCCACTTTTTTGGAGCAGCGCGACCCTTCTGTGTCTCACCAGCGCTGATGGCTCATCCTTAACCCATGAACAACATTGTTCGATGCTAGTATGAACCTCATAACCATGATGATATACTTCTGGAAGGTTTTTTAAAATGGAAACGAAGCTTCATGGCCTAGACGCTTCGAGGTCGAAGAGATGGATGTTTGTTGATCACGATATGGTGGAGCTTCCTCCTTTGGGCCTCTTGTTCCTACAAAAGAGGAACCACCCATGGAGATAAGCCTTTTTCCCACTTTAAGTGGATCCATGTCCCCACATCCATCACTATAAATTGATCACCTTCCAATTCCTCTGCTTGGGAGAACAGAATAGCAGAGAAAGGTTTGAAGATATTCATAGGCATTGAAGGAGAGAGTTGAGACCCTTAGCCTTCTCACACTAAGTTGAAAAAGAGTGCTTTGGAGAAGTGCCCGCATTTGGATGCGCCGAAGGAGAGCTTCGACACCAAGGTGTAGGTTGTAACTCCTATTTTATTAAAAATATGATACAACTGATATTTATTTTCCATTCTTGTCCATGTTCATGATAAGAATTCTAACATTCCTTGATCATCTAGATAGATTATTCTTGTATATGCATGTTGCAATTTTATGTTTTCTTGTTGTTTCTTGGTCACTTGTGCAGGTAATTGAATGTTGGTATCGACGGAGATCAAGTTTGGAAGAGAGAAGGACCAAAGAGCTTCGACAAAGAGCAACATCACAACATGAGACCGAGGTAGGCTATCTCCTTCTATCTATATTTCATTTAGAATCTAGGAAAGTAGGTATTTTCTTGTTCCCATTATTGTGAGACCCACCGTAGTGCTAGAGGGATCGTCTCAGTCCGCAGAGAGGATTTACCTAGACAAAAATTAGCGACTCCACTGGGGATTCATTGCCTCTAGTCTCCTTCCACACTTTGAGTTTTTGATTTTTCATCCATTTGTTGTCGAATATCCATCTCTCCTTTGTTTGCGGATTTTGTGACTACTTAAAGTCATCAATCTCTTTTCTGAAGTGATAAGCCTCGATTTCTTTTAATAAACCCTTATATTTTTTGTTATTTTCCTTGATCGATGCTATTAATTCTTTGACAGACGCGTTGATCATCACAATATGTTTTAACGCAGATGCAGTTATCCCCTTCTAGCGTGAGTTGCAACCTCACAGACGCGCTGATTTCTGTGTGAATGTTTAATAGGGTTTCCCTTCATTGATTTCCACTGTGTTTTACCCTTCTAGATTTATTTCTCTGCTCAATTTTCTCTTATTCCCTTCTGTTCAGTGACTTGATTGTCTCAATCGGTTCATATTTGGTCTCTTTGCTTTCGAAATTGTGCATCCTCATCATCCTAGGGTTTCTAGGTACTTTGAGTCATTTGAATGGTTGCATGCCTCGTTGGATAGCATACCTGTTGTTGAGTCAGTTTTTTCATCCATCTCGAACCTTTTGGTTTGTTTCTCTTTCGCTTTTCAGTTGATCTCTGTTGTTAGGGCTTTCAAGTGTCCATTTCATGTGCATTTGATTCTCTCTTCCATCAACAAGCTTATATCACATTGTTTGTTTTCAACTGAAGGATCCTTCTTTGTGTGTTATTCAGTGTGAAAAGTGAAGAATGTTTGTTTTGAGCAAGTGATTCAAAATATCTCTTTAGTGCTTCGAACCTTTAAGTTTTGTGGAATTTGGAGGAATTCATTTGGAATACTCAAAAAAAGTGTTTATGTTCTTCCATTTTTTGTCCTTTTGCATTTTGTTCATACAAGGAAGAATAATATTTCATTAATCTCAAAGTTTGCATTTCATTGAAAGTGCATTAGATAAGTTGCATTGAGAAGTAATTTTTGAGATTTATCATTGAATTTAGATTACATTGTATAATGATTTAGAGCTGAAACTTGCATTGAGAGCATTATCATTCATCCAAAAAGAAAAGGAAATTATGCATAGATTACAATTGCACAGTTTTTGGAAAAAAGATTCATAGATTACATTGTATAATTTGCATGTTTGGATACTTTGTTTTGAATTAGGATAGTGAAAGTGATCCAGTTAGGAATAGCTTCATTTTCTGTATTATTTTTTGCTGCATCCCTATTTGAAACTCGTCCCTAAACTAGATAGTATTCATTGAATTGAAAGAATCATTTTCTAATGATTAGTTGCATTATAGGTGTTCAGGTGACAATCGGTTTAAGCCTTGAAACCGAAAATTTAATCAATATCAACTTAAAATGGACCTCAATTAACCTAAGGAGCATTTGGAACCTAAAGAAAAACATTTAGAGGTATAGGCTAGAGACATGTTTTGGCATCTATAAACCTGGCAGATGTTGCTAACATCTTGTGTTGTATTCTGGGAGTGAAACTCTATCCCACATATAGATGTATATAGCACTTGCGACACATACGATAAGTATATGGGCACAATCTCACTAAAAGGTTACACATTAGACAACACGAACATTGACTTGTGCTACCCTAGCACCGTCGAGTATATAATGGGAGACCTCACTAGGTTGCTATCCTTTAGCCACATGTAACCGAGTCTGCCACCTCGTAAATGTGATACACTGAACACAACATTTGGGGAGATTTCTTTCCCATAATTCTTGGCTTTCCAAGAGGTATTTTGGAGTTCACAGATACTTGGTAAACCCTCTTGCCTAGTTTATCCCCTTTTTGGTTTATTTTGTGTTTAATTTATAAAATTTATTGTCTAACCCATGTTGATCTTAAGGCTAACCCCTCGCCTTCTTCACCAATTTCTTCAAATCATTCTTCCTCTTCATCTGGTGAAGGTCTGGATTCTAGTAACCAGGTGGCTAAGAAGAAGAATAAGATGTCGAATAAGAAGAAGGAAAATAAACAAGGGGGCAACCCAACAACCATTTCTACCCATGAAACTGATGTTGAAAAAAATTCCCACAGATTCAAATTCCCTTGCAAGATATGTAAGGGTGACCACCTTATTAGAGATTGTCCTGGTATTTCCAAGGTGTTAGAAGTGTGTTCCATTGGCCCAAATCACCTTTCGTCACCAACCTCTTGATATCATGCTGGTGATGAACCCTCAACTCGTGTTTATAAGATTCATGGGAAAAGGAGTAAGGTCAAATTCCCCTGTAGGTTATGTGAAGAGAATAACTCCATTCACCTTTTTCCTTATCTCAATGAAGCCTCCAAAGTGTTGGATACCCTTACGGCTTTTGAGCCCTGTCTTCCAGTTGGTTACCATATGTTTTCCCCGAGTCCTCCGCTATTTGATCGATTGATTGATCAAGATTCATCTCTGGTCAATCCCACTCTCTCTAAATGTCAATCTCATGAGTACATTCCCAACCAATCAGTGGTTGAGAAAAAGGTTGACTTTATTCCACCAACAGTTAATAAGACCTTTACCGTAGAGAGTGAATCTCATACCACTCAGATTATTTTTGTTTCCTCAGATTCCCCGGGATTGAAGGGATATCCTCCCATTCCTGCGGTCCAAGAGGGTGATCCTCCTGCTCCCGTAACACAAGGGGATGGTCCTCCCATTCCTATGGCACCCCCTCCATGTAGTTTGATCGCTTCTTTTGATTGGAGTTGATTGACGGGATAACGTCTTCCTTCTTACGTGCCCTTTGAGATCACAATATAGGCCTATAATGTGGTTGTACCTAGCACGATAATATATGAAGGCACATATGTTAGTATTTTGTCCTCAACGACCTGGAAAGCTTTCTATTCCTCGCAGCTTGTGCCAGTTACCTAGAATTTGTTGGCCTTTAATAGAGGAACCAATCAACTGTTAGGGATCCTTCCAAAGTTTCCTATTACTTCGGGAGGAAATATTTTCTATATATATGTGATGGTTGTACAAGGACCCTTGGATTTTAACTTACTCCTGGGGCGTGACTATACTTATGTCATGGGAGTGCTTGTCTCCTCTCTATTTCGCGTGATCTGTTTTCCGCATGAAGGTAAATTTGTGACCATTGATCAACTTTAATTCATTGGTCCTAACATGACACCTAGTCTACCACCATTCCTTAATGGTCCTTACACACCAATTATATCTTCCACGCCCCAAGCTAATTACGTAGCAACCTGTTCCATGCCCGCATCCATTGATGGTTTCGTCAGTGATGTAGTGTATCGTGTCATAGGGGCATTAGACCCCGATTTCCAGAGTGTTCTTCTCCCATCAAATGAGAACCTCCTGGAAGCCATGAATTCTTATGCGTCATGATTAAAATCGTTAGAGAATAGTTCCTTTTATTGTGTCAAGATCCTTAAAAAATGAAATAAACTAGTCAGAGCATAGTCTCTTTTCTTGTGTCAAGCTCCTTCAAAAATGAAACAAGGTGTCATGCGGATAGTTTTTTTACTATGTCAACCTCGTGAAAAAATGAATTAGGTCTCATGAGAATAGTTATTTTACTTTGTCAACCTTATTAAAAATGAAACAAGTTCCATTTCTATTCGATTCTTTGATTATATCCCGTAAAATCCCGGTCGAGTCTTTGACTTGATCTTGTAATTGAACCTTCACTCCATCCACCTGTTAGTAACCAATAGTCGACAGAGGCGAATGAGTTGAAGCTTTGGGGAATGTACCTCGAATTGAGTCACCATTTTTGGGGCATGCAAATATTTTTTCAAGTAGAGTTTCCCATGTTTCAAGCTTGTGTAGAAATGAAACCATTCTCATTAAGCTTGTGTACATTGATGTAGAGTTTGGTTTGGTGTGCTTTTTGCCAACAATTTTCTTGCTTATCTTATTTTACTTAAAAGATTCGTTGTTCTAGATATACATTTGCGAAATTTTTAAAACCATGATCATCATCACATAATGCATTAAACAGGAAAATATAGAATATATATATGTGTGTCGATAATGTTTGCAAAGTTTTTTAGTACATCATAATCCAAAAAATATATGTGTTTTGGTACACAAGAGACTCAAAAGTCCCAAAAAAACAATTGCAGAAACAAAAAATAATTTGACTAATCAACATGATGCTCATGATAACAAGTCATTTCTCAGATAACTTGATTCAGCAACCGATGGATGCAGTCTGAGACCCCCACAGTGTGCCTCTGGCAACGGTGAGGGATATTATGAATATGGGCGTACTCCGGAATCCCAGTGGTCAATGCGTTTAGGTTCCAGGATATTTCCTCTTCATTATCTGCTCCTTTCTCATAAGGAGCAACCTCAAATTCTCTCAACACTCTTCTCGTTGTGGGGGACATCCCGACAGGTCTTCAGGATCCAACATCTGCAACATACAAGCTTAAAACATTAGAACACATATACCAAAAAAATATATAACCATGCAAAAATTAATAAAAAACATATTTTACCTCTATCATCCCACTGATCGCCCTCTGGAAGCGGAAGGTCTAGGTCGCCTTTGAAGTCCATCTGGAATATGGCCAATCCTCCACTACGATGAGTTGGCGCCTCAGCCATACGAATAAAGCTAGTTTATACGACATGTGTTTCCCACCTCCTGAACGAGGCATCAACTCGCTCCATCAGATCATACATGGATCTCGTGGTGTCAACATGGCTACTTCCGCCCACTGAAATCGAAACAATGACACTCTTTCCAAAAAAATGATGCTAGAATTGACCCATAACCAAATTGTTTGAGTCGACCATTTTTGCATTTGGTGATTTGTTTCTTCATGTTGGTCAAAACTTCTCCTCACCAGTTGAAGATCGTGGGTTCCATGCAGCCTATGGCCATCTGGAATTGAGACTTGGTAGCATCATGTGGCGCTTGTACCCTAGTAGCACGTGTTATAGTATGCAGGACTAATTTTAGAGGTAGTTTGTTTATGGTTCTTATGTCAACCTTCCCACTAGAAGACTTTTTTACTTTTGGGCATTGTCTCCCAATTAGCATGTTCATGATCTCACCCAAAATTTGGCTCCTTGCTATACGGGCTTGTTCCCCCCTTTGTGATAACCCAGTGATGAAATAGGTTTCGTAGACCTTGATTTCTCATCTTGTGTCCCATATTCTTACCAGGTATTGCAACAACTCCGACTTAGATATTAAGCCTGGAGTTAAGAAGAAATTTAGGAGCCCATATTTCCTCAAGGCATCCAAATAGTCCTGATCCTCCATGGCTTCTCTATCTTCTTCCTCATGCTCTCTCTCCCTCCATTCAATTGTAATTATTCTTGTTGATTTCTTCCTGTCACAACATATTGTTAAAACTCTGAGCATTAAATTCTAGTTTGGATGGTGTTTTTTTGGGAAAATATTCGTGTTTTTTTCGATCTCTCTGATTGGCACACCTATTTTAAAAACAGGAGCACCGATCAGTATACAACCTATGCGAAAAAATAAGGATCGATGTGATCCCAAAGTTAATACCCGCGCCGATCCGCAGCGAATATGAGTTTATAAATTCTTCCAAAAAATTCAAAATACATCATAAAAATTGCTAAAATATGTATGAAATCAAATATGATGGGCATGGCTCTTACCTATCACAGACGATTCGTCGATTGGCTTCTTGGATCAGTTGCAGTGTGCTCCTGAAGATTAAGGTAAAAAAGAGTAAAAACTTCTCCAAAAAATTGTAAAAGTCAAAAGTGAAAATGTTTTCCCTTTTTGGTTTTTTATAAATTTTTAAGTCATTGTTAGGGTTTTTTTCAATATTTTAATTATTTTTCCCTTGAAAACAGATAATAAGTTCACTCTTGTGCAGGAATAGGGTAACATTTTGACGGATGATACGAGAACGAGTTCTATTTTATTACTTTTTTCAGACTCGGTAAAAACAAATGAAAAAGTCACCTCCTTGGAGTCCTCTTTAAGCTCTTTTCTGACTCTCAAAAAATGAAAATATTTCTTAGTATTTGTCGTTTTTAACTCATTAAAGTAAGAAAAATGTCGTTTACCCAGTATGCGTTTACCAATTTTTCGGGTTGGGATAAAATATTTATGAAAAAGGAATACCTTGGTTAACCCTAACTAATAGGTTCTCTTTAATTTTGTTTTCTACCTTTTTGGATTCGAGTGACTATCTACGAAAAGGGTCCTATTCTCTAAACATGAAAATGTGCTGAGTTTCACCTTTTTCAGACTCATTAAAATTTAATGACATTGGACTCGTCATCATGACACTACCTATTTTCTCCTTCCTAGGGCTCGTAAAATGTACTAGGATAGATTTGTCTGAAGGACAAAATTATACGACAAGCATATAATATCCCCTTCACTATTGTATTAAAAAATAATTGGGGAACTCGCCAGAAATGGTAGGGGGGGAATGGAAGTATTTATCAGTTGTGTCGGCAGTATGTCACTCTTGAACATGACACTGATCTGCAGTTCATGTCAGGTTGGGGATATCCTACATTCGCCACTTTCTCTCCATGGGTTTGGGAAATATGTTTGCCTCCATTTCAATTACCAATATTGTCAACATGACCTCTGATTCCATTTGAGTCAAATACTGGCAAACTCTGCAGTCGTGTTGCCAATATGTTCAAGAGCAGCTCCTTCTACAGTTCGTTCATTACCTGATTCTTTATGAAATCTTGATTCACAACCATCTTGTTTCCTCTGTCTCACGTTGATTATGTGGGATACCACATGGCCCTCCTTCGACGGATTTCTTTCTGTCAACTTCAGCTCATTATCTGGGAATTTTATCTATAGAATCCTTTCAGTTCCTTAGAGCCTGCATGCCTTAATGCCATGTTTTCACATTCGATGACAAGTTCACCTCATTAGCCTTCGATTGGATGATTTCACGAGTGTTTGACTTTAGTTCCTTATTCACATCTCGTGGATTGTACTGCTAGTACATTGAGGGCCATTGTCATTATTGGTGGTATCTCTCATGCATGTTAAAAATTTACATCATTAACTGGTAATCAGGTGATTTTCTTACATGTTCGACTTCAGCTCACTAATTCACATGCCTAAATTTGTACTTGATTGGGTCATGACAGAGCACAAGACCCTATATTTGGTCTTATAAAGTCCAGGTTGCGAGGCAATATGAGTTATTCATGACTGTATACATGACTCTTTTTGACGGATGGTTGCGACCATACCTAAGTCCATAATTGTGATCCTTCTTATTTTTGGATGGTTGTGTTCATACCATGGATCCTATTATGTGATCTCTTTTTAAGGATGGTTGCATCCATGCCTTGTAATCATGTATTTATATCAAATATTTCAGTTGTATATATGTACTGGATTCAGAGGTTTTCCAACGATAATGTATTGGTCCTGACAAGTAGTCGTAAAACATTTCACCCCTGACTCTTGTTCTGCCTTCATGCTTTAGGGGGCATCTTTTACACAGTATTTTGTCACTTTCCCTGTAATCCATGTTCCCGAATCTTGGATGACCCTTAAAGTGAACCCTGTGTATGTTTTCCATCATAAAAATATGCCCTTGGATCCCGTACAATCGAAAGAGAAATCTATCTTTTAATCATTTCTGGATTAGCTCCCTAAAAACACACTTTTTTGGAGAAATGCGACCCTGATGTGTCTCACCAGTGCCGGTGGCTCATCCTTAGCCTATGACCAACGCCAATCGGCACTAGTATGAACCTCATAATTGCGCCGATATACTTCTGGAATATTTTTAAAATGGAAACGAAGCTTCATGGCCTAGAATATTTGAGTGCGAAGATCTGGATGTTTGTTGATTAGGATATGGACGAGATTCCTCCTTTGGGCCTCTTGTTCCTACAAAATAAGAACCACCCAAGGAGATAAGCCTTTTTCCCACCTTAAGTGGATCCATATCCCCTCCTCCATCACTATAAGTTGGTCGCCTTCCAATGCCTCTTCTAGGGAGAACATAACATAAGAGAATAGCAGAGAAATATTTGAATATTTTCATAGAAATTGAAGGAGAGAATTGAGATCCTTAGCCTTATCACACTGAGTTTCAAAAGAGTGATTTGGAGACGTGACCAGATTTGGACCCACCGAAGGAGAGCTTCGACATCAAGGCACATGTTTTAACTCCTCTTTTATTAATAATATGATACAATTGATATTTATTTTCCATTCTTGTCCATGTTCATGATAAGAAGTCTAGAATTCCTTGATTAGTTAGATAGATTATTATTGTATATACATGTTGCACTTTTATTTTTTCTGGTTGTTTCTTGGTCACTTGTGTGGGTAATTGAATGTTGGTAGCAAAGGAGATCAAGTTTGGAAGAGAGAACGACCAAATAGCTTCGACGAAGATCAACATCGCAACATCAAACGAAGGTAGGCCATCTCCTTCAATAAATATTTCATTTATAATCTAGAAAAGTAGGTATTTTCTTGTTCCCATTGTTGCTAGACCCACCTTAGGGCTAGAGAGATTATCTCTGTCTACAGAGAGGATTTAACTAAACAACAATTAGTTTATATAATTCTTATGTAATCATATTGTGGATATCAAGAAAGAAAGAGAGTGTGAATTTGACAAACACAACACTAGTATGTTAAAGAAAATTATATTTAAATTTAACATAGTGAAGGCCCAAGATCGTAATATCCAATTACAATAATAAACCCTTGATAAACTATTGTATCAAACCGTAATAGTGTTTGACGAATACAACAAGAAATTGAAACATAAACCCCTATAATGGGTTTCATAAACCATAACTAGACATTAAATGTGAGTCTCGACGTCAATCATACAAAGTATGAGAATTGGAAGAGAACTCGACCTGTAAACCAACATAGGTGGAGTCAATGCATATAAAAATATAAAGAGTACTCATAAAAACTCACAAATACCCAATGTTGAACCTTACTCATCGAATGAAAGTCATCAAAGTTTAGTTAAGGGCCATAAAAGGAACAAAAATAATTGGCAAAAGAAATTTTTGAATGAGGTATTATAAAATAGAGTGTGTTACCTGAAAACAAAAGGGACAAACATTGTAAATGTGGAGGAATAGAATTAATAAACTCTAAACTTGGTGAACACGAAATTTTGATACAAAACCAAAGGAAATTAATTCTCTGAAGTGTAGTCTTAAGTTTGTAAAGTTATAGAATCCATAAGAGAAATTGAAAGAGAAAAGAAATAATGAAACCTCATTTTTGGAAAGGACTGTGAGCTTTACGAAAGAAACATCTGATGCAAGATAACATTAAAAAATGAAATTACCAAATTTTATTCCACAAATTAGTAGCATCGATAAGGAATGGTCCACATCATTTATCCAACTAGAATGAAAAAATAATAATGTTTTTAGTACTTGGAAGGAAAATAACAAAACCCCAAAGGGATTAATTAGGGAACTAAATAAAAATAGTATATAATTTTCAATGTAATTCTCATAATTAGGGGTTTTTAGTTGTGAAGCACCAAGAACTCTCCAAGATTTCAATGATGCTAATCATACATTTCAAGTATCATGTAAAAACCCATAAACAACAAATAAGTCAGAATGAAGGAGTGGAAAACTATTAATATTAAAAATTATTCAAATTACTCATCAAAGTTGGTTAATTAAAGAAGGGATACATGTAACCCCATCTCCACATGGAAACAAAACTGTAACACCAAGTGCATGTAGTGTATTATGACATAGAAGTATGGCATAATGATGCGTAGATAGAGAAACACTCTAGTCGCCTGAGAAAGAAAAATGAATAGTGAGAACCAAAAAGTGAATTGGTAAGGTAGGAATTTCATAACCCTAATGATCCTTAACCATTGGATAGAAAGGTTCAATTGAAATCATTGAAAATGCAGTGAGAGGACACCATGTGAAGTTCACATTGTTTTCTTTGAAGTGGTGATGATCTGAATTTCCAAGTGTATAAAGAATTCTATGTGGCATACGAACTATCCCACATTCATAAAACTAAAATGAATACCAAGGTTCACAAGAACTCCCATGACCACAACACCATGCAAATTAAATAAATGTATCATAATGGGATACACACACACACACACACACACACACACACACACACACACACACACACACACATGTACATTGGACATAAAAGTAATGACAAAGAACATTGAAAGGTTTGGTACTATCCATTAGGATAATTAAATGGTATATTTTAATAAGGCTAATACCCAACGTTGGGAATCTAAACCATAGTTTCTAATGGTTAAAATAATAAAATTAAGAAATAAGTATAGCTTTAATGTTATAGTTTTAAATGAAAATTTACATGTAACCTTCGAAGAATAAATGAACTAAAGTGAATGAATAATAATTTTCACACATGTTTATGAGAGATGAATGCGTCTATCAAAGAGAACAAAGAGTCTTGATGATTAAAATTTATAGATACAATATTTTCTCTTGCAAGTTAGAGGATCAAGCTTATTAGTTCTAAAGAATAAATAAATATTATTTTTTCCTAGTAAAAAAGGACCAAATTTTAATATATCGAGATGAAATAGAGAGAATCTAAAGATATGAAAACTAGATCTAAAAAGAACTTATGCCATTCTTGAAATCATAAAGGATAATTATAGTGAAATAACTATATTAAAGAATGAATGAACTAGATATGATATCATCGTTTTTTATTTATAGAAAGAAGCTTTTTTACTATTATATGTGAAAATTAGGCATGTTACATATGGTATCAAAGTTATAGGTTCAAAAATAGGCTTAATGGAAAACCACAACTAAAAAGTGAGTTGCAAAAATTATTATTTTTGTGGAAATTGATGTGGAATTGTTTTGTGAAATAAGGTATAGTAGAAAGCAACATGGAAAATGAAAAATGGAGGAAGCCTATAATCAACCTCGTGGTGAATGAGGAGAGGTTTATTTTGAGTTTGGAGGGGAAGGGTCACCTCCAACAATACAATTCTTGGATATTGTAAGATATTTAAGACAAAATCTGGCCAACATTAGAGATGACCATGAACGGTTGCTAAAAGAAATTAAGGGGAAAAAAAATCTCATAAAATATTTGACTTAAAATTCAAGTCACAAACATCTTGAAATATAGGTATAAAGCGACAAGGAAGACCCCTTAAAGAGGAAAAGTGTTGATCATGAAACTGATAAATCTAAAAGTGGAAATGATTCCAATACAACATCTCCAAACTCAAATAAACTATAAATAAGAAGAAAACTGAACTCTAGGGAGAGCTCAAAAATATAAGAACACCTACCTTTGATGGAGAGAAGGAAGAATATGTAGAAGCGTCACTATTGAACATTGCTACGTATTTCCAAATATAAAAATATGAAAGTAATTTAAAGGAAAAAATAATAATTTACCAGATGTAACGAAAATCTATATTATGGTGGAAAGAAGTGAAAACAACTCATTATCTTTATGGGAAGACAATTTATGGGAAGAATATCTAAAAAAATTCCGAGCCACGTACTTAAGTGAAATATATTATGATGATCGTGCTAAATAATTCCATGATTTAAGGTTTGAATAACCAAGTATGGATGAATTTGTGGAAAAATTTGTGAACCTGTTAAGATGTGTTCCCTACATCAAGGAGGAAAAAGTGAAAGTAAAATGATTTTTGAACTATCTTCCACTCTCTTATAAGGAAAGGATTTAATTTTATAATCCTAGGACGATGGATGATGCTGTATGAAAATCATGAGTTTGTTATCAACATTTTAAAAACAAGAATTAATGTGCAAAACCTTGGCTAAATAAATACAAAACTAAATTTACAAGTGGAGTCAAGAAACCAAAATCCTCTACTGTGAAGAAATTTGGGATATACGATAAGTGGAAAAGGTTCAGCCAAAATAACTAGCCACAACCTACATAGTCTCATACTGGTTCTAAACAAATTTATTTTAAAAATAAGGGGATGCTCGAGGGAAGAGAAAGTGAACCACTGAAATTTTGGGGCTATGGAGAACTCCATTTATTAAGAAAATATCCACACACCACGTGATCTGTTAAAAAATTACAAGTTGTCCATGAAGCAACTATAGTAAATGACATTGCAAGAAACATCCCAAAGATAAATGTTGCACTAAAAGAAAGACAGGAGGATCATCAATCAACCATGATTTAAATTGAAGGTAATATGCTAGACCAACCTATAACTTTATTAGTAGAGCCAAGAGCTAGTCTTAGTAATATTAGTCCAAAAGTGGTGGAAAAATGTATGTTAAAAGTTGAAAAAATTAAAAATGAATGGTTAATTTAGTTTATTATAGGGATAAATATAAATGTCAACAATTGGGTAAAAAAATGCCCAATAGAATTAAATTGTTGCAAAAATAAACTAAGTTTAAATATAATTCCTCTAGGTTAATATTAATTGTTGATAGACGTGGACTGGTTAGAGAAAAACATAGTTGTAATAAATTGTTTAGAGAAAATTGTAACCTGAATAAATAATGAAGGAACGAAACAAATAGTTAAAGGAATACCCAAGCCTATTTATATCAGAAAAATTGAAGCCTTATAGTTGAAAATAAGTTCTCTAAAAGACTGTAAACTCTTTGTTCCCCAAATTGAAGAAAAAAAAAAACAAAAAAAAAACAAGTAAAAAAGAACTAGTTGTAATCAAATAATTCAAAGATTTATTCCTAGAAGATATTGCAATATTACCACCCTGAAGATAAATAGACTTTTCAATTTATTTGGTACTAGGAGTGACACCGATATCAAGGATGCTTCTAGAATGAGCATTCCTAAACTACTAGAAATAAAAATGAAATTACAACAATTTCTAGACAAAGATTATATTATACCAAGTGTTTCCCCCTAGGGAGCCCTAATGCTATTTGTTAAAAAGAAGGATGATACTTTTAGGATGTGCATATATTATCGACAACTAAACAAACTGACCATTAAGAAAATATGTCCATTACCCCGATCCGATGATATGTTTGATCAAGTTAGATGGGAAACAATGTTCTCAAAGATTTGTTTGAGATCAGGATATCACCAATTAAGAATAAAAGACAAAGAAATACACAAAACAATATTCAGAATCATATATGGACACTACAAGTTTGTAGTACTACCTTTTGGTCTTATTAATTCACATGCAACGTTTATGTGTTGAATGAACAATGTTTTTAGTATGTACCTAGAAAAGTTTATATTGGTCTTCATAGATGATATTTTGGTATATTCAAAAAATCAAGAGGAACAAGATGAAAAATTAAGAATAATGTTACTAACTTTGAGAGAGCAACAAATGTATTCAAAATTTAGTAAATGTGATTTCTACAAAGACAAAATTTAGTGCTTGGGTCATGTTATCTGTAAAGAAGGCATATTTGTTGATCTTGAAAAGGTTAAGGCCACTTTAATTTTTCCAATACCTAATGATGTATCAGATATCAAGTCCTTCATGGGGATTACGAGGTATTATAGAAGGTTCATCAAAGGTTTTTCCAAATTAGCCCATCCCATCACTTCCTTGCAAAAGAAAGGAGTGAAATTTAATTGGACAGTCAAATGTTGAGAAATTTTTTATACGTTAAAACATTTATTCGTAGTAGCACCAATTTTTAAGATTGCCTATCCAAAAAAAAAAATTGGTATCTCCTGATGCATGCCCTGAGGGGTTGTGTGGTGTCTTAATGCAGGAAAAGTATGTGGTTTCATATGAGTCAAGAAAAATAAAAGCTCATGAAAAGAACTATGGTGTTTACGATTTTGAATTTGTTGTTGTTATACATTCTTTGAAGATGTGGAGGAACTATTTATTGGGAAGAATGTTTTCACTTGTTATTGATTGTATAAGCTTAAAGTATTTTTTTTGTGAATTTGATTTGAATGACAGACAGGCTAGGTGGATGGCATTTTTAAGTGAATTTTAATTTGACATAAAGCACATTAAAGGTAAAGAAAATAAAGTAGCATACACCCTAAGTAGAAATGTAAACCGACTAATGAAAATTTGTGTTAATAGTGCTACAACATATTTTTTAGAACAAATAAGAATTTTGGCACAAAAATATGAAGTTTATACGAAATTACAACAAACATTAGGAGTCGTCTAACGAGCCGGAGGAATTGCCCGGACGGTCAAAATTGGCCGGAATCCGGGCCAAAAAAATTTAAAAAATCTTCCAGAAACAGTGTTTGAATCTTGATTTTGACATTGGAAATGGATTCAGCACCATCAAAAACCTGTAGGACATCCAAAATATTAAACTTTGATAGTTATAACATGGATTTAGAAAAATTCCGGCCGGATTTTCTGAAAATCTTATCGGAATTTTCATAATTTTCAGGGCGATTCCTATGGCTAGTTAGACTACGGCCAAACATTATAGCATACAACATTGCCTAGCTATGCAAAAAATCAAGAAAAATTGCGAACTCCCAGGAACAAAGTCTATGTCCTTAATGAAGTAGTATTGAAACAACCTATTTTGAATGAGGATAACCGAAAACCTTTTTTAGGACACCCTCGATATAAAAAAAATTGTTTCAACATTGAGAAAATAATTTTATTGGCCAGGAATGACGAAATAATTCGATGGGTATTTGGATAAATGTTTAAAGTGATAAAAAGTGAAGGTAGAGCACCAACACCATTTTGGAATACTAAACCCATTACCCATTCCAGAATGGAAGTGGGAGGTTATTTTATTATATTTTATGATAGGTGTTCTAGGACCAGAAGACAACACAATTCTATTATGGTCATTAACGAAAAATTAAGTAAAGAAACACATTTCATACTCATTAACTCTACATTTGGAACACCATAAATTGGAGACATATTCATGAAGGAAATATTTTTTTACATGGAATACTGAAAGTAGTAATATTAGATAAAGAAATTAAATTCACTTATAACTTCTGGAAGGCACTGCTTAGAGAAATGGGTAACATAGCTCAATTTTACTACTTTCTACCATCCTATAAAACATGGTCAAATAGAAAGAAAAAAACAAATTTTCAAAGACATGCTAAGGTTGTATGTTATAGAGAGACCCACTAAGTGGGAGGACTTCTTACGCTTAACCAAATTTTCATACAATAAGAGCTATAGGGAATATATAAAAATGATCCCATTCGAAGCTATATATCGAAGGAAGTTCCACACTCCCTTAAGCTGGAGTCAACCAGAAGATAGATTAATATTGGACCCATGAGGTACTCTAGGAAATGGAAAAGGGAATGAGTAAAATAAGGCAAAATTTAAAAAGTGCACAAGGTAAAAGGAAAATCTACATAGACCAAAATAAAATGCACAAATAATTCAAAGTTGGAGAACACGTGTATATCAAAGTAAAAATGATGAAGAGTGCTTTGAAAGTAAGAACTTGTGCTGAAACACAACCAATGTTTTGTGGTGCCTTTGAGATACTAGCTACAGTTGCGCCAATGGCCCCTCAGTTAGAATTTCCGAGACATATAAAAGTGCATAATGTTTTTCATCTCTCTTTATTGAAAAAGTATGTACATTATAGTTCTCACGTGATTTATTGGAATGCTGTACAGGTGGAACCAAATGATATTATTAGGTAGAACCACTAAAAATATTATATCAGAGAGAAATCATGGTTCGAAATCGAGCCATCTACCAGGTTAAAGTGTAATGAACGAACTTTACCCTAGAGAAGGCTACCTGAGATATGCAAAAAAAAGGGGTGAGGAATTTCTAGCATTTTTCCAAGAGGAAAGGAATTGAAAGGAAACATTGAGGATGATGTTTATTTTAGTGGGGGGAGATGTATCTCTCCTATGTTTCACTTTTTCCAGCATTGACTAGTTTTAGACCTTTAAATATTGTTGGATTATTGGAAACTTGTTAAATTAATAAAACATCATATTGAGTTAAATTATTGAATTCATTTATGGTACATCGAGTTTTTTTTTGGAAATATTCAGGAAAAATCAATAGAGTATTAGAATAATTCATTCCATATTATGAGAAGTTGTCAGTGGTTAAATTCCACATGTTGGACCTTACCTAAAAGTTTCCTAAAAATCCCTAAGAGAATTTTGTTATATATTATGTTAATCACTTCAATAGATAATTCATTCCATATTATGAGAAGTTGTTAGTGGTTAAAGCCCACATGTTGGACCTTACCTAAAAGTTTCCTAAAACTCCCTAAGAGAAAGTTGTTATACATACATACATATATATATATATATATATATACACACACACACAATGGGAGAGAAAAATTATGTTAATCATTTCGCTGGAAAGAAATGCTAAGTGGGGTGAAAATATTAATAAATCATAGTGAGAAAGAAAGGTGTGCTTTAAAGAAAAACAAAAAATATTTAAAAAAAACTAACACAAAAAGGCCTAGACAAAAAGCACGCAAACCTTAAAGCAAAATGTTGTTAAAAATATGCTAAGAAAAATCTATAAGAAAAACAATGTAAGAACCAAAAGTGTTAGTGATTCCTCATAGGAAAAAAGTATTAACTCAAAGGAAACCACTGTGGATAGTTCTTGGTTTGGTGGAATTTGCTCTCTTCTTGAGTATTCCCTTAACATTAAATATTAGAAGAAATTTTGTTTAATCTTTTGTGATTCTGAATCATTCAATGGTATGTGTTGATAGAATAACAGAAATGATGTATAATTGTGCTCGGTGTACATATTATAAGCTGTACGTGCATGGTTATTTATAATTTTATATGTTTTTGTTATCTGTGCACTATTTCTATATGCATCGATGCAATTTTTATCTGTCCATTATTAAGAACCCCTAAATTTATATATATAAAAAATAGGCGAATCCCCATGATACATAGGAAAAATGGAAGGCGATTTTATTAATAATATAATATGTATATATAATTTTTTGGCGAATCTCTCACGAGATTATATTATCCTGTAAAATCATGGCGAATCACCAGTACAAATGGCGAATCACTACTACAAAATGGTGAATCGTTGTCTAGTGGAGTTCGGAGTGTTGGTTCCAATGAAAATATGGTAATTGAACCAGGAGTAGAAGGAAGAGAACCACCGAGACCAAGCATGGCACATGGTGACTCGTGAGGGAAGTAGTTCTCGTGTAGTTTGGAAAACACGTTCTTCTAGTTCTGCTAAGTGTAGTGTTGTTTGTCATGCTACTACTAGCACTAATATTGAGGTTGGAGAGGAGTTTGAGGAAAGGTAGCAGTGGTGGAGAATTACAAAGAGTACCCCATGATGGGCTCCATTTTTCCCTTTGGTATTTGTGCCTGCAAGACCTTCTATCCATTGAACCAACAATTAGTCGTTCAACCAACAATCAACTTGACTAAGTTGATTAGGTACGAGTCAACTTAGACTAATCTTCAAAACTATGCTTTGCACTATCCCATATTTATCATACTAATGCTACACAACATTGTGCATTTGCACCTAACTCTCAATAATTCTTTTCCAAGAAAAATCTATAATAAGAAAAATATTTTACTATATTCTAAAAGGTGAAGATGTCTAAATCATGCCACAAAGTGAAAGGAAATAAAATATCTTTCCTCAAACCACCAAATATATAAAGAAAACAATAATGATTATAATAATAGAACTGGATCTATCGATCTATCGATATATGCATGATATGAGAACCATAAGCATTCAAGAGTCTAATTTCAAACTCAACAAAATCCTCTAAACAAGCAACAAACAAACCACTAAAATTTTCAAAGATATCAAGGCTAGACATTAACACAATTTCATGTACTTGAATAAGCCCATTGTTGCTAAGCGTTAGACTTCTTAAATTAGTTCTTTATCATTTAATACTATGACACTATCTATGTGAAAAGAAATAGGTCCCAACTTCATCAAATCTGATTTCATTTCCAATCAAAGATCAAAACTAGCTTCGTTTCCAATACCAATATAAAATCACACATTTTCCAAATATCAATAATAATTTTCCAAGAAAATATAAAACTCGAAACTCAGCAAAATTCCCCAAACACAAGCAACATATATACCATTTAAATTTTCTAAGATGTCAAAGCTAGACATCAAGGTAGTTTCATGTACTTGAATGAGCCCATTGATGCTTTGCATTAGTCTTGTTAAATTAGTTATTTATCATTTAATACTATTCAAACGCTATCTATGTGAAAATAGGTCCCAAAATCATCAAATCCAGCTTCATTTCCTATCACAAATAAGAATAAGCAAGACATTGTAAAAGGAAGTGTTTTTCATCCTTCACATTTCTAACATCGCAATGACATTTGCTTGCATCCTATGAAATTCTAGGTCTTGCTCAATTCCTAAGCTCCTCAAAGTTCATTTTTATTCTGGTAATGATGTTTTTCTTCTTAAAACTAGCTACAAGAATATGACACTTCATCCTTTGGATTATGGTTAATGACCAATTTTTAATATTTTGTTTTTCTCTTATTCTCTATTGCATTATCACACCATGATTTCAACTTTAATTTATATGCGATAGCAATTTTATTGGTGTTCACGTTTTAGAGTGGCCTCCTCTATTCTCCACTAGTTTGACTAAGATTGAGAATCTTTATGCCAACCAGTTTTATGCCACACCAAATTTTGACTGCATTTTGAAGCAATCTTAGGGAGCCACTTGTTTTCATGTTACTTTTCTTGTCCTTCTATATTTGGTACTTAGTCATAGGAAAACTCTCAATGGGTGAAAGACTAGCTTCTATAAGATAGGATAGGGTATATTGCATTTAATAAGATCATAAACTATAAAAAACTTTTGGATTTTCTCAATTTCCCTCTATGATTCTATAGAGATGATGCAACAACAAAATTCATCTCCATATAAGATAAAAAGATGAAGAGGTGTCTAAAATATGAGCTTCTTCTTCTTTTTTCCAAAACCAAAAATTTGTTGACCTACAATTGCACCTAAGACAAAAATTGGTTTTCCACTCTCTATTAATCATTTTCCCAACATTGTATTTCTAGTTAAGATTGTGATGAAGGTTGACTTCAAGACCTTATTGTATAACTTTCTTTGATTTGTTATTATCACTCACAATTAACATAAATTACCTTTTTGTAATTGATTATGGAGCTGTCTTTAGTGCGACTTTTTGAAGTTTCAGGTGCCGAAATCCGGTGAAAATTTTTGAGGTAAAATCTTGGTTTTTGTTATTCAAACTGGTTTTTCGACTCTATATATGGATTCAGCGCCCTCAAAAACCTGTAAGGCACTTCGATTGTGCAAAGTTAGCAATCAAACTTCTCTTTTCAATAAATTCCTGCCAGAATTTAGAGAAATTACACCGTAAAAAGTCACCGTAAAAGCCTTCAAAAAGTCGCACTAAAGACTACTCGATTGATTATTACAACCTTTTTTTATTAGCATTTACTCGCATAGCTATGCTAGAACAAAAATCCTTAATAATCCTCGCTTCTCAAAATGAGGTGGAGTCATGTCCGTAAGAACAATATCACTAATGTAAAGAAGAAAGGGGATGATGGTTGAACTTTGCTTGTTGTTTGAGAGACCTCTGTTGTACCAAAAACTTCTGATTCTTCCATTGTTCCATCACTTTATTGAGGTGATACACTTGGTTCCACATCATTTGGCACCTTTTTACAAATTTCTACATTTGCCAATACTAAAACAGAATTTGAAAATTCAGAATTTTCTACAATTTCTTCAATCAAAACTTTGGAAGACGTTGAGCATTCATCATTGTACAAGATAAATGACTCTAAATTTTTATAAACAACATGTATAGGATGGTCATTTGGCTTTTCTCAACTGCTGATCATGTACTTCATCTTACTTTCCCGGTATAGTTTCCTAAGTTGTCCAAAGATGATAATGGTAGCATAAGAAAAATCAAGTTGTAAGGTATCTCTAAGCTTCTATCCCCATGACCGAGAAGGTAGCATTCCATATCTGGGCAGGATATCATCCACAACATCCATGAGGACATTCTTGGCTAGGATTTGCTCTAATGACACCACTAGGTCCTTGATGAGGCCAAGACATTTCACCCTCCTTGAATCAAATGAGTAAAGATCATGATAAGGTATTGTAATGTCCAGTCCTAATCTATCCATAATGGCCACGGGCATGAGGTTGTGAGAGGCTCCGGAATCAAGCATGGCATTATGGAGGATAAAGTCATGGATTTTGAGGCTTATATAAAATAGAGGGACTTCACTATCTTCTAAATCTCCATCAACAACAAGACGAAAAAGAAGCTCAGGGTGATCATCACTCACATTAACCATGTCTGACATTTGATCAACTAGAAGGAACTTAGCACCTTAAACTTTGTACTGATCATTCTTAACTATTTTAGTTAGAGGAATGGAGTTAAACTTTGTACTGATCATTCTTAACTATTTCAGTTAGAGGAATGGAGTTAAACTTTGTACTGATCAATAAAAGAAGAATGAAGTTTCCTTTCCCTTTATAAGATTTGACAACCCTTACCTTTTCCCTTTTGACACTTGTAAATGACCTTTGAACCTTTGCACTTGAAAATGGACTTTTGCACCTTCAAATGAGAGATAAAGATAGAATGAACCTCTTTTCACTCTTTGACTCTTGAAGTGACCTTTTATTTGGCATGTTTTAAATGAGATACGAAATAAACTTCTCCGTTTCAAATTTGTGAAATACTCCTTACCCTTTGACATTTGCAAATAACCTTTTTGACCCTTTGTGCAACTTGGAAAGTGACATGTTTCTCTTTCAAATGAGGTAAGAAGACAAAATAACACTCTTTGAACCCTTTGACATGAAAGGTGACTCTTTAGCTCTTTGAGTAAGATGAGAGGATAGAGTTAACCTCTTTTGCACTCCCCGACACTTGAGATGACCTTCTTAGGCATTTAAAATGAGACATTGACTCTTGAGACAAATTTTCTCGTTTTCATGAGACAACAAGACTATTATTAAAAACTTTGAAATCTTTCACCTTTGGAATTTTGCATTTGATATTGATTCTTCAAACCAGAAAAGATGTCTTTGAAGCTTGAAATGACACTCTTTTGCATTTGACTAGGACAGTAGGTCAAAATGACCTCCCTTGGAGCTCTGACAGTGGATCCTTTAAAAGAGACAGTGAGACAGAGTTCTTCAATTTTCCTCAAATAGTGAGACAAAGATGAGATGTTTGAAAATTTTTCTTGAAATTTGAGCCATATGAAACAAGAAAGATGGCTTTATTTTAATTACATAAACTTGATTGCTCCTTCATTAGGGTTTCATGGATGAAATGGAGGATTACTACCTTATGTTCAGTGAAAATTTGAAGATTTTTCCAAAGGCAGGGCTGAACCTAGACTTGACCTAAATGAAATGAAATGACATAACCCTAGACCTTTTGAATGATGATGATGGAGATGGTGACCTTGAATTTGATGATGGCGATGACCTCGACAATGGTGATGATAAATGAAATGAAGCAGCAACATACATGGTTTAGCCTTCTTCAGTGACCAAAATTATTTTTGAGAACTGGTTCGAAAAAGTAAAATTTATGACCTATGACTTAAAGGGAAACAACTGAAAGAGTCATTTGATCACTGACATACCTGGGCTAACACTCCCATCCACCTAGAAGTTGTATTCACATTGCTATAATTCATGGTTTCTTACCTTGGCTGTAAAATATAAACAGCCACATAATGGGTATCCCAAATTAATTTTGGTGAAATTGAGTAGGTTGTAGTAGTTGAGACTTTCCACTCTTATCCTAGTAACCCAAACTAGGAAAACTAAAAAATCTTTTAGAGTTTCACCTCTAGCTTTTATCATCAATCAACTTTGTTGTCCATTATTGGATCTAGGGGATCTACTTTGATTTGTATTAATCTTCTTCAAAGAACAAGTTGGATAATTTCATCCTAATTGGACATTGTGGGAATTCACTGACTTTTCATTATTGTTGACCGTCTTCCTTATTTACATATTTTTCAAGAAACCCAACTTATCAAAATTAAACCCCGAGGCAACTATTTTTTGGGGAAACACTTAAGGTATTGAACCTTGAATCAACCATTTTCCAGGGAAACACTTTAGATAATGTTATTAACATTTTGATCTTGTGAAAAGATGTAGGAATTATTAAATGGTAGTTAGTGACTTAGTATATGCTTGTTGGAATATAGTTATTTTTTTGTACTTAATAGTTCCCTCTCCTTGAATTGTTGTTCCCCAGTGCAGTTGTAATGATTGATGGATAAGCTAGGAAACCAGTTTTTTGGATAGGTATGATAATCTGTCCATATTTTTATTGTTGTGGTAGGACACTATTAAGGCAGCATATCCTTATCACTTAGACCAAGAACCACTATGAATTGATTACTTTCATTGTTAAAATTTCCACTTTGTTGACAAAGGCTCCAATTAGTGCAAGAGAAACCAGTTTGTCTAAATCAATGGAAATGCAGTAGTAATTGGTTGGCCAAGTTTCCAATGCTAGCAAAACTAGAAGAAATTAATTGCTGTCACTTGAATTTTCATCTCATCACTCTTCAACAATTTTTTTATGATACATGTCAGTTAAATTGTATCAACAATTACTTGGAAAACACCTTCTAGTAATTGCAAAAGGTGTTCCAACACTTGTTTATGGCGTTTACATATGCTGAGAGCATTGCAACCTTCACATTTCAATACAATTTTGCATAATGTAGGAAGCAAGAACTAAAGATAATGCTTTTATTTTCTTCTTTTTCTCTGGTAGCCAAGAGATTATATGGGAGAAGATTATTCTGTGATTGTTTCCATTACTTATTTTGAACATGGTGTAAGATATGTTGTTGTGGTTGTTGTTGCAGCAAGTTCTGTGCTTAACATTGAAGAATATGCTGTGGATTCCCTTGGTGTTGAAAATTTTGACTTCTAATAGTCGTTATAGGCTTATAGCACAAATTAAAGTTGTTGAAACTAAACAGGTTTTAGTGGTTGAAATTTCGAAGGTTGGTTTGAAGGGTTAACACTTATTTCTTTAAATTCTGCTTCAACCATTACATTTTACACATCTAGGTTGATTCCTGTTACACAAGATTCAAATATTTGTTGCATCTACATCTAAGTATTCATGCCTAGTCTTGAAAGTCTAAACCTTCAGATGCCAACTCCCCATTATCTTCTCCCATCCACCTAGAAGTTGTTTTCACATTACCATAATTCATGGATTCTTAGCTTGGCTGTAGGATATAAACAACCACATAATGGGTAGAAGTTAGAAAAAAATTAAATTTGGTGAAATTGAATAGGTTTTAGTAGTTGAGACTTCCTCTCAGATTCCTCTCTCAACAACCTAAGAAGAAATTAAGACTCAATCTCAAAGGAACCTAATCTTCATCAAAGGCATATGAAAGGAATGGTGCTCATGAATGGGGCTGAAAGACATCATTTCCTATTGTAAAATGCAGACCTCATGACACCAAACCATGCTCATGATATTGATGAAAGTATTGCTGTTTTGGACTCAGAAATTGAGCAAAATAATTGCACTTTTATAGCCGTACATTTGGAGGGATTTAACTTAAAGTCTTCATGCATACCATCTAATGAGGACCCAGGAAAGGAGTTTGTGTAGAGGGCTGAGGTTAAGTGTGTTAGAAACGAGATTTCAAGACCAGTAAAAGGATCCTCAAATCAACCTTCTGAAGAGTTGCTCTGTGAATCAGATTCTGTAAGTTTGAATAAAGGTTTGATTCAAAATCAACACCAGGGACGTCATGATAAGGTTTTCCTTATCAGAAAGAGCATCATTCTTTGAGCCCAAACCATGATACAAACAGGAGTGTTCTTGGCCCTGGAGACAACCTTTCCTCTGCTAGAATGAAAATATATTTTTCATGAACCAAAGAGAGCTTTAGAGGGTGGATTTAATGAAGTTATCAGTGATAAGGAAGGTTTCTCTCCCATAATATGCTATTTTTGCCTAGAATGTTGAGAGTTCATGATCCCATGGTATCAAAGGAAGGGAATGAGGACACTAATCCACCAGAAACAACACTTGTGGCTTGTAAGTACTCTTATTTTAACATGTCACTTTTTTTCATGATGATTAAACACGGGAAAGGGACACTGAAATCTTGAGATGATCAAGTGGATTCATTGGATCATTGATTTTGCCTTAACAAATCTATGTTGATATGTTCATATTTGAGGGTTCTCAAAAACTCCTTTATGGAGCACTTGCCCCCAAGTTAAAGCCATATCCTATCTAACAGTTTTCACATGGATTGGCATATATATTCTAGAATCTGGAATACAAGGGGAGTCCTATGGAAGGACGCCTTTGATGATAAATATGCATGACCTCAGGATTACAGTTTTATTGATATGTCATCACACATGAGAAGCTCCTGCAAGATCCAATGTGATGTTTTCCTAGGAAAAAAGGTATTAACTACAACATTTTGCTTTTTACGGTTAAAATTGCCTTGGCAAGACAATGCCACTCATCTTTTGTAGCCTATCTTATTGGTTCAAAGGGAAATCCAAGCTTTCTCTCATAATCATGCTATCATATTCAGTAGGAAGGAGGGTCCTTGATATGTACCAACATTTATTACGTCACGATGATGACAAAATCAAGTGTTATTGAAGGTTTGATCTTAGACGGAATGCAGTGTTAGCACACAGCTCGTTCTTACAGATTGTCACATGTCCTTTCAGATCTGTGGACTGAGTATCATATTAGAATATTCTGGTACAGGTTGGCACTAATATGCATCAACAATTGCCTAGTGCAGACCTATTTAGAGCTATTATATTACAGAGCTTCCCAGTGAACTAGTTACAGATAACTTTGTTGTTGAACACTTGCAAAGATTGGAAAAGTAAATATATATTAACTGCAATTTGTTTGTTGTATTTATGACCACAGAGGAAAGGGGGTGTTGGCATTATTTTAAGTAGGGATATAGGACTAAGTCAATGCAATGGAAGTGGTTACATCCATTGTAAACAAACAACAACTACTCCATATGCAAGATTCATTAGTAGATTTGCTAGTGAATAATCCTCTAGTTGCATCTTTTTTTTCTTAGCCTTTGAAATCATCACAAGTGCCTAGCAACCTAGAAACTACCCCAGTTATCGTAAATTCATGTTGTTTCATGAACTCAGATGTGTGGTGTGTTCTGAATCTGATATTGAGAATAGCACAAACAGATGCCCAGTGATGTGTTGGAAACAGAGCAGGCCATGAAAGTACTTATTGGAGCATTGTAATGCCTAGCTAGCAATAGGAAATGGACTTGCATGAGTAGAGTATGAAGCCTGAGGTGATTGCCAGTGTAAATGGAAGGAAGAACTGCAAGCACCATCTAAGAGGGATGAATTTGGTCTTCCACACTGGAGCTTTTCATCTTCTTAGTAGTCTGAGGCTCTCTAGACACATCAAAATTCAGATGTCTCTTCATTTGAGCTCCCACACATCTACTCATGGCTCTATAGCAACCTTAATTACCATTTTCCCATTCTACAACCACTGGAATCATCTCATCCTCAAGAAAGTTTATACCTTTCAATAACAATTATTAGCATCAACAAAAGTGCAACATTCTACTCGTTATTAGTATCTCATTCAGCTATCCTAAAGCAATGCACACTCATGGTTGCCTTTTCATGCATGAAGATTACAACATAACTGCCTATTATTTTACTCGTTTAGCTATTATTTTTATCGATTTTTGCAGATAAACATAAAAACTGATTACAAAATGTCAAAACTTACAGAGGACCCAAAAATAGAAAGACCAAGAGGCCCAAAATACCCTTAAGATCAAGAAACAACCACCTGGCATTAAGATACAAGAGGATGATTTGGAGTTGGATTATCCATTTCATTATCTGGTAATTTTGGAGGCCGAAGTTCACCATATGCAAGATTCATTAGTAGATTTGCTAGTGAATAATCCTCTAGTTGCATCTTTTTTTTCTTAGCCTTTGAAATCATCACAAGTGCCTAGCAACCTAGAAACTACCCCATTTATCGTAAATTCATGTTGTTTCATGAACTCGTATCCGTGGTGTGTTCGAACTGACAATGAGAATAAGACAAACAAGGCCAAAGGATGTGTTGGAAACAGCAAACAAGCAGAGCAACAGCTGAGGCACTGTAATGCCTAGCTAAAAATAGGAAATGGATCGCATGAACAAAGAGTATGAAGCCCGAGGTGGATTGCTTGGGTAAAATGGAAGGAATAAACGGCAAGCACCATCTAAGAGGATGAACTTCTCCTTCTGGTCTTCCCAAGACTGGAGTCTTTCATCTTTCTTAGTAGTCTGAGGCTCTCTGGACACATCAAATCTTATGCCCTTCATTTTGAGCTCCTGAATACATCTACTCATAGCCCTAGAAGCAACCCTGTAATTACCACTTTCCCATTCTACAATTCACTTGGAATCATCCTTTATCCGAAGAAAGTTTATACCTCTTTCAATAACAATTATTAGCATCAACAAAGTGCAAATATCTCTACTCTGTTATTAGTATCAACCTCGACTACTGCCTTTAAAGCAACAACATGGTTGCGTTTCATGCAAAGATTACAACATAACTGTCTAGATTTTACTGTTCTTGTAGCCTCACTCCTATCAGATTTTTTAACCATAAGATAAACATAAAAACTGATTACAAAATGTCAAAACTTACAGAGGACCCAAAAATAGAAAGACCAAGAGGCCCAAAATACCCTTAAGATCAAGAAACAACCAACTGGCATTAAGATAGAAGAGGATGATTTGGAGTTGGATTATCCATTTCATTATCTGGTAATTTTGGAGGCCGAAGTTCACCATATGCAAGATTCATTAGTAGATTTGCTACTGAATAATCCTCTAGTTGCATATTTTTTTTCTTAGCCTTTGAAATCATCACAAGTGCCTAGCAACCTAGAAACTACCCCAGTTATCGTAAATTCATGTTGTTTCATGAACTCAGATCTGTGGTGTGTTCTGAATCTGATATTGAGAATAGCACAAACATATGCCCAGTGATGTGTTGGAAACAGAGCAGGCCATGAAAGTACTTATTGGAGCATTGTAATGCCTAGCTAGCAATAGGAAATGGACTTGCGTGAGTAGAGTATGAAGCCTGAGGTGATTTCCAGTGTAAATGGAAGGAAGAACTGCAAGCACCATCTAAGAGGGATGAATTTGGTCTTCCACACTGGAGCTTTTCATCTTCTTAGTAGTCTGAGGCTCTCTGGACACATCAAATCTTATGCCCTTCATTTTGAGCTCCTGAATACATCTACTCATAGCCCTAGAAGCAACCCTGTAATTACCATTTTCCCATTCTACAATTCACTTGGAATCATCCTTTATCCGAAGAAAGTTTATACCTCTTTCAATAACAATTATTAGCATCAACAAAGTACAAATATCTCTACTTTGTTATTAGTATCAACCTCGACTACTGCCTTTAAAGCAACAACATGGTTGCCTTTCATGCAAAGATTACAACATAACTGTCTAGATTTTACTGTTCTTGTAGCCTCACTCCTATCAGATTTTTTAACCAGAAGATAAACATAAAAACTGATTACAAAATGTCAAAACTTACAGAGGACCCAAAAATAGAAAGACCAAGAGGCCCAAAATACCCTTAAGATCAAGAAACAACCAACTGGCATTAAGATACAAGAGGATGATTTGGAGTTGGATTATCCATTTCATTATCTGGTAATTTTGGAGGCCGAAGTTCACCATATGCAAGATTCATTAGTAGATTTGCTAGTGAATAATCCTCTAGTTGCATCTTTTTTTTCTTAGCCTTTGAAATCATCAGAAGTGCCTAGAAACCTAGAAACTACCCCAATTATCGTAAATTCATGTTGTTTCATGAACTCAGATCTGTGGTGTGTTCTGAATCTGATATTGAGAATAGCACAAATGTATGCTCATGATGTTGGAAACAGAAAGGTGCCATGAAAAATTTATTGGAGCATTGTAAGGCTCAGTTATTAGGAAATGACTTTGCATGAGTAGAGTATGAAGCCTGAGGTGATTGCCAGTGTAAATGGAAGGAAGAACTGCAAGCACCATCTAAGAGGGATGAATTTGGTCTTCCACACTGGAGCTTTTCATCTTCTTAGTAGTCTGAGGCTCTCTGGACACATCAAATATTATGCCCTTCATTTTGAGCTCCTGAATACATCTACTCATAGCCCTAGAAGCAACCCTGTAATTACCATTTTCCCATTCTACAATTCACTTGGAATCATCCTTTATCCGAAGAAAGTTTATACCTCTTTCAATAACAATTATTAGCATCAACAAAGTGCAAATATCTCTACTCTGTTATTAGTATCAACCTCGACTACTGCCTTTAAAGAAACAACATGGTTGTCTCCAATAATTATATTGCCTCCTCCTCCATATTTTCCAGGAATACCTTGACAAACTCCATCAAAATAGCTCCATGCCTTCAATTTATCAATCTCATAGTTTTTCAAATTTCATTGGTTGTTCATCTTTATAGGTTTGCAAATACCTCGATATGCATATCTGACATGATGAACTCATGATACCCAGCTAATACGTGATATTCATGATATCCACTCAGATATCTCCTCTTGCTAGACCAACAAAATTCCTACTCTATTTTCCTGAACACTAGTTCAAAGAACACACATCTAGCATTCTACCACCTGATTCTGCTCAAATGCAAATTTGAACCTTGAGGATGAAAATTTGAACCTTGAGGAAAATTTGGCTACAGCATGTAACTTCAGTCAATCTTCACAAAATCATAAATGGTCTATACAAACCAGAAGCATGTGTATAAATCAACTATACCCATCAATACAAAGAAAGCATATGAGATAATTGTCATGTAGCCGAAGTACAGAATGCCAAAGACAAGGTTCGTAATATCCATCTTGGTGAAGAAGTGGAATGTAGCATACAATGATACAGGAATAGGTAAAGTGCAGATGAGCCCGAAGTTAGATAAGCTCTCCACCACCAGTGGTAGTCCTGACTCCTCACTACACAAATGAAAGTAGCAGAGGACAATAGTGATCTCTGCACAAGTAACAATAAGGATAAATAAGACAATGACCAGAAACCCAAAAATGTAATAAAATAGATGCATCCAAATAGATGTTAAGATGAAGAATACTTCAATGAAAACTACACCAAAGGGTAATATGCCTCAAATGTGTACTGAGAAAACTGGTTGTATGTACCATGCAGGCTCTGGAATCTACCTAGGAATTTTCAGCTACAGGAGAAATCAGCTACAGGATCTACTCGTGCCAAGAAAAATGGAAGTGAAACTAGGGTTTCAAACTTTCAGGAGAATGCAAGGCATATGAGCAATGTGGTAACTTGCAAGCTGAAGGTACCCTTTCTGCTAAAAATCTGGTGAACATTAATTCGGAATCAACGAGAAGATCTACTCGTGCCAATAAAAATGTAGGTGAAACCAGGATTTCAAAACTTGCAGGAGAATGTAAGGTAGATGAGCAAAGTGGTAACTTGCAAGCTGTAGGTAGTCAGCAGACCAAGTCCCCTCTCCTTCCAACGATGTAGAGGAATCTCCACCAACGAATGCAACAGACCTTTTGTCGAACCCTCTCCAACACCGCTGCGCACGGTGCATGCATGGTGTTGCATGCTAAGAAACATACAGTTAGTATTTTCCGTACTGACATTAGCTCTCTCGATTGCCTGACCCCAATATTCTTCCTATAATCACGAGCATAATGACCAAATCTATTGCAGTAATAACACTTTACCTTGGATTTGTCGCACCTTGATTGTTATGAAAGCTTCTGTCGTCGTCGCTTCCACGTTGATGCTCATGATCATCTCGGCCATCTCGTGACCACCATAGTTGCCGCCGTCCTCTCGCCTCTCGATCGACTTCTTCCTCGACCTCTTGAAATATAGACTTGACTTGGAAGGTTGTTTCCAAAGTGGAATCCTTATTTCGTCTATCCTCGCTTCATGCGATAGAAGAGATCCCATATACTCATCAATTGTGAGTTTTTCCCAAGTCCTTTCGTCTTCTATGGCCGCTACCACCACATCAAATTCGTAGACAAATGGATCAAGAACCTTTCTCGATCACTGCTCGATCTTTAATATCTTCGCCATAGATTTTTAACCGATTGACAACAGACATATTCTATTCCATTTAAGGAATCAATGTCCTCTCGTCTTCCTTCATCTCGCAGACTTTCAAAGTCTCTCCTAAGACTTCAGCTTTAACAATGTTAACTTTTGCCATACCTTCGATACTGTCGCCAAGGTGTCCCATGCCTCTTTTGCCGACAAGGTTATCATGATCTTCCGGAACATGGCTCGACGCACCCTTTGATGGATAAGAAGTAATGCTTCAGCATTCTCTTCGCTTATCTTTCTTCCAATCGTTCCTCGCACACGAGGCACGTTCTTCGCATCATCTTTAAGTTCCCGCAAACCCATACTTGACATGATCCCGTACATCATGCACTTTTAGCATGGTCTCCATCTTAATGGCCTCACATATCGTAATCTTTCCCATCGGAAGATGGAAGTCGTGGCCGAAAACTCGATGTGGCCATTTTGCCTCAAAAAATTGTTTCCCGACAAAACCCTAAATTTTCTACTTTTTGTAAAGGCTTTGTTAACCTTCTTTTAAAAAAAATCTTTGAATAAAACACTAAATCTTTCTTTCTTTCTTCTCTTTTTTTTTATATAATAAATCTTATATAAAAAATTTATTATATAAAAAATCTTATTAAAAAACCCTCTCTTTTTTTAAAAACGTTATGTGAATCCCTTTTTTTTTTAAGGATCATAAACAATCTTGCAATAAATGCCTTTAAAACCTATTAGAAGAAACCCCTTTTTGAAAACTCATGTTCTCTTGTTTAAAAATGGAAATTCCGCCTCTTTTTTTTAATAGCACGCACGTGACTTATCAAAACAATTTAGTCGATGTAATTTTTTGAAAAAGCTCACACGATGTACCTTCTCAAGACGCTCACGAGCCGCTTGTCTCTTGTGCACTACCGCCGCCCGTAATTTTGATTGACCAGGTTCCACACCCTCGATTAAGCGAAAACCGCGTTCTAGTTCCGCACCCTCGACACCGTAAACCGGCGTTCTAAACTGAATTTTGCGAAATTCGTAAGTTTGCCGAAATTCCGCAATTACTTCTGAGAGAAGTGGCGGATCTGTCCGTTGTGTGATGCACTAAATACGTGTGAACTTCTCTCGCGTCAAAAATAATAATAATAATAATAATAATTACGGCCTTTTGCTTTTGGCCTCTTATGGGTTCTGCTCGGCCACGGATCTCTGATCCTTCCTCGCCTCCGATACCAATCGTTGGAAAAGGCAGAGGATTCAATCACACATATAACGCAAAGATTTCACACATGAACAATGAGCTGCTGCTCTTCTATTAATCATAAAACTCTCTTACTCTCTTTCTCTCTTAAAACAATGAACCCATGAAGGGTATTTAATCTAATTGACATGCACACACTGTCACTCATAACTGAACTTAATCAACTCGCTTAACTCACTGTCTAACTCACTCACCAAATCTAACTGTAACTCAACTCAACTAACTCCACTTAACTATTTGTCTAACTTCTACATGAGGAAGTAATTATATATTTTAACACTCCCCCTTAATTACGACCTCTAAACTAAAACATAACTTATGACAACTCAAACATGCCTGCTGGTCTATGTCTCATCTAGGCTTACAACTCCCAATTTTCTTTTTTGAAACTCAAACAAGTCTACTGCTAATGGCTTTGTAAAGATATCAGCCAATTGATCACTTGTTCTACAAGGCTTCAAGTGAACTTCTCCATTGTTCACTAGTTCTAGAATAAAATGATATCTAGTATCAATATGCTTGCTCTTTTGATGAAACACACTATTCTTGGATAGTGCAATCGCTGATGTGTTGTCATAGTATATCGCTGTTGATCCTTGCTGTTTCTGCTTGAGTCCATCCAATACTCTTCTTAACCATACTGCTTGACATGCTGTTGAAGTTGCTGCTACATATTCTGCCTCTACTGATGATAGTGTAACAATAGGCTGCTTCTTAGATGCCCATGCTATCACTCCTGAACCGAGATGGAAAACATAACCGGATGTGCTCTTCCAATCATCCAAACTTCCTGCAAAATCACTATTTGTATATCCAATCAGTTCTTTATTTTCTGTACTTGCATACATTATGCCATAATCTCTGGTTCCTGCTATGTATCTCAGAATTCTTTTTCCAACACTCCAATGTGTGTCTTTTGGAGTTTCCATGAATCTGGAAATTAGACTCACTCCCTGCATAATATTTGGTCTTGTAGCTGTGAGATACATGAGGCTGCCAACCAATATTTTTAATAGAGTTGGATTGACATCTGCCCCTTCATCATCCTTACTTAACTTTGTACCTGTTGCTACTGGTGTAGGTACAGGTTTGGAATTATCCATCCTGAATCTTTTCAATAAAACTGTTGCATACTTATTTTGACAAATAAAAATGCCTTTTTCAAATTGCTTAACTTCAATGCCAAGAAAATATTTCATGAGACCTAGATCTGTCATCTCAAATTCTTTCATCATGGCTACTTTAAATTCATCTATTTCAAGATCACCTGTAAAAATCATATCATCAACATATAAGCAAACTATCAAAATCTGTCCATGCTCATTTACCTTTGTGTATAAGGTAGGCTCAATGCTGCTTCTGCAAAATCCATTCTTGATCATATAACTGTCGATTCTGCTATACCATGCTCTAGGTGCTTGCTTCAGTCCATAGAGCGCTTTCTTCAATCTGTAAACTTTATCTTCTTGTCCTTCAACTTCATAACCTGGAGGCTGTTGAACATAAATTTCTTCTTCTAAAATTCCATTCAAGAAGGCTGATTTGACATCCATCTGATACACTTTCCACTTGTTCTGAGCTGTTGTCACTAGAACTGCTCTTACAGTATCCAATCTGGCTACCGGAGAAAAAGTTTCTCCAAAGTCTATTCTCAGTTGCTGTGAGAATCGTTTTCCTACAAGTCTTGCTTTAAATCTGTCAATATCACCTTTCTCATTCAATTTGGTCTTGTATACCCACTTCACACCAATGAGATTTTTATCATTTGGCAAATCAACCAAATCCCATGTATCATTCTTTTCAATTTAATTCATCTCTTCATCCATGGCTTGCACCCAATTGTCATCTTTGATTGCTTCTTCAAACGAATAAGGTTGGAATGCCAACAATGCAAAATTTGAACTAACATCCAAATCATCATAAATATCCTTCAAACTTCTCATCTTTTTCTTACCTGATTCGCTGCTTGGAGAATTCTGATCTGTGGATCTGCTTCAAGATCCATGCTACTCTAAAAATCTAGGAGTCCTTGCTGGTGTGACTCTGTTTGGTGTCTGCTCTTTTGGTTCTTGCTGATCCTCTTCGTCTACAAGAGCATCCTACATCAATGGTGTTTGAGCGTCGGTTAGTGTGTCTACAGTCCCATTCCATGACTCTTGTTCTTTGAACACAACATCTCTGCTAATGATTTTCTTCTTTGTGACAGGGTTATATAGTTTGTAAGATTTTGATTGCTCGCTATAACCAGTAAATATACATTTTTCACTTTGATCATCTAATTTGCCTCTTATTTTCTTAGGCACATGTGCATAGGCTACACATCCAAAAAATCTGAAATGAGATACACTGCAAGACATACCTGACCATGCTGTTTCTGGAACTCTGTTCATCACGCTCTTTGTAGGAGATCTGTTTATCACATAAACAACACATGCAACTGCTTCTGCCCAATATTCGTTAGACAGGTGTCTTGATTTCAACATGCTCCTTGTCATGTTCACGATTGTTCAGTTTTTCCTCTCTGCTACACCATTCTGCTGTGGTGTGTATCGGGTGGTAAAATGTCTTCTGATTCCATGTTGTTTGCAGTACTCATGGAATGCCTTCGAATCGTATTCTCCACCATGATCCGATCTCAATACCTTGATCTGTCGATCACTTTGGTTCTCCACCAAAGCTTTGAACTCTTTGAACTTTGCAAAAGTTTCAGAATTCTGCTTCAAAAAGTAAACCCAAGTCTTCCTACTATAATCATCAATAAAGGTGAGGAAGTAACAACTTCCACCAATCGACTGTGTCCTCATAGGTCCACACAAGTCAGTATGCACCAATTCAAGTGGTTTCTTTGCTCTGTAAGAAACTCCTTTCGGATAACTTTCATGGTGTTGCTTTCCCAAGATGCAACACTCACACGTGATAGCAGGTTCTTTGATGGGAGGTAACCCTCTGACCATCTGTTTCTGCTGCAACAATCTTAAACCGGAAAAATGCAAGTGTCCAAACTGAAAATGCCATAACCAGTATGCATCAGAACATGCAGTTGTAAAAGAACTAACCTGATCATTGTAGTTCATAATGAGAGGAAAGATTCTGTTCCTCGTCATCTACACCTTGGCAATCAGCTGCTTGCTTGGGGATTTGTCGTAAATAACACATTGTTGCCCCTGAAAGGTAACTTTGTATCCTTTCTGCATCAATTGACCAACACTAATCAGATTGTGTTTGAGTCCAGGGACATAGTATACCTCTGATATGGTCTTTGGCTCCCCCTGCTTGGTCACAATGTCGACCACTCCTTTTCCATCTACAACCACAGTTTTGTCAGTCCCCAACTTGACCTTTTTATGCACTGTGACATCCAAATTAGCAACCAAATCCTTGTTTCCTGTCATGTGGTTACTGCAACCACTGTCTAATAGCCAGACCTTATCAGACGGTGCATGCATGGTGTTGCATGCTAGAAACATAGAGTCAGTATTTTCTGTACTGACATTAGCTCTCTGATTGCCTTGATCTGCAATCTTCTTCCTACAATCACGAGCATAATGACCAAATATATTGCAGTAAAAGCACTTTACCTTAGATTTGTCAGACCTTTGAGTGTTATGAAAGCTTCTGCTGCTGCTGCTTCCCTGTTGATGCTCATGATCGTCTCGGCCATCTCTATGACCGCCATAGTTGCTGCCTCGTCCTCTGCCTCTCGATCGACCTTTGCCTCGACCTCTTGAAATATAGACTTGACTTTGGAAAGCAGTTTCCAAAGTGGAATCCTTATTTCTGTCTGTCTGTGCTTCATGTGATAGAAGGGATCCCATCAACTCATCAATTGTGAGTTTTTCCAAGTCCTTTGCTTCTTCTATGGCTGCTACCACAACATCAAATTTGGTAGACAGGGATCGAAGAACCTTCTCGATCACTGTTCGATCTTTAATATCTTCACCATAGATTTTTAACTGATTGATGACAGACATGACCCTATTCATGAAGGAATCAATGTCCTATGTATCCTTCATCTGCAGAACTTCGAAATCTCTTCTAGTATTCTGCAATTTAACAATATTAACTTTGGCCATACCTTGATAGCTGGTCGCCAAGGTGTCCCATGCCTCCTTTTCTGACGAGGTTATCATGATCTTCTTGAACACGGCTCGATCTACTCCCTGCTGGATCAGAAGCAACGCTTGCACATTCTTCTGCTTATCTTTATTCCACTGTTCCCTCTCTGCATTACTGAGGGCTCGTTTTTCTGCCTCATCATGAGGTTTTGCAAACCCATACTTGACATGATCCCAGACATCATGCGCTTTTAGCATGGTCTCCATCTTAATGGCCCACACATCATAATCCTTCCCATTGAAAGAAGGAAGTTGTGGCTGAAAGTTGCTTGTAGCCATATTTTTTCAAACACAAGTTCACTGCTGAAACCCTAAAAAAAAATTTGATATGCTTTTCAAAGCTTCAAAAAATATCCTTATAATAAAACCCTAGGTTTTATTATTTTTATTATTTATATAAAAATTTCTTAAAAAAAAAATCTTTATATAAAATATCCTTTCTTAAAAACACTTTTTATAAAAACTCCACCTTTAAAGCCTTTATAATATAATTATTATAAAATGCCCCTTTTAAAAAACTTCTTTTCAAACCAAAACGTTTTGAAATATGTTTGTAATTTCCCCTTTAAAAAATACTCCTCACGTGCTTTATGAGAGACACCTCTTTTTAAAAAAAATCTTTATGAAAAAACAAACCCTTTTCATATGCTTTTTTTAAAAAAAAATCTTCCGTATTGAAAAAACTCCTTACGTGGTTGACTTTAAAGTCAATAACGCAGCCAAATCTCAAAAGGGTTGCGTGCTAACGCAGTGCTCGATAGCTTGTGCTGCGTTAGTGCCTTAATGCACCGGAAACCACAATATGCCCGCTTCCAGCAGAAACGGCGTAAGTTTTTCATTTTTAACGCGGTTCTCTACAGTGGGAACCCGCGTTATAATGCTCTGTCAGTAATTAAAAGCTGCGTTATAGCGTAAAAACGCGGAAAAAAAAAAATTTCCTTCTCACCTACAGATGATTGCTAATCCGTTTTTCTTACGTTCTCTGTAACCTCGCTCTGATACCAATTTGTTGGAAAGGCACAGGATTCAATCACACATATAACGCAAAAATTTCACACATGAACAATGAGCTGCTACTCTTCTATTAAACATAAAACTCTCTTACTCTCTTTCTCTCTTAAAACAATGAACCCATGAAGGGTATTTAATCTAATTGACATGCACACACTGTCACTCATAACTGAACTTAATCAACTCGCTTAACTCACTGTCTAACTCACTCACCAAATCTAACTGTAACTCAACTCAACTAACTCCACTTAACTATTTGTCTAACTTCTGCATGAGGAAGTAATTATATATTTTAACAGCAGTCAGAGCAAATAATTCTATAGACTGCTGAAGATAAGCATCATCAATAGTTGAGGTGAGGTTTGCTACCAGACATTGAAGGGAGTCAAAGTATTGGATAAGTTGAGAGTAATTTTGAGTGGAGGTAGAGGCTTCCCCAATAGGACTCTGCTGTAAGATGGATGGGTCAAAAACTGTCTGGGCTATCCAATTCAAAGATTTGGTCTTGAAAAAGCTTTTCTCAACGTTTAAGTCAAATTAGATATCTTGCAAGGTTGCAATGTTTTCAGGGAGGGAACTTGCTTTGTGTAGATGCTTTCTAATAGTTAGACTCTCAGATCTAGGAGTTTTTCTTAGGATTTTCTCTTTGTTGTCAACTATTGCAGGGGGATTTGGGTCAAGATGGGATTTGGTAAAGATTCTCCTAGAAGCTAGAATTCAGACCCAAGGCACAAACATGCTGAATATTTTTTCAAAAACCAATCTGTAGAAAATACTTAAGTCACACAGTACATCGACTAGGGTTTCTGAGTTTGGATGAAATACTAAGACTTTCGGTAACTCCCCAGTATGGTCGTCATTATGTTATCACTCCGTAGTTTTTAAGTTGGCAAGAAAAAATGACAAAGGACAACATTAAATCACTTGGGAGTCCAGGACCTAGCCTTCCTAGAATCAGAGAGGGCTCTCTCTGTTTTGATGATTTAGCTTGATAATTATAAGTGCTGATATTAGGCTAGTCATAGAAAATTATGAGGGTTGTTTGTTTTGATTGATTGGGTGGTTAGATGAGCAGGTCTGCAGGGAATATTCCATTGGGCTATGGAGTCAAAAGGTTGGAATGGCACATCAACATCAAAAGCATCACAGGGCAAGCTAACTGTGCTAAATGGATCTTTAGAGCTATATGAATTATGAGGTGAGAGAAATAGTAAGATTCAGCAGTGAATAAAGAGAAATTAAGAATTATTTAATCATACTTCAGCAGAAAACATTAATATTGTAAACGCAGATAGACTTAAGGTGATGTAACAACAAATCTTAATCTAAAATTTATGATTTACAATTAGATGAACAGATGCACAGCAGGGAAAAAAATGGAAACATTTAGAAAAGAGAAGTAACACGTCATCATTTTAACACAACTCAAGAATCCTGAAAATGGCCATTGACTATTGATGTCCAGCTCCAAAACTACAATGCTCCAATATAGTAATTCTTACAATGCAGGGTATAAAAATATCCAACCCTTGATAATGAAAATTCAAGAAATATATAACTAAAACTTGAGTCGGTTTCCCTAATATAATTTGGAAAAATTCATTTATTACAAACAACTGAAATTAAACAAGTGTGGCGATGCAAGGCCCAAGAAAAGAAAGTATCTAACAAAACACCACTTGTAGAATTAATTTTGGTAGCTCTGCAAGAATGCAAAACTTAGGTGGCTCTTCTTGAATCCAAAAAGTGGCTAGGAGGCAGCTGATATGGTTGAGAAGAGTCAACGAATGATGGATTTGACATCTGGCTTTACTTTTCAATAAATCGGCATTGGGTACTTAAGTCTGGCGTAGTGCTAGCCACTTTTCGTTGATTGGTGGCGGTGCTAATCTGCTTGCTACCCTTTTTCATTTCTACTAGTATGCCATAAAATTTCCGTATGAACACCCCTTGCCCGAGTTGACCTTTTCGGTCTATTTCCTTACTACCATGATGTTTAGACTCACTCTGCCTTTCTCCCCTTGTCGGGTTCTACTTGAGTCTTTCTGTCGTGTTTTATCCTATTTCTTCACAAAATGGTGCACAAAACTCATACGCCTCAACCTGAAATCTAAAATGAAATCTTTTAGATTTCATTTTTGAATAACGTCACATCCATGCCAACATCGTACTTCGCACTCATTGTCTTTAAACTTTTCTTTAACACTTTTTCTCCTGAACCCGTGCACTGCAATATGCGATTGGGCCCCATCCTCATCGCATATCACACTTTGGTGATCTTAACATGAACCTTTTGCACTATCCCTTTGTTAGCCACCTATAAATTTGTTATAACAAAAGGTGGCTAAATCGTTTTTTGGAGCCTTCAAGGAACAAATTTTGTTGCAAAAAAGTGTTGGCTCTTGAAGACTCTTGAAGGCCTCATGCCTCTGTCCAAATCTTCACTGATGTTTCCTTAACCTCAGAAATTTCTGCCAAATTCCAAGAGAAATACTGCTGTAAAACCATCATTTTTCCCCTCCCCCTCTTCCAAAACTAACCTTCATTTTGCTCCCCTTTTTCTCCATAAAATCCTTCATTTTCATGATTCCCCTTCTTCCATTCATGAAAATCCTCTTTATATAGTTTAAAACTCATTTTTAAACTATACCGAAACCCCCAAATCCATTGGAAACTCTGAAGAATTTCATAAAAAACAAGTTTTTATTACTATGGACTTTAGCCCCTTTCGGCTAAAACCCCCTAACCACTTCCCCCACATGCCCACACCCTGCAACCAGGCACTAGGCCCACAAGGCGCTTAATCACATCGCAAAGATCCAAGTGCGCTAGTCTTTTTTCCATTACAAAAACTCTGATGCGAGTAAGCCCCATGCTTATAAACCCCGATCATATTATTTTTTCCATATAACCCGTGGGCCCGCCTTCGGTGCTTAAAACATTGAAAAAATCCATTCCCGATCCATTTTTTCCTTTGTAAATACAAAAAACCCTGTTTTCCAAAGTTTTGATCTAATGTGCCAAAGTCACGTGTTAGATGAAAATGGTTAGATTAAAAATACCCGATCGCGCAATCGCATCGGAGAAATTCACAATGGGTTGATTGAAAGACCCGCATCAAAATTTCCGATGCGATTGGGTCCCATATATATAAAACCCACCCCCCGCTACTTTCCATTCATATAACCTACGCCTGGGACCGATAGTTTAAGTCTTGAAGCATAATCACATCAGAAAAGTTCAATGGGTTGATTGAAAGACGGGGCCCGATGGTTCCAATGCGACTGGGCCCCATATATATAGCCTTGGGTCTATTTGCATTCCATACATCCGAAGGCCCCGCAATCAGGCACCAGAACATACCATAAACTGTATATCCCGCCTCGAAAGTATTAAGACTTTGGATTATTTTTGGGTTTTGTATATTATAAGGGTTTTTCTGCCGGTTCGTTCTAAAAACTAATCCCCACCGTTGATCGTAAGCTGATCACACGGCCAGTGCTCAATCGCATCGGAGTTTTTCATCGCATGCCTTTATTTGTTCCTCCCGATCGGCCATCCCTTCGATTCATTCTCCACTGTTGATCTGATCCTCAGATCAACGGTCAGCGCTTCATCGCATCGCAAATTTACATCGGCGCCATTTGAGTGTTGCCCCTGATTATGATCCTCCGATTGGATCTGGACCATCCATGTGTCCAGATCGGATGGTCCCAGATCATTCCCGTGTTATTTTATCACCCTCCGGCTTTCACCAAAGGGTTTTCAAATCAATCTCCGCCGTTGATCATTGCGCGATCAATGGTTTTGTTTTATTCTTCCCCTGCTCTCCTTTTTAACCTCCTCTTGGCTGATCTCTGCCATTGGATGATGCCATCCAACGGCCATGCTCTTCTCCCATGCCTTCTAAATTAGTTTTCCCCAATTACAGAAGATTTTATAATATTTTCTATGTTTTGCAGGTGTTTGATGGGTTCTCCATTATATAAAGGCCGAAGGCCTGGGATGACGATTCCTGTGCCTTTGATTTATCAAAGGGAACCATTCATGGGTTCCACTCCATGTCTTGTCATTACTTCATGAGGCAGTGATGCCATACAAGCCCTGCGCGACCTGCACATCGACAAGACACTATTTTATTAAACCACGAGTTAAAGAGTATCAGTGTTGAAGACTGAGTGCAGTAGAATAGAATATTGAAGACAGATTTGGGAATTACGGCTATGAATGATTATCAAAAGCCTAATTCCCAAAATTAAAACACAATTAAAAGAACATCATAAGTGTACAGACAGAAAGGCCTCCCCGCCACATTTGAGGCAAATTGATTCCTCCCAACTACCATAAGTGCCACATGTGCCTTAAAGCATTCAAAACAGAGGCCAAATTTATTGATCAAATGAAGATATTCTCCTCAGCACAGCTAGAGAGTTACTTCTGCAAGGAAATTAAATACTAAAAATATCTGCAGAGTTACTCCAAACATGACACAGAGCCTTAATGTCAATAAAAGCTCCCACCGAGCTTAATTTATAAATGTAAAATAGCTAATACAGACAGAATGTTTTTAAACTTCTCCATCGAGCCACTCAAAGGCCAAGAAGTCTTGAATCTGTATTAATTGTCCTGAGAGATCTTTTATCAGGTCTCACCTCCTCATTCTTCTATAAATAATTCTATAGAAGATGAGAAACTGTTGGTTGTTGGTTGATCACTAGTTGTAATACTGAAACTCTCCAAAATAATACATAGTCTGTTGAAGTTGAAGAAGAAATTGAAGTCTTAGAGGCCTTGATGATGTTGTTGCATGCTTGTTCCTGAGAAGGCTCTATCATTGGATCCATGAGCTTGGCTGTTAGTGAAGTATTCTGAACTGTTTAATGTTTTCTCCTGTTTTCATTCTCTTCCATAATTTCTTACTACAGTAGGTTGAAATTTTTAGGCTAAGAAATGACTCTTGGAAGCACCTTAGACCTGTTCATCCTTCACTGTTTCATGTTTTCTTCTGCTCAAGTATTTTAGAGTCTTTAACCTCTCTCTTTAGTCTTTATGCTTGTGTATTTCCTTAATAGTTTGAATAGTTGGTTTCAGCATGATTTATGGTTCTCCCTGCTTGTCTACTGCCACTTTAAAACTGTTATTGAAGTCTCCCTTTGTAGTTTTCTATTTACAGTGAGTCAAGGAGGTATGTTCTGATCTTGCCCTTTTTCCTTACTTAAACAGTTACCTCAAATTTCTTTATAGTTGTAATCATATATGTGTTAGGTGTTCCCTCTTCTATGACTACAGTTATCAACGAATATTTTATGTTTTCTAAGTCATTTGAAATAAAATCTTTGAGGAAATAGGGTGTTCCCCGAATCTTAGATTTCATTTTAAAATTTGTTTTGAAATCATTTGTTTACTTAAAGGTTTGATTTGTAGAATTCATGGTTAGCCCTGTCTATCAAAAATCTCTTTATTGTTTAAATTGTGCTTTCAAATCCCCTTTGTTTGAGAATTAAACTTCTCTTTTCAAATCATTGATGTCCATCTCATTCCAAAAACCAAAGGATCATGTGGCCAAGTTCGATTTTCCCTCTGATATCCCATATCCATTTACGAGTGTGTTATGACCTCTTTTTTACTCCATTTCCCAATGAACCAAATGTTTCTCCATTCTATTTATCTTTCCTAGATATTTCATGTTCTGTTGTATCAATTCAACCAAACAAACAAACAAACAAACACTTAATAACTAGTCTAAAATCCATATTCTAAGCACACAAGATAAACCTTTGCAAACAAACATTCGAGAGACCCCTCTCTGAGAATAGGAGGACTAGATCCTGGGACTCTAAAGATTGGTTATTATGTTGCCTTGTCTTTTGATTTGCCAAAATATCAAAACACGGGACACCAACATAATGGAGATCATGGTGGGACCCTTCTGAGTTAGTAAAAATCTAAGTACCCCTTAGGACACCAGAAATCCCTTATTTTCAAAGACTATACAGTGATTATCAGCCACCTCATCGCCACCAACATAATGGCGATCACGGTGGGACCCTGAGTTCATAGTTGCCTAGAAAGGTCTTATAAACTCATTAGTCTTTCAAACAACCATAATAACTTAGAAAAACCCAAAAATATTTCAGTTTGGCTTCATAATAAAGATGGTGGTGGAACCATAAAACATTTTACCTTCACAGAAGCTAAAAAAATTCCACCTGGTGACTCCACTGGCCTCCAGTAGGCCTATTACTTGACTAGTCCTTATAAGCTCTCCTGGGAATGCATTGAGAAAACCCAATCATGCTGTTGGTGGAAAGCAAAGTTCAAAATCTTCCACCTAGCGACTCCACAATCCCAAAATACCTAATGACTCCACTAATAGAAGACTCTGAAAAAATTACAGAAATGCAGCCAAGTCCCATAGGAGATTTTCGTTGTGGAATATCAAGCATACTGGTAGAAATTAAATGTGAATACCTTCCAAAGGTTATCCTTCTCATCTCACAATTCAATGCTAAACCTGAACTTAAGAATTTTTTTTTAGAATTGGTGGTTGAAAAGTATGAAACTGAAATTAAAATTTTAAACTCATAAGAACAATCATACCAATTCAGAGACCCTAAAGCATTTTTGGAAAGTCTCCCTCCCCAAAAACAAAGAGAAATTTCATTGCCTTTTGATGTGCAGGAAAAATATGAATATAATTTCAAGAGCTACACTAAAGATGCAGTGAAACAAGCTGTCAAGGAGGCAGATAGCCTACCAGTCATTGAAGGCCTAAAAGAAGAAAGTTTAGATCATGTTTTTTCTGATCCTATGGTAGAATATATAGAGACCCTGATTGGCTCAAGTTCCCAATCATTGACCCTTTGCAAAAGCCAGATACATCAGGATTGGTCACCATTGGTGGTGGCCTTGGTTTTAAAGAGCCACATTCAAAGTACCCTATGGCTATCTCTGACAAGCAGTCAGATTTTCTACCCCTTTTTGTCACTACTTAACTAGCTACATTGGCACTATTGTACTATATAGATCTGAACTATTTCAAGAGTTAGATTACGTTAGATAGGAATGTCAATAAAGCTCAGCTTTGAGCATTTAGTTAGTTGTTGATTTTTGCCTTGAAAAAAAAAATAAAAATACAAAAACAATAAAAGAAAGAAAAGAGGGAAGATTGTGAAAATAAGAAAGGTACAACCCCATACCAAAAAAGAGAAACAAATCTGAAAGTGCGCAAGCTCAAATGCCACTCCTAAAAAACACACTTCTAGTTAGTCAAACAGTTTAATCTTGACTAATTAGCTTTAAATTTTCTGCTGATAGGATAGTGAATTCGATTTGCCAAACTGTTTAATCTTGGCTTATCAGTAGATAGTTTAGGATAGAAATTAAAGGTTCAAACATGCCTAAAATCTGAACCTAAAGTTTCAAAGAGAAAATGACTCAAATATATTTCAAATTCTGAGTCAAAAGATCTAAAAATGTGGTTCTGAGCAGCTCAAAATCTGAACCAGGGGGTAAGCAAAAAAATCTCAAACAAATTAAAAAACAGAGCTGTAAAAAGAGGAAGGAACTTGTGCCTTCCATTTTGATTTAATTTTCTGCAAAATAATGTCTATGTGTAGCTTTTTTTTCATACCATAGAATCATCATCAAGTCAAACAGGTTAATCTTGACTTGACTATTTTTAAATTTCTGTTTTAGAAATTAGAGAATAAAAATATGTTAGACTATTTAATCCTAACAGATTGGTAGATTAGGTATAGAATCATATGGACTCAACTGTTTAATCTGAGTCCATGGAGAAATAAGGAGTAGAAATAGATTAGATGTCTTTCTTTCGAAAGAATAAAATGTTGTGAGAGAGTTTGCCAATCCAAGTGCACTCTAATGTTAGATCAGTAGGATTGGGTAGGTAGAAAGCTTGTTGATGAAAGAACCATTTTTTTAATGGCTGCTAATATGTTTTCAGAGCAAGATCATCCCAACAAAGGAAAGGTAGCCCAATGGATCAGGCACAGGTCAGCCTCCCAGAGAATGCAAGTCTGAAGTTCTTGATGCCTTCAAGAAGGCACCATCCCCAAGTGGAGACACTGTTAGCCACCTATAAATTTGCTATACCAAAAGGTGGCTAAATAATTTTTTGGAGCCTTCAAGGAACAAATTTTGTTGCAAAAAAGTGTTGGCTCTTGAAGACTCTTGAAGGCCTCATGCTTCTATCCAAATCTTCACTGCTGTTTCCTTAACCTCAAAAATTTCTGCCAAATTCCAAGAGAAAGACTGTTGTAAAACCATCATTTTTCCCCTTCGCCTCTTCCAAAACTAACCTTCATATTGCTCCCCTTTTTCTCCATAAACTCCTTTATTTTCATGATTCCTCTTCTTCCATTCATGAAAATCCTCTTTATATAGTTTAAAACTCATTTTTAAACTATACCCAAACCCCCAAATCCATTGAAAACTCTGAAGAATTTCATAAAAAACAAGTTTTTATTACTATGAACTTTAGCCCCTTTCGGCTAAAGCCCCCTAACCACTTGCCCCACATGCCCACACCCTGGAACCAGGTGCTAAAACCACAAGGCGCTTAATCGCATCACAAAGATCCAAGTGCGCCAGTCTTTTTTCCATTACAAAAACTCCGATGCGATTAAGCCCCGTGCTTACAAACCCCGATCATATTATTTTTTGCCATATAACCTGTGGGCCCACCTTCGGCGCTTAAAACATTGAAAAAATCCATTCCCGATCCATTTTTTCCTTTGTAAATACAAAAAACCCTGTTTTCCAAAGTTTTGATCTAATGTGCCAAAGTCACGTGTTAAATTAAAATGGTTAGATTAAAAAGACCCGATCGCGCAATCGCATCGGAGAAATTCACAATGGGTTGATTGAAAGACCCGCATCAAAAGTTCCGATGCGATTGGGTCCCATATATATAAAACCCGCCCCCCGCCGCTTTCCATTCATATAACCTACGCCTGGGACCGATAGTTTAAGTCTCGAAGCATAATCACATCGGAAAAGTTCAATGGGTTGATTGAAAGACTGGGCCCGATGGTTCCGATGTGACTTGCCCCTATATATATAGCCCTGGGTCTATTTGCATTCCATACATCTGAAGGCCCTGCAGTCGGGCGCCAGACCATACCATAAAATATATATCCCGCCCCGAAAGTATTAAGACTTTGGATTTTTTTTGGGTTTTGTATATTATAAGGGTTTTTCCGCTGGTTCGTTCTAAAAAGTAATCCCCACCATTGATTGTAAGCCGATCACACGGCCAGCACTCAATCGCATCAGAGTTTTTCATCGCATGCCTTTGTTTTTTCCTCCCGATCGGCCATCCCTCCAATTCATTATCCACCATTGATTTGATCCTCAGATCAACGGTCAGTGCTTCATCGCATCACAAATTTACATCAGCGCCATTTGAGTGTTGCCCTCGATTTCGATCCTCCGATTGGATTTGGACCGTCCACGTTTCTAGAAGAGACGTTCCCAGATCATTCTCGTGTTATTTTATCACCCTCTGCCTTTCACCGAAGGGTTTTCAAATCAATCGTCGTCGTTGATCATTGCGCGATCAATGGTTTTGTTTTATTCTTCCCCTGCTCTCCTTTTTAACCTCCTCTTGGCTAATCTCTGCTGTTGGATGATGCCATCCAACGACCATGCTCTTCTCCCACGCCTTCTGAAGCAGTTTTCCCCAATTACGCATGATTTTATAATATTTTCTGTGTTTTGCAGGTGTTTGATGGGTTCTCCATTATATAAAGGCTGAAGACCTGGGATGACAATTCCTGTGCCTTCGATTTATCAAATGGAACCATTCACGGGTTCTACTCCATGTCTCGTCATTACTTCATGAGGCAATGATTCCATATGAGCCCTGCGTGACCTACACATTGACAAGACACTGTTTTATTAAACCACGAGTTAAAGAGTATCAGTGTTGAAGACTGAGTGCAGTAGAATAGAAGATTGAAGACAGATTTGGGAATTACGGCGAAGAATGATTATCAAAATCATAATTCCCAAAATTAAAACACAATTAAAAGAACATTATAAGTGTTTAACAGACAGAAAGGCCTCCACCGCCACATTTGAGGTGAATTGATTCCTCCCAAATACCATAAGTGCCACCTGTGCCTCAAAGCATTCAAAACAGAGGCCGAAGTTATTGATCAAATGAAGATATTCACCTCAGCACAGCCAGAGAGTTACTTCTGCAAGGAAATTAAATACTAAAAATATCTACAGAGTTACTCCAAACATGACATAGAGCTTTAAAGTCAATAAAAGCTCCCACCGAGCTTAATTCATAAATGTAAAATAGCTAATACAGACAGAATGTTTGTAAAATTCTCCATCGAGCCCCTCAAAGGCCGAGAAGTCTTGAATCTATATTAATTGTCCTGAGAGATCTTTTATCAGGTCTCACCTCCTCATTCTTCTATAAATACTTCTGTAAAAGATGAGAAACTATTGGTTGTTGGTTTATCACTAGTTTTAATACTGAAACTCTCCGAAATAATACATAGTCTATTGAAGTTGAAGAAGAAATTAAAGTCTTAGAGGCCTTGATGATGTTGTTGCATGCTTTTTCCTGAGAAGGCTCTATCATTGGATCCATGAGCTTGGCTGTTGGTGAAGTATTCTGAACTGTTTAATGTTTTCTCCTGTTTTCATTCTCTTCCATAATTTCTTACTATAGTAGGTTGAAATTTTTAGGCTAAGAAATGACTCTTGGAAGCACCTTAGACCTGTTCATCCTTCACTGTTTCATGTTTTCTTCTGCTGAAGTATTTTAGAGTCTTTAACCTCTATCTTTAGTCTTCATGCTTGTGTATTTCCTTAATATTTCGAATAGTTGGTTTCAGCATGATTTATGGTTCTCCCTGCTTGTCTGCTGCCACTTTAAAACTGTTATTGAAGTCTCCCTTTGTAGTTTTTTGTTTACAGTGAGTCAAGGAGGTCTGTTCTAATCTTGCCCTTTGTCCTTACTTAAACAGTTGTCTCAAAGGTCTTTATAGTTGTAATCATAGATGTGTTAGGTGTTCCCTCTTCTATGACTGCAGTTATCAGTGAATCTTCTATGTTTTCTAAGTCATTTGAAATAAAATCTTTGAGGAAATAGGGTGTTCCCTGAATCTTAGATTTCATTTTAAAAGTTGTTTGAAATCATTTGTCTTCTTAAAGGTGTGATTTGTAGAATTCATGGTTAGCCCTATCTATCAAAAAGCTCTTTATTTTTTAAATTGTGCTTTCAAATTCCCTTTGTTTGAGAATTAAACTTCTCTTTTCAAATCATTGATGTCCATCTCATTCCAAAAACCAAAGGATCCTATGGCCAAGTTAGATTTTCCCTCTGATGTCCCATATCCATTGATGAGTATGTTATGACCTCTTTTTGACTCCATTTCCCAATGAACAAGATGTTTCTCCATTCTATTTATCTTTCCTAGATCTTTAATGTTCTGATGTATCAATTCAACCAACCAAACAAACAAACAAACACTTAATAACTAGTCTAAAATCCATATTCTAAGCACACAAGATAAACCTTTGCAAACAAAAATTTGAGAGATCCCTCTCTGAGAACAGGAGGACTAGATCCTGGGACTCTAAAGATTGGTTCTGATGTTGCCTTGTCTTTTGATTTGCCAAACTATCAAAACACGGGACACCAACACCCATAACATTTGTCATTTGCAAGTGCGATAATGTCCCACCAGCATCGCATATCACACTTCATTGACTTTAACATTTACCCTTTGTGCCCATCCTTTAACATTTGAGATTTGCGATTGCGATTTGGTGATGGACCCCATTACAAGTTTCTCCAAGCAGACAAGTGAAATTTAGTTAAGAAATGGTAAAAAGACGCCTGAACCATAATATCATGAAGGATTTCAAAGCATTCAAGGTATATACGAGGGAAATACGGGTTCCTCCAGCCCTGCATATCGCACTTTGGCGAGTATAAAATTTACCCTTGAGCACTTATCCTATGAATATTGAAATTTGGCCCCACGCAACCAGATTTCAACTCTTTCTTTTAGTTTCTAATGCCTTTGTGTTCAAACCATTCATATTTCAGAGGGGTACTTCAACAATGAGTGGTATTACGAAAAGGGGGTCTGGATTATATGTCAAGGTGTCAAGACAAGTGATGTGAGGTGGAGTTAGGGTATGAGAGTCGAGGGAGTAAAAATCAAACTTAGGATAAGAGGAATAACAAAGGGGTAGGGTTAAGGATATGCAATCTGGTTAGGGACTTAGGATAAAAACATATCATAAGGTCCCAAACTTGACAAAATCATCCCCTTTTCAGACCTTTAGATAAAAAATTGAACTCTTTAGTTTGATTACAGGAAACAATTAGGCTGTTTTTAGGCTGCATATTTATAGCATGAACTTTTCATTTCTCCTTTTACGGTGTATTTAGACTTGCAGAACCTGACATCATTTTTCTTTTTTAAATTTCTATCCTATCACATATCCCTTTTTTCTCCTATTGGTTTAGATTAAGCTGTTGAACCAATGTAATTTTCTACCTACTTAATGATAAGCCAAGATTAAATAGTTTGGCAAATCCTCATTCTCTAACCTATCAGCAAAAAATTCAAAATTTTACAATCATGCTTAACTTGTTGATTGAGAAAACCTTTCTAAAAAGTAGTGACATTTTGATTTGCAACACTTTCAGAAATATTTATTTTTTGTGTGGGGCTTTCATTTTCCTTTTTTCAATACCCTCTTTTCTTCTTCTTTTGTTTCTTTTTATCTTTCTTTGTAAAAGACTTTTTAATATTGAAATCTATGTACAATATGAAAAATTTGCAAAGAGGAAATACACAGTCACCTGTGATACTGTAAATTTACAGGACTCTAACACCAGTTTGAAGTTTTATTTTTCTTTTATTTTTCCTTTTTCTTACTTTCAGGTTGATTGTCACTTTTTCCCTTGTCATATTACACGGCATGGATTTCAGAAGAAGGCGCAGGATCAGATGCAATAGAGTGATGTGTGCTTGTAGTACCGATCATACCATCTTCGGCATGTGAGCCCTTAGATGGAGGAGGAATAGTAAAATTAGATCATTGCACGTTAGGATTATTCTCATAGATCATGCCACACCGAGTATAAATAAAGTATAAATATTGGGCACGAGAAATGACCTACTCTTTAGTGACAATGCCACCCTTAGCCACATCCTCAATTATAGATGGTAATAGAGACTTAATGAACCACTCAGCAAGGAGCTGATAAGGAACAAATTTCTTAACCGTTATACGACGATGACGCCACTCATGAATATTATCAGAAATGTGAGTAGAATTATTCTTTTAAAATTAGTCAAGAGTTCCGTTCCAGTTTCATATCATATGGGTAACTAGAAGTGGGTCAAAAAGACAATAGATAGTGCAGTGAAATTATCAAAATAAGATCTTAGTAACTCAATGTACCATTTTGCAGCCAAAATAGTGAGCATACACTGGAAAAGACGTAGTCGAACAGAGTCATCATTTAGGGAGTTAGATTAACACCACAAATGATAAGTCATAACACGAGTCGACGGGTCTTCCCCAGGGTTTCCATTGAAATTAGGAATATCCGAGGGTAATTTATGAGGTATCACTGGCCACGAAGGAGCATAGTTGATTGGATCATTGGTGAGCCAGTTTAAATATGGTAACTCTAAAGTTGCAAAAAATCACAACTTTCGATTAAGGTCAGGTTGAGCATAGCCAGAGTATGATGGAATTGCTTGGGCAACAGGCCTTTGAGCACTAGCATAAGGAATTTGTTGCTGGTAACCCATATAAGGGTTGTTTTGATAAGCAAATGCTTGAGGATTCCGTTGACCAAAACCTGCGTATGCTACTTATTGAAATAAAGGTTGTGGAATTTGCATGTGTGGCTACCAAGGGGTTTGTCCACCAATATTATAACCCAAACTAGGATAGCTTAGATTCGGTTGAGGACAGGTATAACATGGTTGCGACTACAACATCCCATAATATGGTAATCTATCTTGTGAATAAATGATCCTCTATACAGGTGGTTGTTGGAAACCATTCGAAGGAGTTGGAGTCTGAGGGACCAATACTTAAGGGTATTGGGTTGAAGGACCTGCCTTAGATAGTTGAGGTACGACCGTTTGATTCTGTAACATGGCTAAAGATGTATTAAAAAGTGGAGTTGATGTGGGTGCAACATTTTGAACCGGTTGATATGAGTGTACAACCATTTGTGGTTGGATAGGAAGAGTGGGCTGCCATTGACAAACATTCATTTCGACATTAGGATGACCAAATAACAATGGAGTACTGTTGAAGTGGGTGACCATAGGTTTCCCCCCAACATGAGGATTATACTAAGATGGAAATTATTGTCCTCTAAATGTAGGGAGTCTAGTTGAAGTTGTACTGGATGGAATATACCTAGATGTACCAACTTGATATTTCCGTGATGATGTGTATAAAGGATGAAGCCTTTTAGTACTCACTATAGATTTACCAGTAAGAATACCAAATGATGACATTGGTGAAGTCCATGGGTTTGAGGATGCACCAGAGAAGGTTCCAGATAAAGATTGTTAACCAGGTGGGACGAAAGGGCCACCATATAAATGTGACTCTGGTGAAGTTGTGAACATCGACGCGGTAGCGAGAGCGGGTACTGTCGTAATTGGAACAGATGGTATAGCCGAAGATGTTGGCTCAGGCATGGTTTTTTCGACCAAATGTATAGCCTATTTGATCTATGGGAACTCTAATAGACACAATATCAATAAAAACAGATGCAGGTGATTGAGGAAAGGACTCGTATAGGTAAATATCCACCCCAAAATGAGTTGGAGTTAAAGGTGTTTCGTCTTGTGGTATTTCTTCAATCGAAATTAAAGGAGGTGGAAGCATTTCGTCATGAGGCGCAAATTGTATCTGAGGAGGTTTACTGTGTGATATGGGAGACTCAATGGCTACAATATATTCTGGGGAGACCAATATAGGAACAAATTCTGGTCATTCTACTTTGGTATTTAGATGTTCTGGCAAAAAAGTGACAGCATCTAAATCAACTTCCAGTTGAAAAACGTCAAGTTTAGGAGGTACGACCTTAATGATTAGATGGATTGTGACCACGAGTAGCTGTGAGGAATCCGTCTCGACAACAGTAGATGAACCAAGATCTGTAGAAATAATTTTTGTCGACTCTAATATATGTGAGTATGATGTCGCACCAGAGGTACTGATAGTACTAGTTTCGGTAGAGTGATGTCACCTTCATCGACCAGAAGTGGCTTCCGGTGGTAAAGGTGGTTTGAAGCTATTCTACATGAACGATGGGGAAAGGGGTGTTATTCTTCCATGATGACTGATTTATTTTATGACAAAAACAAATAAACAAAATAAAAGTGTAATTCTAAGAAAAAGGTTTAGCAAGTAATTGTGAACTGCTAAATACCTCTTGGCAAACTAAGAAGTACAGGCAGCCAATCTCCCTGAATGTTGTGTTCAGTGTATCACAAATTACAAGGCGGCCAACTTAGTTCACTATGTATGGATAGCAACCTGAATTTTTCCTCCCAAATATACCCGAAGGTACATGGAGGCCCAAGTCTATATTAGCGCTGTCTAATTCGAAACCGCACTGTGAGAGCACCCCCTTATACTTTGCATACTAAAACATCGCCGCTATACCCGAAGGTATGCTGACGAGCTCCAATATACTTACATACGTGGATTGAGGTATCAGACTGGGAATGTATCATAGACAATTAATGACAGCTTCTATGTTTAACAATGTTGGAACACGTCTCTAGCCTAGACCTTCTAAATGTTATCATTATGGTTCCAATGCTTTTTTAGGTAAATTGACGTAAATTTTAAGTTGATCTTGTTTAAAAATTTTCCTTTTGAGGTTCACCGCGTGATGTGACGAAAATTCCTAAAATGAAAACTAAAATGATAAGAAAACTTTTCAATTTTAGCTCTTCAATGAAAATCCTAGCTACTTAGGGAAAGAGAAATCAGTTTTGAGAGAAAACAACAAAGAGCACAAACTATAATGTAGATTTCCTAACTTGCTTGTATGCAAAACACACAATTCACTAAATTCATATGCATTTTTTTCTTTTCATTCCCCTTAATGTGAATGCAAAAAAGGAAATTATATGCATCAAATCAACAAAAACAAATGCTTTATTCTTTGAGAAACAATGAATTTAACAACAATTTATCTTTTAGGAGAAATGAAGAATGGAACTACAATTTTTCCTACAGGAAACGAATAATTTAATGAAAATTTACTTTACGAAAACAAATGGATCTAATGCGAAGATAAAATAATTTGAATTTGATTTTTCAATGATAAAGAAAAACACTTAAATAGACATTGAACAAACTTACTTTTCGAAGGAGGAAGAATCAGGAAAACTCACTGGTCTCTAGGAGGTATCATACAATTGAAAACACAACAAACAAATGGTTGAGAATGATGGCAATGAAAACTTCAAAAGGAATTTGGTGGGCTGAGGGGGAAACGCAGTCTCTAAGGGGAGACAGTGCGTTGCAGTGCACCCCTGAGTGGGAGACAATGCACTACAATGCACTATCTCTTGACCAACAATGTTTTGGGCATAGAAGTGACTGAAAATTCAAGCTACAGAACACACTTCTAATGCAATTATTTGATTCAAAAGTCTAATAACTAAAAGTAGATGCTACAGGGTTGATAATCAGGGCCAAAAACACCACGAATGATAGGAACCTCCATAGTGGAGTCGCCAATTTGTTATGCATAATTATGATCTATGGATAAATCAAATTCCCTAAGTGTGGTGCTAGGCACTTAGAACAATAGATTAAGACTTTTCTATCACTTTCTCTAAGAATAAATAGACACATAGAAAGATAGAAGAACCTACTTGTGATCCAAGAACTTCCTATTCTCCTTCTTTCACTTTTTTTGTAGCCTCCAATCCAACTTAGATCACCAGATTGATTCCTGCAAGTATAAACAGAGAACAAAAAACATATTTCAATATGCATATGTCTATTTATATTAATAACTTAAATCGATTAAACATGAAACATATTTATTGTTCAAGAGTCCATTGCATGAGAAATAGAAACATAAAGGGATACATATATGGGAAAATGAACAATAATCTTTATTAAAGAGTAGAAGGGATAGGTTACAACCAATGATCGATTTGATGTCACTAGCCCCAGCTTCATCCCAGCCTCATCACATTCAACATCTCACCAGTAGCATATCACTTATTTCACTCTCTCAACTGTGAATTCAACAACATTTCTTTACCAAAATTATTGCTTCCCTAGCACTAGGATCTGTGCTCAATTTATAGGGTAACTGAAGGTAGTTTCTCAATCAATGACTTTTTAATAATAGGCAAGACATGTTCCCAAGCTCAGAGGTGTTAGATGGACACTTGGATTCAAATTTTGGCACATATGGACTCTTCTAGAAGGCACTGGCCATGTGGATATTCTAGAACAACGAGGATTTCACTCCCATTTGACCAACGCACCCTTGAATGTCGGGAAGTGCACTGCAGTGCACCCTTGAATGGAGGCAGCTACATATGCAATTTAGTTAGTCCCTTGAGAGGCAGTGTTGGTGATCTCATAAGTGATATAACATATACTTCAAACCTTGGAAATCTCACAATAGAAGCCATGAATGATTTTTTCTTCTCTTAGGGCATCTAGCAACTGAAATGATAGGGGATGATAGACCCTATTTCATTGGTCCTGGGGATGATGTCTAGTTTGACCAGGTCATGGTGGATGATGCCTAAATTTACCTATAACAATGAGAAAGGAGTTTTTGTTATAGGTCAAGGACTTCTTCTTGATGTCTTTAGGAGTTTTTCATTTTTTCATAAATATATGAATAAGCGTTACACTTATAAAGACATGTTATTGATGAAAAATTACAATACAAAGATCTTGTCACCAAACCTCTTGAATTCAGCTTTAAAAATATTGGAAACATCACCTTGAGGTTGTCAGCTTACCTTCATATCTTGAAGTTAGCCTAATAGGTAGAGACAATCACTATATATATAGAGTGACTCAACCCTATGTAGAGAAGAAATCTTGGTTGGGTCTCCAATAGATGAAGCAAGGAGAAATGAAAAGAGGAAGTCTCTAACAAAAGGATGAAGTATGATCTGAAATAGATGTGAAGAAAAAAAGTGTAATAAGATACCTCAACAAGAGTAAAGTTATCTCTGTTTGGACTTCTCTTATTTCGCATAAACTAAGAAATAACCGAGTGTATCTAGTGTGTAAAGAAGAAGTTTATATAGCAAGGAGGTAGGTGTATCTTCAAAAGAGATAAGACTTATCATATCTCTGTTTTGACACCTCACACATTTCAAAGAAGCTCGAGGAGACTACAGTGAGAAGAAAGGCCACTACTAAGGCTTGGTCTTAGGGCTTAGTGATATCTAAGGGGTGATGTACAAAGGCAAAAAAGGATTCTCTTGAAGGTCTAGGTCTGAGAAAAGAAGGATAAGAAGGGAGTACATCAATTAAGGCAAGGAACTGATTTTCTTAGTGCTGGTGTAGTACAGTGCAAGAAGGAAGGATCAAGAAGGCGAGAATAGAAACAAGTAATTGTGACAAGGATATTTGAAGATATAATAGTGTCAATTTTTTGTGTCATCGACATGATACTTTTCAACTGAAGATCTATAAGAAGAATTACTTTTAGATTATTCTCTCCAAGAGGGAGAGGTTTTGGCCCTTGCTTGAAGAACCAAAATTCTATGTCTCTTGTGTTTTGATAATTGACTTGATGAAGAACATAATAAGATAAATAAGATAAGTTATAAGTAATAGAAGCATAAAAAGTATAACACAAGATGTTATCAAGTAAAAGAATTGAATTAAACACTGCCCTACCAAATTCTAAACATGGTATAAGAGATAAGGTGTTGAAGAGAAGAAATGGCTATTTGACAAGACGACACACAAGATCAAAGTTCATTTTTTCTAGAAGGCATGAAATCAGAAGTGAGGAATCTACATTGAAGAATAAATATTCAGATCTTGGAAGATCTTCACTCATTCAAGAATGAGCATTTTGATGAAATTGGGTAATCCCTCATGCCATTTCAAAGGGATCAAATACCTTACTCAAAGATATTACACAAAAGTAATAGAAAGATGAAGGAGGTGATATTTATATTCAAGCAATCTAAATATATCTCGTGATTGAATTCAAATCATCATTTTGTTGAAGACATCATCAAGGGATCCTTTATCATCATCATCATCAAGGATTAAATGTGAACTATCTCTTTTAACCTCTCTTAAAGAGGGAGATCCTGGTTCTATCTACATCATTATCAACAAGGAAGATAGTAGAAGAATATAAGCATTTATTCAAGTAAGTATCTTTATGACTTCATACAAATCTGTCAAAATGTTGTTTTGCAAAGAAAACAACAATCTAATTGGGTTTTCAAAATTTCTTGCATGGAAAATAGGACATATCTAAATCTTATTATAAATGAAGTCATGAAAAATACATAAAGGGATAAATAATAGCCCAGAGGATCCTTATAGAATCCATAAAGGAATCTCTCATCCCCTATATATCAAAACTAGAATCTTAAAAATAAATATATGAAAATTGGTGGAGCTATTCTCGGTGAGTACTGCAGGAAACGTAATATGTCTGGGATAATAAATATATAGGTTGAAGAAGGAATAACTTCATACTTTATGAAGTATGATATTGGCTGCAAGAATTGGCAAAAATAATATGGTGGTGTTGAATGCTCTACCGGAGGGATGGGAAAAAAAACTTCACTTCAAGTATCTATGGGAAGAAACAAGCAACACCATTCTAGGATCTATTGTCTCTTTCTAAGATAGAAGAGAGAAGGTTAAAAGCTAAAGTGGATATAGGATCAAATGAAGAGAATGAAGCCTATGTTGCGATGTCACGGAGGAAGGGAAGGTTTAGTAAGTTTGGTCCTCAAAAGAAAAGTAGAAACATTGACAAGATACAATGATATGGATGTAATGAATGGTTGGGAAGTATAATAAGGATTTTCTGAAATCTAAGGAGGAATAGAGGAAAAAGGAAGGAGTCCATATCGTCGGAAAAAAGGAAGAACTAGATTCAAAGAAACCTAAGAAAGAAGAAGTGAAGAACTCTACTATGATTGAGATCATGTTCCTCTTTAAGAGGTATCTATTGGTTTTAAATAGTATTTTAGGAAGATGGATACATCAATTTATAGTTGGCATCATTATGAAAGCATTGAAGAAGGAGAACTCATCGTAGGAGGATGTCAAAAACATATTGGTGACATCTATGCTATAAAAGTGGCTCTTGAGAACCTCATTGAAAACAACATTTATGTAACGAATTCCTTTAGCTCAAGGGTGATCATTCAATAATCAATATGGAAATAGATGCTGACATTTTCTAATGGTATCCTCTTTGGATTCACTTGTTAGAGATAAAGAAACATGTTTCTTCGATAATTCAAACCTGCAGAACTGTGGGATTAGAATATGATGACATATTGATGAAGTAGGTAAAGAGAATGAAACTCTTTCATTCTAAGGAAACTTGTTGCAAGATGACCCAAAAGGAAAAGAATGAGGTACATGTATATATATGCTAACACTAGATGTTATGAATTCATGTCATGTGGTTTCAGGTAGTATACTTCTATCTTTAGAAGTATGATCAAAATAGAAAGCACAAACTCTTTCGATGCAAAGGTCGCCAACACGCATGATCTACACTAGATGAAATAAACATAATATGACATCATATGGAATATGAGGTGATTATACATTATCAAGGAAATACACAATGGAAGTTCCTGGGAATGAAATAAAATGGTTTCGAGAAAGAAAAAGGAAGATATCATTGAAAGTACAACCATGGAAAGAAGTCGTCAACATCTAAGGAAGATAAGAAGACTTGACTTGAAAATCTCCTGAGAAGATATGTAAACTCTGATAGAAGTCTAAAAAATATGGAGAGCCTTGACAATACATATCTTTAGTAGATGTGCCAATCTGTAAACAAAGATCCCAATGTTGAACGCTCCTCAATTCATGACATCAATGGAAGGAGTCCTTCATGAGTAGTTAGATGTTTTCATCATTTTTGTTACAAGTCTCTAATTAAGAGGGAGCATGATAATAAGTTTATTACTTGGAGGGAAATCCATGATCCCTAATGCAATAAGAAATCTTAGGTACATTCTTTATATTCCTCTATGGAATATGTTTTCCTAGTTAAGAGGGAGAGATAGAAACATCGTTCTGGAATACATAATGCGGGATTGGTTAATTATCTAGCATCCTATAATTTTTTGGGATATATTAGGGAATCTATGGAAAGAGTAGTCGTGAAAGGATGGATATTATTTGAGGATTAGCTATCCCGATAAGAATAGTCCTTAGAGATCATACTCAGTGAACACCTGGCTGGAGTATGTACCTTGGAGACAATGATGAAGGTGTTTATAATCATTGGTCTCACCAGCATTGTAGTGCATGGTACCATGGAGAGAGGGAGTTTTTATTCAAGGCCTTGAGCTATAACAATGTTGGTTAATATGACACTATAATAGATGGATTACCAGTCAAATTCTTCTTATGAGATTCTCCAAACTGAAAGTGACCATTTACCATTATGAATACCTCCCTAGTTAAGAGGGAGTGTTGGAAAGTGTAACTAGGTAAGGTATTCGTAATGACTTTTAATTATGAATTTATGTAATGAAGAAGACAAAGATGATGAAATTTATTTTATAATGCTTGCCTCATGGTTTCTATGAGCAAGGAGTTTTTATTATATGACAAAGACTTCTTCTTGATGTCTTTAGGATTTTTTCATCTTGTCATTAATATATACATAATTAAGATTCATGTATATGAAAACATGCTACACTTGTAAAGACATGTTGTTGATGTAAAAATATACTCCAAATATCTTGTCATCAAACTTCTTGAACTTAGCTTGAAATATATTGGAAATATCACCTTGAGGATGTCAACCTACCTTCCTATCTTGAAGTTGGCCTAATAGCTAAATATAGTCACTATATATATAGAGTTACTCGGCCTTATGGACTGTTAGTCATCAATATTTTTACTTGTTTTGATGACTATATTCCTTGGCTGATTTTTCTATAAATGAATCTCAATCTGTCAATTTGTCATCTAGAAAACACCTCAAACAAGCTTTTGTTTTCCTATCCCTCTCTTTCAGCCTATAATGAGAAAAAGCCTTCAGTTTCCCTACCTATCACAATTCAGCAAAGCCTCCCTGTCTATAGCTGTTATAAGTTTGTCTCTCTACCATCAAAATCCTTTTTTTTTTTCATGCAAATCACTGTCCAACATTTAACAAAGTGTCTAACCCTCTCTCACTGATCATTTTGTCATGTGATAACCTACTCATGCCCAAGAAGCCATTCAAAATCCATGACAAAGTATGTAGGTCTAGGTGGTGGTGTTTTAGGGGAAATTCCTTGGCGAGACTGTTTTGAGCCAAAAACCATGTCTTCAATATCAGTCAGCCATAATGTCTTGTTATTTTCCAAATAGCCACCCTTATACCCATGTCATGTACCATCAAAAGGAGTCACTTTTTTGTTTCTAGCAAGGTTCGAGAATGTTCAAATCAAAAAAAGAGAGAAGGAGTTTTCCACTGTACGAAGAAATATGATTAGATCAGGCATGATCCCCATGAAACATCAAAGAAGCCCTCCAAACTTCAAAAGTATCTATTTTTACATTTCCATAGGGATGTACTGATTGATGACACTAAAAAAAGTATGATAAAAAAGAGCATCTCAGGAGAAATTTTCATGCTGTGTCAGTTTAATATGGAAGTCAGAGAAAAGTGCAAATTGTGGCCAACCCTACAAATCAGCCTTGTACAACCAACAGTGATAGTCTTCTGGCAAAAAGAGTTTTAAAGAAAATTAGGCATCATAGTGAAGGTATAAGAAGGACAGCTGCTTCTTATACCTCATCATGAACTAAAATTTGAAAGACTGTCACAGAAAAGTTCACCACACCTTATGAAAACACAGTCAAGGGAAGGAAGAGTTGTTTCAAATATGTCTAGCAATGAGCGCTCACCATTTACAAAGCACATTATTTGCACCTGAAATTTGCACAGTGATTTTATGCAAAAATTATGTATATTATTGACAGGTCCTCATGAAGCAAAGGGTATTATGATTCAAATGTTTTCATCAAGGGTAAATACCAAAGGTTCACTTTGCCTTTTATTTTTATTTTTCAAACAAATAGACAGCGGTCACAATTTTGAAATGAATGAAGTTTTATAGTTTTAAAGGACCTCCATCAGAAAATAAGTAAGGGGCCTCATAGTAGGTCTGAATGGTCACAAATACTCTTTTTTGGAAGCCTCCTTCAAAATATAGGAAGAGGATAAAGGCACAGTCTC